>VDFB02193867.1:490233943-490314878 GCA_007258455.2 Sequoia sempervirens | reverse complement strand
CTTAATATTTGCATCATCTCAAGTCCACATTAATAATTAAAAATAGAATTTATATAAAAATAAGAAATAAATGATAGGGAGCCACATGAAATATGATCAAAGACCCTTATATTTACATACACAACTAAATATTTCCTTTTTTAATCAACATGTTATTTGTGAAGATGAACAAGCCATAAACCTAATAAATGAACAATTTATCATTGAGCACATGGAGTAGAAGTCACCTAATCATACAATATTTATCTTCATGATCAAGAGGAAATATCTTAATATGATAATAATCAATCATTGAATTCTATATTAATTTATCCCCATTTCCATTATTTTTCTCAAGTAGGATAATATGATAAATATGTGGAACCAAATTATAACCACTTGGTGTTAAAATATTTTTATGATAATGCACACACTCATGATAATTAAAAGTGAATTATTATATGTAACCATGTATAAGAAGAAACATGTCATTGTAATCATACTTAAGAAATAAATTACTTTGCATAATTTCATGCCCATGTTGTTGCTCAAATTGGATTGTAAGATAAGTATGTACAATTGAATGATAGTCAATTGAAGTTAGAACATTAGTACAATCTTACATTCATTCATTAAAACTAAAGGAAAATATTCTATAGAATAATCTAAAAGACCATGAACAAAAATTAAGAAATAAGATGAACCAAACTATGATAAATCTTCATCAATTAAGCTTTATCTAAGTGTATGCATTAGAAATATTTTATCATCAACATGTGTATATAGTAATAAAAAATGCTTAAAATGTAAGTATGCACCATTATGACACCCTTTATATCACCAATAAATGGATCAATGAAGGACTATATAATAATGTGAGTAGTATAAAGTGTAAAACTTAAAACACAACTAGATATAGAATATTTTTAACATTTATGTGATTAGCATCTATTAGTTGATTGAGGGGTTAGGAAAAATTATTATTGTTATATATTAAAGAAGTTAAACCATCATTATCAACCACACAAGTGTAAGGATTCCATCCTTATAAGATAAATCATCAAGGTACAATGAATAGACATATCAATCATTATCAATATCAAACAAATCATATGTGTTATATGTATCTATATGAGTGATGGTTAACCACCAGGTACATCATAAGCTATAGCTTCAATGCATGAAAAATCATTAATAATATCATCGTGAAGAAACGATTCCTAGAAAATACCATAAGAAGATATTACTATCACTAATCCCACCACTAAATATATCATTAATAGATCATGCACAAAAAATATAAGACTATTACTAGTAATGGAATAAATATAAGAACTATTAACCATATCAGTAGGATAATCATCATATATAGGTGTTTGAAGAATAATTTTATAATGAATAACCTCATCAAGAGGAAAAACATTAGTAAACAAATCACTAGGCTCCCTAAAGAAAGATGTAGCAAGAAAGGAACATGTTAGGAAAACCATAAATACCAAAAGAAATAAATTATGAGATATATAAAGAATACGATTATTAATTATAAGAAAATGACATTAAGTAAAATCTATAGATGTATCATAAAAATGTAGTGTGAGAAACTATCAAATATTACACTAGAAGAATAATAATGATTAATTAATTATAAAAATGAAGAAAATTTATTGAAGGTAAAAGGAAAAGAATAATCATTAATATATAGAGAGTCAACATGATATGTAAAGGAACCATAAACACAAATCACATCATCATTGTGCATTAAAGAAGGTAGCTACCATAGATCAGTATCCTCAACTCCTTATAAGATCCATCATTAAAGGAACATGAGTCTAAGTGTATAAGAATATAGGATTATCATGACATATATAAAATGTAGCATCACAAGGCTCATCATAATCATGAATGGCTACTGAAGTTGTAACCTCATCACCATGCAATGAGGGAGAAGTAGTAAAAGTTAAAATAACATTGTGTGTACCACTATCACTAGCCATAGGGAAGACCATATGATTGAGATGAAGCTCATGAAAAATTGGAGTGTATCCAAGAGAGAAGGGAGAACACTAAAAAATTCTATAAAGAAAACTTCATGTACATGATGAAATAAAATCTCTATAGAAAATACATCCCATCCATAGCATAAAAATATACAAGAACATCAAGGTAGAAGGACCATATGCCATGCAAGATATGGGAACATATAGAAATAAATAGGGCCTATGGTAAATGACTTGGAAATAACACACAAAATAACAAAGTTGATTAAATAGATATCCAACAACAAAAGTCAAAACCATAATTTAAATTTAATAATGGATAATGATGAAGGGTTGACCAAAATCCTAAGGGTGGATCTAACATAAGTGGTGTGCAATTAGAAATATTAAATTTAAAACTGTAATGAAGAATGAAAAACCCAAAGGTCAAACCCTAAGTAAAAAAGAAGAAAACAATTGTGGGTGGGTGATGTAAGAATTGATAGCTCAATCAATGCAAACATAAACCCTACTTAGATTTCAAATGAAAGTTGAACAATAAGAAACATTATATTTGAAAATCCTAGTGTAGAAGGAATAAATCCTAAATTCAAAACCTTATGGGTATCAAATGCCAAGTTTTCCAATTTATCCAAGGGAAAATAACATGTGTAACACAAATATCCAAGGTAAATTAATTATTTCACAATGAATAAACAATCTAACCTATAACAAAGAGCAAGGGTTGATAATACAAATTAAAAAAATGCATATATAATTTAAATAAATAAAATAAAGGTACTTAGCTTTAGTTTCAATATGCTATATGTTACCAAGTGACTTATGAATATGATAGAAAATTAGAACCTCTCACCTAAATGCCTCATGATAAGGGAATTTACTATCTATTGCTCTATTTCACTTCCATGACTATGGAACTAACCTTATGACTATATATTTAATTTTTACACATGAATTAGAACTTGGTCATATATTTGAACCTCATTATTTTTGATGTCCTATAATTTGGTGACCTTAATGTTTGGAACCTATGTCTACAAATGGGTGGTGCAATAAACATAGTTTATGAGTGTGCTAGGCTAGGAATGTTCTCCTTTGGACAAGCCAATATTATTGACTCAATGGCATGAAACAATGGTCTAGGATAATAGGTAGTCATCCAATATCTATAAAGTGCTACTAAATGTTGATTTCACAATCCGATGATAATGCAATATATAATAGAGCTTCCCTATTCTAGGGGGACTAGATAATCATAATACATTAGATTTTGTTCTTTTATATAACACCCTAGCACACAATTTAAACTATTTTGTACCTTAATCATCTCATATTGACTAGCTAGAGGGATCTAGTGCTGGTGCAATTTGAAATTTGAATTAAAAAGTTTATGGGTTCTATATTTGTGAATCTAACTCAAATTAATTTTGTGCTTACAAATTTGATTTGGGATAAAAAATGAGCAGGACAAGAATCAAAATCAATATCTTGGAATTTAAAGAAATGACAACAATCAAGATCAATTGCTTGGGACAAAGAATGAGTAAAATAAGAATCAAATTAATTGCTTGGGATATATGAGAATAAAATTAGGTACAAATCATGTTACCTGCCACCTTCTACATTGAAATACACCAATTTACATAATCAATTACTGGAGATTTTAAAAATATAATACAATCAATATATCAGCTTCCACACTAAAATAAACAAATTTTCACTCTCATTATTAGATAAAGAATTTTCTACCAATTTATAACATTAATGGGATATTATTTTTGTTATTACAAATTTATATTGACCTTTCTCAAACAACGGCACGTTAACCTTTTCCCGTTTTCTCCTCAAAATATAGATTCCGGGCTTCACTACCCAAAAAACTAATCTCGAGCACTGGTAGCAACAGCCCTGTCAGATGACGTCAATACTGCACGAGTGCATGTACTACTGCCTGTGCAGAAAGTCCTGGGGCCTGCGCTTGATCAGTTCTTCGACGATGAGACATTATAATATGCCATTTTAAACCTAATCTTCAACATTTAAAAAAAAAAAACAGTAACTCACAGGTCTATGTTTTGTATTTCATATTAACTACACAGAAGTTGAGGCCATCCCTGAATAGGAAAAACAAAGAGGTTATAGATAAAATCTTCAAAATTTTATTGTATTCCAAAGCTATAATCATGGATTCAAGATCAATGCTTTTGAACCCATGGGCGGCTGATCATACTGAAAACAGTAGCATACATATATACTACATACATATCTTAAGCAAAAAGAAAGAGAAAAGATTACAGTGTATCAAAATACACACAAGAAATTATATTCTTATATTGAAAGACAATATAATTCCTACTCTCAATGTCCTATTGCAGACTCCAGCTAGAAACTAATGTGCTATTATAAAGAGAGGCAGAGAGTGGTACTGGGTTTTTTTTGGTTTCCCATTGTAGTGTCCTTGCTTAGAATCTCTAAGCTCTTCTACGATGGAATAATTGATTTGCTTCTGTTTACACATGTATGTATTACATGGCAGTTTCCATACATAGTGATGATGCTCCCAACCTGTGGAACTGTTGCTAATTAAGTGGTATGGAATAGCTTGGGTTACTCTGTGGCTGGAGGACAGATGGGATAACTGGCAGACAGTTTATGAACCAATGCCATCAATGCAGACTGTGAAACATTGGCATGAGAATGCTGTTGCTCTTCTGTGGGTTGAAGGACTTGGTTTATCTGAATCTTTTGTTGTTGGTGCTGCTGAAGGTTTCCTTCAAGGTCCGTGAGGCCTCCTTCTTGCTCTCTTCTGTCGAACCCATTGAAAAATATGTGTTGTTGAATCTGTGGCCTTCTTGAATTATCCTTATCCAGACCATCCATCTTGAATCTCCTACTATGAGTGTCTTTGATACTGCTAAGAGAAAACTCGTCAACAGATCTTGACTTCAAGGCAGCTGCTTGATTGCCCATTGTATCAATGAGATTATTGTTCCATTTCATTTTCTTCTGAGCTAAAAACTCCAATGACTCACTGACAGTATTAGTTGTTGGTAGTGATGCTTGGTTGGGTGAAGGAATAATGGCCAACAGTTCTGAGTCCTGATTGTTAATCTGCACTTCATTGGATTTTGCTTGATGGTCGTCCTTATGGATATTTGTTAAGGCTCCTGAATTGGAATTATGATTTTCCAGGTTATTCTCAAACTTAGTATGTCCTGGAGATAGGAGAAGCCCTTTCCTATACAATGTGTCCAACTGGTGGAAATAAGGACAGGTCTTTGTGTTAAGTGGCCTCTTTTTAAAGCTACCTTTGGTTTTCCTGAAGTACTTATTGATATTCTCCCATTTTTCTTTGCATCTCTTTGCACTTCTATTGAAACCCATGCATGCCATTGCTGATGAAATTTCTTCCCATAATGTTACCTTAGGCCCTGATTCCTTGAACCTTTGTTCCATCTCACTTCTCAATTGTATCAAAGCATATACTTCAGACTTAGGCCATCTTTTACAACGTGGGTCACTGGATTCCCTTACATCTGTATACTTTCCATCTTCCTGAACATTGGGAGTTGATGATTTTGCCATTACCTGAAGATCCAGCTTAAAATTTTCACCTGTAACCTTGTTCAAAAATGAAATAATCGCTTTCTCCCTACTTGATTGAAGAGCATGCTCCTGTGCACGTTGCTCAGTTTGCCTGTTTAACCTAGCCATTTCTTGTCTCTTCCAAGATTCTTCCCTTATCAACCTATCCTCATCTCTTTTCTCAATTGCTTCCAGCATTTTCTGCTGTAAAGTCTCCTGATGTTCCAGTACTTGTTGTACCATGTTCTCAAGGAAGACCTTAAAGCTACCCAGTTTCTGCTTCCGCTTTCTCTTTTTCATGTTAATATGTTGATCCGAATTGGGTTCTCCCAGTTCTTCTACTGAAGTGCCATCGGATGACATATTCTGTCTACTATTATAACCTGTTTCGGAAGAGCTTTGCAGGACTGTTTTTGCTGCTTGTCTACTAATTTCCTCTATCTGTACAGAAGTAGAGTTACCAGGATTATTTTTGTTGTAGATTATGTTTTCATTACTAGCTATACCATTGATAGGATTGTCAATACCACTATTTTTGGCGGAAAGCGCAGCATGAAGAGCTTCAAGCTCACTGCAGAATCTATAGGCTTTCCCATCCTGTCTATTGATTCTTCCGTCCTTGGTCTTCTTGTAGTATTTGTTCACATTCTCGAATTTTTCCTTGCATTTCTTTGCGCTTCTGTAGAATCCAAGCTCTGCAAGCTTACTGCACATCAATGACGTTCAAATGCCAATCATATGCCAAGTATAAACAACAGAAAATTTCATGCAGATGTAACCCTAAAATCAAGATTTCAAATGATAATTCACCTAGAATTTTCATTTTATCTACAAATGATTAAGCTGGAACGGGGTTTAAAACCGTACATAATTAGATGTCATTTCTGAGATGTATGGCTTTATAAAGCTTCTAAAGTCCAAAGCTTTAGCGATGTGGATACTTTTCTATATACAAAGTGTTTACAACATTCAAAGAAGCAATGAAAGATATAGATAAATTGGGCTACATGCAACTTACATTTATGGGATGTCCAATTTTCTCAAATACCTGTGATACAAACATATTAAAATTTTTTCCATTTCTTCTTGCAATACTACAATGGACTGAGCAAGACAAAGTGTCAACTCTAGCAATCTCAAGTTGTGGGTAATGGATATTGATCTTGTAGTCCAGATAGAACTTGTATTATCCTTTTTTAAACAAGCCTTGATCTGACTAGCAGAAATCAGTCACTATAGTTTTAAACATTGAGATGTGAATGAAAGCATGATATGGGTAATGTTAGCATAGAAAGAAATTCATGGTTGACGACAGCTACTGTAAACAAGAAAAACATTCTGGAACTAAGAATTCAAATATTCACATGCTAGAATTTTCTGTTGAAAAAACAAAATCCACCCAAAATGAAGAAGTACAACAGGCAAAAATTATGCATTATAGTAGCGAACTAGAACATGAACCCATATGAAAAACAATTGTTGCAAGATTTAATACATAAATATGGCCTCTTGAAACGAGTGTTTGAGATCTATAGATTAATTACCGGGAGACTGTTTCCCAGACTGGTCCTTTCACAGTTGAATCCTTCAAATTGGCATCCATCTCTGCACGAATTCTCAAGAGTGCAAGAGTTTCTTCCCGTGGCCATCTGTTGGCCTCTGAATTCTTGTCACCAGGATCTCCAACTGCACTAACATCTTCATCTGTACATCCGTCTTGACCAGCTTGAACCTTTTGTTTTATATTAGCATTAGAAGAATTGGGATTTTCTACTGGATCAAAAGCTTGAAAACCTTGTTGCTGGATCAGTTGCTTGGCTTGTGAGGGAAAATTTCCATGTGGGTTACTAAGGGTACCAAACATGAGAGAAGGGATGTGAACTACTCCTCTACCAACCACAAACTGCTGAATCTGATCCGGTGCTGAACCATGATACTCCATACCAGATTGCATATTTACTTTTCTATTTCTGCTTTAACCCACCACCTATAGTTAAAAAGCTATGGCACAATTTCTTTTACTGCCTGCCATTATGAGAGGTTGACAGTGGACATTATTGGAGGACTTGCAAATCAAAGTGCAGACTCTGAAGGCACTGAAAATACCAGGAAAACAAAATGAAAAAGACAATTATCTTAGGATGGAAATAGCGAGACTTAAAAAAAGCTACTAACTATAATGACCATGAATCACAGGAAGGAGCTCCATAAGCTATCAGCAGCGGCATAAGAAATAATATATCCCTCTTATGGACTTTAATACCGGATAGAGACAACTGCCAAAGGATAATAGTCAGAATATGTTTTTTCTTTATTCTACATAAAACCCCAAGTGGGGTATTTACTACATGATTCACCAGAGTTTATCTTTTAGGTGAACTGTTGATTTATTCTTTACCACTTCAAAACAACCCAAGGTCCAAGATGTTCACACATGGATTGTGTTCACCGTCAGGACAAGTTAGAAATGAAAACTTCTTAATAAGGCAACAACTAATTTATTTGTTTATTCTGTTCATACCATTTAAGCTATAAGAATACATAATGCATATTTCAAATATGCCTGTAGAATGAATCACTGTAGACTGTGCATGGTAAAGGGATTTACCAGCTCTTGCCAACTTTAACTAAGGTTAGAGGCCGAGATTTACAAAATGGTCTTTATGTTCACAGTCTGCTATTTTATTTCTGCCTGAAAAACCAAGAGTAAATTCTGCAATGATTTGACAATTCATTTCATTATCAGATTGTTGATCAAGGCCTAATTATGATTTATTTACAATAAACTTGATTATCAAAAACAATACTCAGCTTACTTTAATAAATATGTTTTGAAATTTCAGTCCTCTAGATTGATTGGAAAGTCAAGTTGTTAGAAAAATAAATGCATAAATGATGGTGGCAAGTTGATTCTTCTGAATTTATCTCACACTTAGAAAACAGCCTTCACAAATCCCACCAAATATTGATTCCTTTAATTTTTAAGTCCTTCCAAAATTTCTATTTTTATTTAGAAGGTTGAATGCATAAGTCCTAGAAATATCTTGCCAACGTCATCGATGTAAAATTTTGTTTTAATCAAGTTTTTTAAGTTTTTGAAGTTAATATCTTTGGTTTTATACAAGATAGGTGGTAAAACCTAAAATGATAAATTCCATGGAATCTAGATACAGCGTAGTGGAAAACTCAAGGAGCTTGTACGATAGAAACAACCGTGTGGGGACAGAAGGACCATTTACACATATCGTCCACCTGGCTTTCCTTGTCTGGTGTGTAAATATCTCTAGAAAGCTTCTCGACCATCCAAAAATCCATTGAAAATGGTTTCACCTAGCCCCCATTTTTGACCTCAAGAACTTATCACATTCGCATCTTCACCAAGGACCGCATTTACATCCAGCTCGATGGCTCAGATTGTAAGCTGTCATATTACCTTTCACAGTAGAAAATCGAAGGGTCTTCATCCTTTGGGTAATATAATATGTATTCATGTCTCAATAAGTTATTTTCAATGACAAATATTTTAATCACGAAGCTCAAATCTCCAGCTGGACAAATATTTTTTTGGCACGACACATGGCTAAAGATATGACAGAATGGATTGACCAACAACCATTATTCATCCTTTGTAGTTACCCAGTCAAGATTCCAGGCCCCAAAGTCGGCTGTAGAGCTTATCTTTCGCAGTAAAAGTTTATTAGAATTGATCATTTTTTATTAGCGTATCTCAAAACCTCTTTCCATTGTAGGAAAACTACTAGAGATTCAATCATAGAACTGAAATTTACTTTTATTTTATTAATTTATTTTCTTCATTTTCACTTAGATGGGCTTGTGTTTTGTGAAATATTTTAACCATCAACCTTCTAATTATATACATAGCCATCCAATACTGTATAACCTTTAATCATTTTTAATGTTTCGTTATATGAAAGAAGCTGTAAAAGAACGTAGAATCTTTATTTTAATAAACAGATTAATTTCTAATCTTACTTTCACCATCCATTACAGTTGAATGATCATCAGAATCTCAAATTAGTAAATATTCTAGTTTTGACTAATAACCACTTGAATTACATGGAATAATTAAATGAACCATCCTTCCCTTTAATCTTTTAAAATATAATTATCAATTTATGTGCATTTATCACATTATCATTATGTTTTGAACATGGACATATTTATTCTTGCCAGTCTGACACTTTTTCTCTGACAATATGGTTGCCCTGCAGAACTAAGCTTTTAGTTTAATTGCACAAGAGACCATTAGGTGATGTCACCATGATGCTGCTTAGGTGCAAGGATTTAACTGATCCACATTGATTCCACCAAAGCATGAAATTTGTGTTCAAAAATCCTTTTCTTTTATTATGAAGGACATGCCTTGTAGAATATCACCTCATTATGGTTTGCATGGTATATTTGCTATAACGAATTTTTCAGCGTATATGAATGTCTTTTGTGGACATTTTTCCAATAATGATGGGACAACTTATACTAAATTTAAGAAGCTTGTTATAGCTGCTCAATGGCGTTTCTTGCAATAAAGCTGGTCTTCTAATAAGACAAAAAGAGTACCATGCATGTGGAGAAGCATGCCAAATGAACTACAAAGTTTGAGTTGGAAGTATAGACCATCAATGTGAGATGTCTTGTAGCCACCAAACCATAGTTCAGGACAGACAGATTGGCGCAATTTCAGTCGAACTCCACCACCACATGTCACTCAGTATCCATCTGAGCTGTTCTTGTTAACAGCTAGCTGTCTCTTATTTGTGGTATTTGCCTCCTCTATAATTTAAATTTAATACTAAAAAAAATGATTTTTTTTTTAATATTGGAATCATCTAAAGAGTTTGGGCCTTTTGTAATAAATGGAAAGTAAATATAAAATTTTAATGAATTAAATGTTATGTTAAAATAGTACAATTGATTTTTTTAATTAAGTAAAATTTTATAATTATGTTCATAAAGTGTTAAAGGTTCAGTTTAATTGTCACAATTAAACTGAAAATTAAAATCTATTAAAAGTTTAATGTTTATCTAATATAATTCATGATCAATCTTTATATTCTTCTTTAACCTAAAGGTTACAATAAGATCAAGAATTCATTTGCAATATGTATTAGCTGGTTTGGAGTTAGACAATATTTGAGTTGGACATTGGCATCTTCAATGTGATGTTGAATAATATAAGTTTTTGTGTTTATGTGTTTGATTTAATCATGAAGGACAAGATTATGTATTTTATCTTTATAATAGAAGTCTTATCAACCATTAATGTTGTTGACATTTGTTGGTTCTCCTACTAGCCATCCAAAAAAATTATGAGCCATAATATCTCTTTCATTTCTTTTGAAGTTGAAATATACCTTGGCACTATTGATGATAAATTCGGCATTGTCTACTTCTTCAACTTGTAAGGAATAATTTTTGAACCTAAGTGTGTAAGAGAACCTAATGTACACTTTTCTTCTTCTATATCTCCTAGAAAAAATTAATCAATATGTAGCTAATGATTTTGAAATATGTTGTTATACCTACAATCCAACATAGGAAAAACACACTAAAGGTCATATTTTTTTATACTAAAAGACACATCACAAGGTAATGTAATGAAAAAACATATGTACTACTACATCATGTGATGACACACAAAATTGTATTTTTTTCCATATGTAATGAGGCATAAATATACATTGTTCCCATTCACTATGAGGGACAAAGTTGCACATACATAAATGATTCATATTAGCACATGCAAAAAGGATAAAGTAAGGAAACATAGAACATGTACCGGATTGAAATACCCTCACATGTAGACTCAATCAACTAATGACAACTAAACTTAATAAGGGTTTATTATAAACCATTAATGGCATAAGGTCACAAGATACATGTTTTGAGGCTAGTGCATTTCTTGATACAAATTTCATGAGTGATTGCTAAGCCATTTATGTAATTTATTAGATAAGGTAAATTATTTTTATTAGCAAATTTAACATGTGTTTTTATGAATGCCCTAAATAATGGGAAAGACAGATTGGAGCAATTTCAGTCGAACTCCACCACCACATGTCACTTAGTATCCATCTGAGTTGTTCTTGTTAATAGCTAGCTATCTCTTATTTGTGGTATTTGACACCTCTATAATTTAAATTTACTATTAGAAAACATGAAATTTCTTGAATATTGGAATCATCTCAAGATTTTGGGCCTTTTGTAATAAATGGAAAATTTCGTATAAGATTTTATTGAATTAAATGTTATGTTGAAATAGTACAATTCACTTTTTTAATTAAGTAAAATTTTATAATTATGTTCATAAAGTGTTAAGGTTTAGTTTAATTGTCACAATTAAACTGAAAATTAAAAGCTATTCAAAATTTAATGTTTATCTAATAGAACTCATGATTAATATTTATATTCTTCTTTAATCTAAAGGTTATAGTAAGATCAAGAATTCATTTTAAGTATGTATTAGCTGGTTTGGAGTTAGACAATATTTGAGTTGGACATTGGCATCTTCAATGTGATGTTGAATAATATAAGCTTTTGTGTTTATATGTTTGATTTAATCATGAAGGACAAGATTGTGTATTTTATCTTTATAATAGAAGTCTTATCAACCATTAATGTTGTTGACGATTGTTGGTTCTCCTACTAGCCATCCAAAAGGATTATGAGCCAAAATATCTCTTTCATTTCTTTTGAAGCTGAAATATACATTGGCACTATTGATAATAAATTCGACATTGTCTACTTCTTCAACTTGTAAGAAATAATTGTTGAACCTAAGTGTGTAAGAGAACCTAATGTACACTTGTCTTCTTCTATATCTCCTAGAAAAAAATAATCAATATGTAGCTAATGATTTTGAAATATGTTGTTGTACCTACAATCCAACATAGGAAAAACACACTAAAGGTCATATTTTTTTATACTAAAAGACACATCACAAGGTAATGTAACGAGCAAACATGTGTACTACTACATCATGTGATGACACACAAAATTGTATTTTTTTCCATATGTAATGAGGCATAAATATACATTGTTTCCATTCACTATGAGGGACAAAGTTGCACATACATAAATGATTCAGATTAGCACATGTAAAAAGAATAAAGTAAGGAAACATAGAACATGTACCCACTTGAAATACCCTCACATGTAGACTCAATCAACTAATGACAACTAAAATTAATAAGGGTTTATTATAAACCATTATTGGCATAAGGTCACAAGATACATGTTTGGAGGCTAGTGCGTTTCTTGGTACAAATTTGATGAGCGATTGTTAAACCATTTATGTAAATCATTAAATAAGGTAAATTATTTTTATTAGAAAAATTAACATGTGTTTTTATGAATGCCCTAAATAGTGGGAAAGAGTGGAGAGTGCAAAATAACCCATAGGATCAAGGTATAATTTGGAATTTAATGAGATTTCATTTTTCATGCTAAATTTTTTACAAGAAATATTTTTTAGAGATTGTAATTAGGATCATTATCTTTCCAAAGTAATATATATATATATATATATATATATATATATATATATATATATATATATATATATATATATATATATAACCACTTAGTATTATGTCTTCATATTTTCCACTTTCATAATAATTTAATTACTTCCACTAGGTCTTCATTAGATGTGGATTGATTAAATTTCATAATTTTCTAATTTAATAGGATTCATAACATATGCTAGTGTGACACAAAAGTATTGTATTATATATTTAATTACAACATTATTAAGGGTATTTCTAAAATATATAATATGTATCATTATATAATATATATATTTTTGTATCATTTAATATATATTTTTATATCTCCTTGCATATAATAAAAATACATTTAGTTATAATTATGTTGTGATCTATATATATTTTGAATCTTCATTAAAGAGAAGATTAAACCATAATTATTAGAAATTTGATTCATAAATAATACTAAAAATTATTTTTAATATAAAATTACATTTGACTCATAGTTTATGTATGTTCTCTATAAAGGTATCAAATCCCAATCCAAATTTTAAAATCAATTTCATCACATGAAAAATATTTTACAACTCTATCACACAATATAATAGCATTATTTATCTTTTCTTGCCTTTTTTTTAAAATATTTTTTTAGCTAATTCATAGCCATCTATTGTGTGATAGATCACAAAAAGTAAAGGAAAAATCAAGGTACCACTTAGAAAGGCTCATTTTATCATTTTTATGATAGTTTCAATAGGAGGGGGAAATAGTATGGAGAGGGGAAGTCCATAGGAATCATCTATACACACTACACACACATGTTATTTGAAGTATGTTAGATTTCACTCTTTTTATGTGGGTGACATAACTTGAGGTGACAAGGATATAGAGGGTCAAACAAATGAAATAAGATAGATTTATTTATAAGGCCACACCCCTCACAATGCTATCAAGCCACGTTTTAATGTAAATTGTAACTTGATTTACATTTAGCAATATAATTGTAATAATAATTTTATGTTTACATTCATATGCAAATAATAGAATATATAAACATAGATAAATGAATAAATTATATGTACATATCACACATACATGTATGTGTGTGTGTTTGTGTGGATATGTATGTATATATGTATGTGTATTAATGACTATTAGTTTTCATTTCAATTAAAATATTATTGTAATTATTTATCAAGCACTAAGATTATTTTTATTCTTAGCATAATGAGGAATTCATCTAACACTTTAGAAAGGGTCTATGCCATAGATAATTATGTTATTTGAACCTTTCTATCATACCCTTAATATGTGGTTGACGTAACTTGAGAAAGGGTGGTATCAATAGAGAGAAAACAAAAGGGAATGAATAGATCCCTTTACAAGGCCACACCCCTCACAATGCCACCAGGCCAAATTTTTGGGTGGTAACACACCCTTCTAATACCCTATTCAAATTTAAACTCATTAATACACCCACTAATCACAAATTAAAAGGAAAAATGATGGATTGGCTTGTTCTCACTTGTACCTCTCCATTAGTATACATGATTGTACTCGGTCTACATACTCATCATTGTGGTTCTATACATAAAAATATATATACACAAAAATAAAGTGTATCTTCTTAGTAAAGTAAATGAACAACCAACCACCAAAATAAGCTAGTGTAAGTATTTAACTAAGAACAAGAGATCCACAAATCCCACACAAATGAAAAAGAACCACATATATAGTATTCAATAATAATAAAATAAGTAGTTATCATTTATTTCAAATAACATAACCTAAAAGTATAATTACTGAATTTTATGACATAATAAATACATACAAATGAGATTTTTGGATTTCCTCTATATTTCCCTGAATTTTCAAGCCCACCATTTAATATTGGAGCCTTTTCTTCCTATTCTTATCTTATCTCTCCCTAAATCTCACTTCCTTCAACAATTGTGTCGCCCATTTCTTTTCTCTAAATTTTTTATCATTAAATTATTCTCCCCCTTTTTATCTCATCTTCATATTATGTTTATTTTTATCTACTGAATCTTTCAAATGGATTTATCTTATCTTTACTACTCTTTTTTCTCCATAGCCCATGGGAAACTTCCTGCACTCTTTATCTTGTCATACTTCTTATTACACTCAATTTTATTCTCATTTTTCCACATAATTATTCTAGTTTTCCATCTCAAATCTTGAAAAATTCCTAAACAAATGAATATGGGTGCCAAAAATAGGAAATATTTGAGGTGTTAATAGAAATCAATAGATCCAAAAATAGATGTTTAAAATTAAATTTTAAATTTAGGTGCCAGTACTACTAACCTACATATAATTCTCATGTCTCAAACCCCTAGGGTTGTAAAAATTTGAGCTCCTACTCATAGTTAAAATAGTATTTTTTCCAAACATGGATTATATGGCTACAAATGAATTTGTAGCTAAATTTTTTCTTCCACTTATTTTCCATTAGCACAAGCCACTTATTGTCTTCATCATCCCGCCCAATATTTAATGGAACCTTCCTCATACATCCAACATATTTATTATTCTTTACTATTTTAAATCACTTATTCCTTATATTCAAATGTATTCTTTGTAATATAAGACGAGGGATCAAATTTTTTATTTGTCAAAAAATAAGAAATGGTTGAAAGTGTTGTAGTTTCCTCAAGAATATTACCAAATATATAGCTTTCTTACAACTACCAAGTAGGATTTTTACTCCAAAATTAGTTGTCATTTTTTAGTAGCATTGTGAAAACGTCCACATCTTATGTATGCATGTAAATCCTTAACATCACCTATCAAATCACTTATTAATAATATTTTTTATTCTCAAGTAGTAACCATTGCTTCATGAAAACTTTGTAAGGTATCATGTCTATTTTCCTTGATGTCATTCATTTTTACACATTTCCCACATATCCTCATTTAGTATTATATACTATAGATATTTTTCACTGGCTATATAATCTTTTTTAGAATCACTTTTGAATGATTTATAAGCTCAAGTAACCTATCCATTAGCTCCTTTTTTTATTACCAATATCTAATTTATCATTTAATTCACTGACATATTCTTAATTAAGCACCCATTGTTTAATTTGTTCCTCTTTTAAATCAACTACATATTAATGGTTCTCCTCATTATCTTATTTCAACATGTATACTTGAAATATCATTTTATTTCCAACTTACAATACTATCACTACTTTCATTAGTCTATCTTATAGAATATTTTTCCCTTTCTAACTTCACTTACAACATTAAGGAGTATCCATTATCTTCATAAGCATGTGTACATTCAATTCATGTTGGTATAGGTACTTGTAATATCTCAAAAGTGATAATACCATAACTTGTAGACTACTATTTAGGTTCTTTTATAATATTTGTACTTGAACTTTTTATAAATTATTTCAACAATTTTAACCTCATACTTATCTTCTATAATGAATTGTGCTATTTTTGTTCCTTTTATATAGTATTTAATGGATTGAATTTGTGTTTTATCATATTCTTCACTAAATCATATTATTTATCCTACCATCATGGATAAATCTCTAATCATATTTCCTCAAGTTTCCCAAGAGTTTGTGGAAAATGTCCATGATCATAATTTCACACCACAATTTGTATTTATAAGTGCATATTAGAAAATATCTAAGCATAGATGGTTTATAAATACTTGATGTCCTTTTTACAACCAAGACACTTGATATTAAATAGTTGTAGATACTCTTCTCAACCCTCAATTCTATAAAATCTGAAAAAGAACCTAAATTATCCATGTTTCCATTGTCAATTATGACCTTGTAGCACTTCTATTTACTTGAAAAATGTTCCTACAAAATTCCTTCATTATATTGATTCATTTGTTCCTATTGGTTGTGAAAATACATCTTCATCATGAGGGATTTTCCATGCTTGGATTCCTCCATACATTTATGTGAAATTTTTTCTTCTTATTTATACAATTAACATGGCTTTGAGATTTAATTATTTTACATCTATATTACTACATCTGCACTACTATGTTATGACCCGCTTCTTTGCACTTATAACATTTCTCCCTGAAGTCTCAATCTCTCCTTTGTTTAAATATGGGTAAACCCACAAAAGTGAGTCCCAAATTTGGGATATCAATTTTTTTAATTCAAATGGGGATGAAAATAGGGAAAACCTATATTTAAAGGTATTTTTTTGAATGAAGATTCTTTCTTTTAAAGATGAGTAAAACAAATATTTGAATGAAAATTAACCTTCATATGAAGGTTAACAATATAAAAAATACCTTTTTTCAAAGGTATTTTTAAATTTTTATGTCATGGAAAGAACCTACCTTCATTCAACTTGGTCCTTGGATACCTTCAAATCAAGTTATCTTCATTCAATGGTCCTTCAAATGAAGGGCCTAAAAATGACCTTTCCACCTTAGGTCTCAAATTTTTCTTAGAATTTTTCATTTCCAAAACTAGAATGAATATGACAAGATAATTTGTAATATTATAGCCCTCGAATTAAGTATTCTAATGATTATATAATTTTGAATATATTTAACTTGATTCTTATATTTATTTTCTATTTTCTAGTCAACATAGGTATTTTAGATTTTTTAAGATCTCTATTCAACACACATGGAAAAATAGTAAATTAGATGAAAATGATTGAAAAATATTTGTGCACTAGATAGTTATATCATTGTTTCAACAAGAAAATAATACATTAATTTAGATAGATGCATAAAAAATTATGATGTATGCTATAAACCTATGTCTAACTTATAATTAATCTCGCTTCAAAATATTATAAAAACAACTTATGCAACAAAAAATTATGAAAAAAATAAATCCCCACTAGATATTGGTGTTACAAATATATGTTTAAAAAAAAAAAAATACCTTAAATCTTTAAGAAAAAACTATGTTGTATGGTGTAAACATCATTTAAAAAAAGATACTATTAACTATAAAAAAAATTAGTTAAATTTTACATTAAAAAATTATAAATTATTTCTTAGATTTTTTTTATAAGAAAAATGCTACAACCAAAATTTCACAAATCACTAGTTCACATAATATACAAATTCTTAATGTTTTAGTTGCTATAGATGTTAGAAAGTAAAAAATTAATAAAAAATACTGACTTTAATGTCTCGCCTTCATTAAAAAGTGAGACACACTATTTGAGAATACCCATATGTATATAAAATATATTTATTTGTGTATGTTTATATATATTCCATTTCTTTTATATAAATAATTAATAGTGAAAAATAAAATAAAAACAAAAATATATCCAGATAGCCTTGTGTATTTTGGATAGCCTTGTGTGGCTTTGGCCTCATAAAGGGAGCTAGATCTTATTTCACTTGTGTGACCTTATCTATCATGAAATCTTACGTAGTTCAAAATAACCTCTCTCTCTCTCTATGTGTGTGTGTGTGTGCGCGCACACACACACGTGCGCATGTGCACACATCTATGTGGCCCCTATTGGAGTAGTGCCAACAATAAAGACATGGCCTCCATAGCCCATGATCCTTCACAAATAAGGTCTTTTCTTATCCACATTACTTTCCCCCTCTTATTCAAACCATCATAGAAAATGACAAAATAAGCCATTAATCATATACTATAACCATTTTTGTTTATTTATTATCATCATTACTCTAATTTGAAAGGGTTTCCTACAAAGCTATATGAGAAAATAATATTAATATTAGGGTTTGTTCCTCCAATTATAGGTTCAAGAATTTAGGTTTGTGAATGAGTTAAATATTTTATTTATAAAAAAGGAAGAAAAGAGAATGAATGGTATTATATTGTGTGATAGAGTTATAATATAGATTTAATATGACATGAAATTAAATGTAGCATTTGGATTAATATTTGATGCCTTTATAAACGCCATACATATACTATGATTCAAATAGAATTCTATATAAAAGGGTTTTTTTTTTTTTTTTTTTATGAATCAATTTGTTAGAATTATGATTTAACCTTATGTTTAATCAAGATTTAAAATATACATAGATCATAACATAATTACAATCTGAAGCTATTGTTGTTAAAATATAACAAAATATATATGTGTTAAATGGTACAACAACTATGATTATATTATATAATGTTATACATATTGTAGATTTTAGAAGGCTCCTCAATGATACTATAATTAAATATATAATACAATATTTTTTGTGGCATTCCATATGCTATGCATCCTATTAAATTAAATGACTATGAAATTTTAGTTAATCAAGATCTAATAAAGAGCTAGTCACAAGAATTAAATTATTATAAAAATGGACAATATTTAAGAGATAACAAGTGATTATGTTTTAGAAATATTATATACATATTAATAATTTTGGAAAGACATAGAGTAGACCCACCATAGTGTGTCCCACTTATAGGACATAATAAATTGTTATTCTTAGGGATAAAAAGTATAGCAAAATCCTTTGTTCAAAGGTGTTTGCACAGTTACCTTTGAATGAATATGTACCTTCATTTGAATATTATTCATAAAATTTATAATTTAATATTTTTTAAATCATAGAAAGCTTGTATCTTTCCATCTTGGTCCTTATATATTTCTCAAATATTTCTATTTTAAGCCCTAGGTTAGACCAAAAGATAGAATCAACATGATAAGATTTTGTTAAAGAATCATAGCACTTGGTGTAAGCTTTCCAAAAAGTATAATTTTGAATATATTTAATTTAATTATTATATTTATTTTTTATTTTCTAGTGATTATAGTTTTTTCACTTAACATAAATGTAATTATTCCACACATGTGAAAAACTAGAAAAATAAAAAATATATCTATGCAATAGATATTGGTGTTACTAATTTATGTTTGAGAATTTATAGTTTCATCATTTTTGCAAAAAAATAATTATCCAATATGGAATAAATGGCACTTTTAAAAAATATTTTTAACTATACAAAATAAATTATTAAAACTTGCATAATTTTTTTTTGAAATAATTTACACACAAAATTTCAAAAATTACTAGTTCACATCATCTTCAAATTCTTAATATTTTAGTTGCTATGGGTGATATAAGGTGAAATGTTAGTTAAAATATTGATTTAAATGTCCCACTTTGGCCAAATGGTGGGAAAAACTATTGTGCAATCACCATATGAGTTTAATCACAATCCCTAAAATTATTTCTTTTAAAATAGAAAGGTTGACATGAATAATGAAATTACGCTAACTTCCAAATTATACCTTCATCATATGGATCGCTCTACACTCTTTTCCATCATTTAGAGAATTCACAAAATTGCAAGTTAAAATAAACAATAAAATAAATTTACCTTATTTAAATGTCATATAATTGACATAGTAATCTCTCATCAAATTTGTGTGAAATAATGAACTAGCCTCAAAATATGTATTTTGTGGCCTTATTTAATAATAATTACTTATAGTAAACCCTTATTAATAAAAGGAGAAGAAACGGTAGAGAGGAGATCAACTATTGGGACAAGATGGTGAGAAGAATGAAGATTATGTTCTTACCAATTGGCTATCAACTTGACTTATTAAAGAAGTTACAAAACATGTGGTAAAAAGAGTATAGTGTGAAATGTGATGCCAAGGAGTTTTTGAAATTCTCTATATTATTAGGTCTCCATGAGTTGAAGTGTGAGAAAGTGGTACACTACGTAATTTTATAAGGTTTAAAATGCAAGATAAAATGACCATGGTAAAGCTATGAAAATTGAGGATGCCTACCAATATGTGTTGCACTAAGGATAAATTATTAAATAGAAGACAACAAAATTTAACTAGTAGAAAAAGAAGACTTTAGTGAGAAAGAGAAATTACCAATTATGATAATGTTGATGATGATGAAATAAAAAAACATACATCCAAAGGAAGACACAATCGAGATGAAGCTCTACACATGAATGCATTTATATTTGTGTGTGTGTGTGTGTGTGTATTAATGGTTGTTGGTTTTCATTTCAACCAACATTATTATAATTATTTATTATGGTTATATTTCATTACTCTTAGGATAAGGATGGATTCATCCAGTACTTTATAATGAGTATACACTATATATAGTTAGGTTATTTAAAATTTGCTATCATTCACCCTCAATATGTGGATGATATAGCTTGAGAGAGGGTAGTATCAATAGAGAGGGAAACCCAAAGGAAATGAGACAAATCCCTTTACAAGGTCATACAAATCATAGTGCCACCAAGCCATAGTTTTTAGTGGAACCACACCCTTGTGATCTACCCTATTCAAACTCAAACTTGTAGACTCAACCGATACTCATAGCTTAAAAGGAAAAATTATGGATTAACTTGTTACCACAAACCTTTATATTGTCATAGGTAATCCAATTTGGTCTACACACTCATCCTTGTGGCTCTAGTAATACATAAACACAAAAACCAAGTGTGCCTTCTCAATACACTAATTGAATAAAAAATTTCCTAAATAAGAAAGTAAATAAATATTAAACTAAGAATAAAATCCCAAAATCTCACACAAATGGAATAGTGCCACATGCATAGTATTCAATGTATTATTAAAATAAATAGTTCTCACTTATTTCATTTAATAAAAATTGAAAATGATAAATATTACCTTTTATGATCTAGAATAAATACATATAAATAGAAAATTTTGGGATTTCCTCTATTTCTCCTTGAAAATCCACGCCTCCCCTTGAATAATAGAATGTTTTTTTTTTCTCAAATTCTCTCTCCCTAAATATCGCTCCCTTAAACAATTGTGGTTCCTCTTTATTTCTCTAAAATATTTTTCATTAAATTCTTCTTCCCCATTTATCTCTTTGTCATCTTATATTGGTTTTCCTCTCCTTCCTCTTTTAATAAATATATAAATTCTTTTCTACTCCCCTTTATTTCCTCCACACAACCTATGGGTAACTTCATAAACTCTTTATTCTATTGTCCTTCTTCTTGAACTCACTTATTTTCTATTTTTCCATGTAATTATTTTATTTTTTCCTCTCAAATACTTTCAAAAATCCCACTCAAAAGGACATGGGAACCAAAATAAGGTAATATTTGACATATCTAGGAACTTTGTGGCTCCCAAATTAGGTGGTCAAAATAAAATTTAATATTTGAGTGGTGCTATTGCTAAACTACTAATAATTCTCTTATATCAAACTCATGGGATTAAAAAAATGTGATCCCCTAATCATAGCCAAAATTTTATTTATATAGCTCACGGATTATTTGGATACAAGTACAATTGTAGCTAAATTAGCATACCCTGTCTTGCACTTATGTGTATTTAACACAAGCCACTTATTTTTTTCATCATCCCACCTAATATGTACTAAAACCTTGCTCATATATCAAACATATTTATTATTCTTTACTATCTAAATTTTCTTAGTCCTTGTAAAATGGATGTTGTTCAATGGAAGATGAGAGGTGAATTTTTTTCACTTTCCAAAACACAAGAAATGGTTGCAAGTGTAGTAGTTGGCTTGATAACATTACCAAATACATCATAGTCCAATAATTTCAATTTAGGGCTATCACTCCAAAATTATCTACATGTACACATCTTATATATCCACATACATCCATTTCAAGCAACAACACCTATCAAATCACTTATTAGTACTATTTTTGCATCTCCAACATTAACCATTTCTTCATAATTGACTTATAAGGTCGCGTGATTTTTTTCCTTGATGTCATTCATTACTTTATTTTTAAACATTTCCTCCACATCCTCATTTAGTATTCTATACATAACTCTTAGTCCTTGTCTACAAAGTTATTTCCTAGACTCAAATTTTAATGCATTATGAAATCAAGTAACATATATCTATTAGCCCCTCTTTCTCATGATAATTTTTTCTTCAACATTAAACTCAATGGTTTCTTGTAGATTAAACACCCATTATTCAATTTTCTCCTCATCCAAAATAACTACCTCTTCATGGTTATCCTCATTATCCTCTTTCATCTTGTCTAATTGTGGGACCATATTGTTTCCAATTTGTAACATTGTCACTACTTTCATTATCTATCATACAATACCTTGTTTACTTTCTACCTTCACATGCAATATTACTGAGTCTCCACTATCATTGGATGTATTTGCACATTTAGTTCCTCTTGATATAGGTATTTTAGTACCTAAAATATTACAATATCACCAAGTGTAGCTTCATAATTAGGTTCTTTTATTGCATTGACTTACATCTCTTTAGGAATGATTTGAACAACATGTGTAGTCCCATTCTCAACTTCTCTTAGGAATTATGCTATTTTTCAACTCCTTTTTTATAGTTGTAAATAGAGTGAGATTTTACCTCCTCCCATCATTCACTAAAGCATATTTATTTTTCCTACCATCATAGACAACTCTCTTTAATCATATTATTTGAACCTTCTCAAAAGTATCTAACACATGTCCATGGTCATAATGTCAAACCATACCTTTTCTTCATTAACTAGAGTGCTTATTATAAATTTCATGTTAGTTGATATCATTATAATTAAGAAACTTGATACAAATTAGTATGATCTACTCTTCTTATCCCTAAGTTATTTACCATCTCAAAGGAGTCTAAATTATCCATGCTACCACTATGGTTTATGACCTTGTAGCACTTTATTTTTTCCTTGTAAACACTCATATGAAACCTCCTTAGCTACATAGGCTCATCCTTCTTTTTGGTTTCAAAAATTCCCTCTTCATCATGAGGGCTTATTGATTATTTGGTTCTTCCATGCATCTAAGTAAAACTCCATTCCTTTCATTTACCCAACTAACATGACTTTGAGCTTATTTTCTACTATCTCTATATTGCTATTTATTTATGTCTATTACTTTATGAGCCACTTATTTGCACTTGCAACATTCTCTCTAGAAGCCTCCATCTCTCATTTAATAAAATCTACCTTAATAGTTGAATACAATTCATTCTATCCTCATAGCTAGTATTCTTATTGTAAGCAATTTTTTCTTCTTCATCCTAGTTGTGTCTTCTTTTGGTTGTTTATGTTGGTCTGTCATTGTCATCGTCACTAGAAAGTTATCTTTCTCACCCAAGTCTTCTTTTGCTACTACTATGTTGTCTTCTTAGCAATTTATCCTTAGCCTTCAACACATATTGGTAGGCATCCTCAATTGTTTATTGCTTTACCATGTTCAACTCATCCTATATTGACAACCTTAGGCCATTTATACATGTATTGTGGTATCTTCTCTTATTCTAGGTCATGGTGAGCTAATCTAATAGAGATTTTGTAAAACTCCTTGGTGTAACTCTTCACACTTATATCCTTTTACCACAAGTTCTATAAGTTGTTCAAAAACTCAAGTTGATAGTTACTTTGAGTATCTTAGTTGTTTACCTTGCATCTCTTTGTAGACTAAAGTGTTGCATGTCTTTTTAGCCTTTTATGTGTCACTCTCACTATTCTTAGATTCTCTATATCATCATATTGTAGATATTCTTGTCTTAATTATTGTATCAATTAGTTCATCTAGTTCTAGGATTCTTGAGAAGCATGGTACCTCCATTTTTTTTTAACTTTCTAATTTATAAAATAGCCTAAATGAGCTTTATTTCTACTAAATTCATTTCGTCACTTACATATTCATTCTCTTATATAGTTGTCTATACTTCATTTTCATCTTCAATTTCACTATCATATCATCCATATGCTCAATCCCTTCTCATATCTTCCTCAAGTGCTTCCATTCAATCTCATATTCTCCTTGTAGCTTCCAACACCTCATTTATCCCACATTGATATTTTGCTACTGTAACCTCCACCATTATTGTCCCTAGTAGCATCTTTGTATCTTATTTCTTGTCTTCACTTCTACAACTCTTCTGGTTGCAACCCTTTTTGATGCAAGTGATATACACACGACCACTACCTTATTGAACTATACAACCAATGTTAAACCTTGTGATGCACTTTCTCGAGAGTTCTAGATCAATCTAATACCATACTAATGGTGCCACACTCCTATGATGCTCTATTTGAACTCAAAATCACAAACCCACTCAGTACAAATAACTTACAAGAAAACCGATCAATTAGTTTTATGTCCAACACTTGAACATTACTACATGCAACTCCACCTGATCTGTTGCATAGAAGATTACCGTTGCACCAAAAGATCGACCTATTAATGCTCGATACAACTACCATAATTAATGAATCCACGAGAAGCGGTTAAACCATGTCACAAACCTAAACACCGCGCTGCACAATGCAAAGAGACCAAAGATACACACCTTACAACATAATCTATAAACTCAACTTTATAGATGTACATATAACAATACAAACACTAAAAAATCAAATTTAACTTCCCATCGCACTAAATGAATAACCAACCACCTAGACAAGCTAGTTAAAAAATATTTAACTGAAAATGGAGCCCCCACATCACACACAAATGAAATAGCCCCACATAAATCATATTCAAAATATTTAAACAATTAATTCTCGTTCATTTCGTTGGCTGAATGTGGGCTTTCCATCGTTCTGCCATGAATCTTCAAGCCTACCCGTGAACATCGGAACACTTCTCTATCTAAATCTCGCTCCCTTCAACAATTGTGAACCCACCTTCCTTTTCTATTACTTTCTCCCAATTTTTTTATCTCTTCTTCTTCTTACATGGATTTTCCTCTCGTTTTTTACATGGATTTCTCTGTCTTTTCTGCTCCGTTTTCTCCTCCGCGCAGCTCGTGGGTAGCTTCCCACGTTCCTTACGATTTTGTCCTGCATGTGTTCTCTTATTTTATCTTCTTACGACTATTGTTGTTCTTATCTTTTTGCTCTCCAACTTTTTCGACGTCACCGCTCTTCTCTCAAAACCTTTCAAAAATCCCACTCGAAGGCACATGGGTGCCAAGACTGGGTAATAAATGAGGTGGATACCAAAATAAATAATTAAAATTCAATTTTAAACTTTTGTGCTGCTACTGTCGACTTGTATATGAGGCCTGTGCAAATTGTGCTTCATTTTTACTTTTATTTTACTTATTTGTATTTTATTCTTGTTTAAAAGAGAGAGACATTGCCTGATTTGTAACATGATTTACATTTTCCGTTGTAATTGTACTTTGCTATTATTTGTTATTTAGATTTTTATATAAATAATTAAATAATATTATATAATATATGTATGTATATATGCACATGAGAATATATGTATGTATTATTATGTCTTGTATTCACATCTTCTTTTGACCTTGCTAAATGGACGCTCTTTTTGTTTCTTTTCTTCCTTGTTCTTTTTTCTTCCTTTGTTTCTCTATTGTTTTGTCTCATCATCAAACTTTTGAGATTTACAATTCTGACATGACACTAGGGTCACTCTCAATCTCTAATGCTTGCCTTCTCTTTTGTGTGCCTTGCTCTCATCAATATATTGAGGTTTGACTTTCTAACAAAAAGTAGGAAGAATCCTTGGTCCTCGTTCCCTTACAAATATACTAGGTTGATTACACCTTATTAGACTTTTAGAATTTCACATATCAGTATACTCAACCCTTGAGGGGATGTGATTTGTCATCCCACCTACCCCTAGCTTTGTATATAATTCTCTAACATACATTAATGGTGATTTTGGTGCACAAATTTCTTGTGGTATTTATTACTATTTAACTTGGTTCAAGTCATTATGCTATTATGTGCTTGTGCTCTCTTCTACCCATGCAACCCCTCTTGAGCTATACAAACCATTAATTAGGCCATTTGATATTAGGGTTACATTTGAGGTGCTCGCTTCTTATGTGGTTGCTTTCACTATTCGAGTGCTGGAATTATTTTTGTTGTATTTACTCTTGGGTGTACCTTTTTAATGTTTGCATCCTTGTATTATTTGCAAGTAGGGTTTTAAACCTAACTTGTTTTAATAGCATTTTTATTTTTATTGTCATTTTGTTTCAATGTTTTCCATTTTCTTTGTTTTCATTTTCATTTTGGTTTGTTTTTGTTTGTTTTTTTTTAGTGTTTTTTCTTTGAATTTTATTTGGCTCTTCATTTTGCTTCATTTTTTCATCATATCTTTTTTTTTCTTTTTCTTTTTTTCCCCTTGTTTAATATGTTTTAGGCTATGACATGTCGATCAAGGTTATTTGTCACATTGTCACTATGCCTTGATGAGCCATCAAACCATTTAATGTTTCCTTGCTTTTTTCTAGATAAGGTTAAGTTCCTTTTGATCCTCAATCTTTGAGGATTCACTAAAAGTTCTAAGTTCTTTAGATCTCAATAATCAAGATTCTATGACATGGTTTTCCACTTTTGCATAAGATAGATGGTATGCTCAACATCTAATATTTGATGATGTTTACTTAGACTTATATGTGAGATCAAACCATTGGATTCTTTTCACAACGGCTAAATTTTCTAGACACTGAACATTTAGTACTTCTAATCTATGAATCTAAAAAAAAAATGATCTATGAAAGGTTAAGTCTAGCAGGTGTTGGGTATCAAGATTATTTAATTTTTTTAACCTTTTAGTATGAGTTATGAGGTCTCCCTAATTCTTGATTCGATAAAAACCAACTCTTTATCCTTTTGTAGATTAACTCAGTAGGGTTTGCCTCGATGGTTTATCCCTTGGTAGTGGTTATGGGGTATGTCTGACTTTTACACCTTAATTTTGGATTTCCTTCTGGGTTAGGATTTTCAAGTCTTCCCTTGTTTTTAAATCTCATTGACATCACCCTTTAGTGTAATTTTATGGTTTCACTGGTTTTTCTATTCAATATGAGATAGAGGCAGGCTCATAACCATATCCTTGTTGCTCTACACTATCCATTTGATTTGGGATTAGGACATTGGGGTTGCTTATGTGAGTATGCCTAACTAGCATGAAGTATGAAATACTACTAACATTTCATCTTTGACATAAACATTTCTTACTATAGATGATATTGGAGGAAAGGATATTTATGAATGTATTTTCCTTTTAAATGTGTTAGATGATTTTTAGATCTCTAACGTCTAATATAGTGAACCTAGTATTGGTAATAAACTTTGTAAATCCTTAAATACTTAGCATAGGATAGGAGTGATCCCCAACACTCAATGAATCTGGTGATATGAAAAATATGGGCTAAGTGTTAATGTTAAGGACTTATCATAAAACACTTCCTTCCTTCTAAGATTATAAGATGTTCTTTTATTATGATGATTATTTAGATTTTATAAAATAATGAAAAGAGATCCAACTATAAAGATGAAGTATGAGTTCAAGGAATACAACCCCCCTTCAAATATGTTCTCACCATATAATAAATTTGGAGATATATACCTTGGGCATGTGGAAATTGAAGAATTCCTGCAAAGGTTTTAGAGGGAAGGAGATAGAATAAAACTAGCAAAATGCAAATGGCAAGATTGGGATTGGTAGAAGCAAACACATTTACAATCTTAGTATAGTCCCTTGCTTTGGTGTTAACATATGTACAAAATTATGATGAAAGACATAAATATACTTTTCCCATCGGAGAGTAGTCTAAAAATGATAGAAATAGTATTTTTCTCCCATCACATGTAGATGTCATAGATATGAAAAGGGATTTTAATTATTATGTAAACTATAACAATAAATCCACTAGGTTCATTAATGGCCATTTCCTCCATACACCAAGGAAAGATGCACAAAATATGGATAAGGAACAATATAAGAGTGAGTTTTTAAAAGATGTGAGAGACCTCATCACACTTCTCAATAAGGTATATCGTTAGATCCTCATGCCAAACATTTTCACTCATGGATGTTCTACTTCATCATTAAGATAGTGGATAGGAATAAAATTATTTGGGGACCACCCTGAATGATAACCTACATGATCAATTGGTTGATGTATTGGAGAGCACTAAGTTCTAGATGAACTCATATCAACTCTAATTTTTGGCTTATCATGTTAGTTATTTGGGATAAAAAATATTTGGCTAACTTGAACTAGGATAAATAAGAGTATATCATCATTATCCATAGTTGGAATTGAAGGAAAGAGAAATGAACAAATGTATATTCAATGATGCCTTCATTTTTGCAATCATAAGAGGGATTAAAATTAATTTTCTAAAAGATTATCTCTAGAGATGAATATTGAGCTAGTTAATTGGGGGAGTCAATATATCCAATTCAAGACTTTCACATATGGATTGTAGGTTTTCACAAGGCATTGTACAAACTACCTAGTATGTTGATGACAATTTGATCTTACTAGATCTTATAGACAAGTTGCAAATGTTCATGAATTAGTGGTAAATGAACATAGTTGTAGGTATGTGTTTTTTAAAGTTGATGACTGAAACCCATAGCTCCCAAAATTCACTTGCAAGCAATTTTCCTATCACAAAGAGAGATCAAAGCAAGATTTTTCTTCTCAAAAACCTAAAAATTTGTATGGATACAATAACCTAAATGAGCGCTTATGAAAGAAAGAAAAAATCCTAGATGAGGGTTTGATTATATTGAAATAAGTGTCTTCATCTCATCCACAATAAGACAACATGATCTAAATATAACTCAATTTCTAATAACAAAAAGGAAATTCTTATGTTTGTTTTAAGTAATTAAAGTAATAGGGGCCTACTAATTAATTAATAATTAATTATTTATTATGTGACAGCATATTTACTCCTACAACCCCCCTTAAGGTAATATATAATGAATAATGAAATGATAGATGTAGAATGGGTCTCAATTTCAAGTCCTGATGAGGTATGATCATGAACAAGAAAATGAAATCTATCATAACTAGAGAAAAGGAAAAAAAAACTCATGGGAAAAAATTCTCTCGAAAAGAGAAAGAAAATGTAATGTAACAAAAAAATGTAGAACTCAAAATTTCCCACCAGGTGCTAATTTTGTCACATAAGTCAATCAAGATCCCCCATCGGAGAGAAAATAAGAGATGATGAATCCCCCCATAGGTAATTAGCTCTTACCCTAGAAATGAATTCTTGAAGAAGAATGCTAAAGATGATCCAAAATTAAAAAATATTGTTCCTCCCCCTAGGAAGAAAAACATCTAATGAAAAATTTAGAAGAAAATATCTCACACTCAAAGAGGTCTCAAGATAGGTGTTGTGGAAAAATATCAAGGATCCACATGTTTGAATCAAAATAAGCCAAATCGGATGAATAAAATCCAAACAACTATGAAGATACCTAGAAAACAACCTCCAAAGACAATGGTGAAGTTATGATAGGTGGGTTGTAGCTATCATAGGGGAGGAATTAAACATCCTCAACTATATACCCAAAATCTAAAATATGTAATTCAAAAAATAATAATACAATATATGGCAAGTAGTCATTAGCTACAAATATAAAACTCAACAACTAGAAATATCCTACTAAAGTGAGTTGATATTTAAAGATACAAGAGGTCGAGTATGTGAAAGCTTAACAGAAGTCTCATGAACCAAGGTGTATAATCTAAGTAAACATAAATTCAAGTGACTTAAATTTTCCTTAAATATTTGATCCACTCTAAATGCACAAGAGTGTAAACCAATCAATGGTAGTGCAAGATCTTTTGGAGAAAAATGAGAGAAGGAATACAATCAAGAGGTATGATTAACTATCATAAGTGCAATAATATCTCTATTATGTAGGTATCTAATAAGCACTAAATCAAGTGTGAAGTCTATTATCTTACCTACCCCACTATGTGCAATGTGATAGATGCAAATGATATTGGAGGATAACTATGAAACACAAATCATATTATGAAATATGTCATTGTGATGCAGGAGCATCCAGTGGTGTGAGGGCAATCTTGCATCACCCAAAAGATGATTTCCATTTTTTTGTTCCTGTTGTTTTCTTTTTGTAGATTTTTTTGTATTTCTGGATACCCTTTTCGTCAAATAAGAGTTTCCAACTTTCAGAATAGTTTTTCTACTTTTTCTGCTCAACTGCTATTTTTAGCAGGTTTGAATTTGAAGTTGTGGGAAGACAGAAATTTATGGGAAGGTTCAGGATGGAAAAATACATAGTCTGGTGAAAGAATCAGGTCAAGATCATTCACGACTTGAAAGTTATTCAAGTTCCAATTTCTGCTTTTTGCCCTGAAAAACCTTCCGAGCTCAGTTTGAGGCACCAAACGATCCCGGATGGACCTGAAAATTTGCGAAAACGCCAAAGTAGTCCACCAAAGGCCTACTTTGTGGAAAATCGTCTTTTCGAGAGCTTTCCGAAAAGGTATTATCATTGAAGATCCGACGGTCGGATTAAAAGTTATGGCTGCCAGAAGTTGGTGCATATTTTAGAAATGTGCTAATTTTCAACTGTGAATTTAAACTTGAATTTCAAATTGTAATTTTGGCGCCAAATCGTCAAAAATCTTATCTCGAAGGTTGTTTTTGGTTCCAAACCGAAATAGGTCTATTTAGGGGCTTGTTTCTGATTTTTGGGTAACTTTTTGGGGAAAGAAGTTCGCATGCTGTGAAAGGGGATCTAGGTAATTTTTCTGTAAGTTGGTAATTTGCATGTAATACAGAGCTTGGGGATTTGAGATCCTCTGCATGTAAGAAGTTCAATATTTATGAATAAAATATTATTCTCTATTTTGTGAGTATTTCTGTGTCTCGGGTTTAGGAATACAATCAAGAGGTATGATTAACTATCATAAGTGCAATAATATCTCTACTATGTAGGTATCTAATAAGCACTAAATCAAGTGTGAAGTCTATTATCTTACCTACCCCACTATGTGCAATGTGATAGATGCAAATGATATTGGAGGATAACTATGAAACACAAATCATATTATGAAATATGTCATTGTCAATATATACATATCATCTCCCACTGAAACTAATGTAATTATTTTTCCCCATTAGTATGTGTGGTGATGTGTAAGTCTCATATTAACCAAATATGAATCCATGTGATGTGACACTCTTGGATGATATGGTTTTGATATGATTAAGAATTTCTTGCATAAGTACAATCTTCTTGCTTATGAGTACAATTTATGAAAAATAAATGACGTCACTACCAAACATGTTAGTTATCATCCCAATATCTTTCATAATTATGAGATTAATTTTATAAAAGAGAATGAAATCATTGATACATTACTTAAAATTTCCTTTCCTATCCTCCACTAACCCCTAACATCTCTCCTACTTGTGAGAATGTTTTGGTTCAAGAGGATGCAATGATTAACAAGATTTCATGATGATCATAATTGTTCTTCTCCCAATACCTCTCCTATTTGTGATGAAGGTATCTTGGGGCTAGAAGATCCAATCATTGAGTGTCATGACAATATTGTTTTCCCCTCTTCCCCTACTTCTCCTACTTGGGAAGTGTTTTCACATAAAATTGCACCATATTGAACAAGAGTTCAGTGTTCTAATGACACAATGGAAACAACCTCAAGGTGTAGGACCTTGTGTGAATGAGGTTGAATCTCTAGAGAAGGCTGACTTCCTCTTCTAAACTAGGTGCAAATGTGTTGGTCTAACCCAACACATGAAACCTATTACTACCCTAATCTAACAAATCAAAGAGGAAAAGGGATAAAAGGAGAACATGAAATGAAAGGAAGGTGATGCACCAAGATAGAAATGTGTTTCTTCCTGCTTCTAAACATCATAATACATCAATAAAATAGCTAAAATACATACTTAGAAACAAAGGTAAAAAGATTTTACTCAAACATGCAAGAGATAAAGATGGTAATAGCTTAACTTTATTAACATAAAAGCTTAGAAGTAATCTTTACAATGGTAGAATGCAAAAAATACAATTTCTACAAGAGAAAAACCCTAGAGGAGCCAGAGGAAGAACCCTTAAAATGAATATATTTCTTTCCTTTATAGATCAAGCATAACTAGTAAATACAAATGAAAACCCTAACCCTAACCAAGATAAGCAATGAAGCATGTGTGTGCAAGATCTGAGCCATCCTATAAAACTCATGATTTGGGTATAAATTTGTTAGAAAGTCAATAAATAGTAATAAATAGGAATTTGGCACCCATGAAATCCACTTGCAGAAGGTCTGGAATGCATTTAATGTCATCCTTGAATCTTAGGAATCAGATCTTGGTGCTCAAAAGTCAAATAAAGTGTAAAAAACATCACCTAAAAAAACACGTCAAAATCCAATCTTAGTAATTGGAAATTAATGAACAGATTAATTTCTAATCTTACTTTCACCATCCATTACAGTTGAATGATCAGAATCTGAAATTAGTAAATATTCTAGTTTTGACTAATAACTACATGAATTACATGGAATAATTAAATGAAACATCCTTCCCTTTAATCTTTTAAAATATAATTATCAATTTATGTGCATTTATCACATTATCATTATGTTTTGAACATGGACATATTTATTCTTGCCAGTCTGACACTTTTTCTCTGACAATATGGTTGCCCTGCAGAACTAAGCTTTTAGTTTAATTGCACAAGAGACCATTAGGTGATGTCACCATGATGCTGCTTAGGTGCAAGGATTTAACTGATCCACATTGATTCCACAAAAGCATGAAATATATGTTCAAAAATCCTTTTCTTTTATTATGAAGGACATGCCTTGTAGAATATCACCTCATTATGGTTTGCATGGTATATTTGCTATAACGAATTTTTCAGCGTATATGAATGTCTTTTGTGGACATTTTTCCAATAATGATGGGACAACTTATACTAAATTTAAGAAGCTTATTATAGCTACTCAATGGCGTTTCTTGCAATAAAGCTGGTCTTCTAATAAGACAAAAAGAGTACCATGCATGTGGAGAAGCATGCCAAATGAACTACAAAGTTTGAGTTGGAAGTATAGACCATCAATGTGAGATGTCTTGTAGCCACCAAACCATAATTCAGGACAGACAGATTGGAGCAATTTCAGTCGAACTCCACCACCACATGCCACTCAGTGTCCATCTGAGCTGTTTTTGTTAACAGCTAGATGTCTCTTATTTGTGGTATTTCCCTCCTCTATAATTTAAATTTACTACTAAAAAACATGAAATTTCTTGAATATTGGAATCATCTAAAGAGTTTGGGCCTTTTTAAATAAATGGAAAGTTAATATAAAATTTTAATGAATTAAATGTTATGTTAAAATAGTATTGATTTTTTTAATTAACTAAAATTTTATAATTATGTTCATAAAGTGTTAAGGTTCAGTTTAATTGTCACAATTAAACTGAAAATTAAAATCTATTAAAAGTTTAATGTTTATCTAATAGAATTCATGATTAATCTTTATATTCTTCTTTAACCTAAAGGTTACAATAAGATCAAGAATTCATTTGAAATATGTATTAGCTGGTTTGGAGTTAGACAATATTTGAGTTGGACATTGGCATCTTCAATGTGATGTTGAATAATATAATTTTTTGTGTTTATGTATTTGATTTAATCATGAAGGACAAGATTGTGTATTTTATCTTTATAATAGAAGTCTTATCAACCATTAATGTTGTTGACATTTGTTGGTTCTCCTACTAGCCATCCAAAAGGATTATGAGCCATAATATCTCTTTCATTTCTTTTGAAGTTGAAATATACCTTGGCACTATTGATGATAAATTCGGCATTGTCTACTTCTTTAACTTGTAAGGAATAATTGTTGAACCTAAGTGTGTAAGAGAACCTAATGTACACTTGTCTTCTTCTATATCTCTTAGAAAAAATTAATCAATATGTAGCAAATGATTTTGAAATATGTTGTTGTACCTACAATCCAACATAGGAAAAAACACACTAAAGGTCATATTTTTTTTATACTAAAAGACACATCACAAGGTAATGTAATGAGCAAACATATGTACTACTACATCATGTGATGACACACAAAATTGTATTTTTTTCCATATGTAATGAGGCATATATATACATTGTTTCCATTCACTATGAGGGACAAAGTTGCACATACATAAATGATTCAGATTAGCGCATGAAAAAAGAATAAAGTAAGGAAACATAGAACATGTACCCACTTGAAATACCCTCACATGTAGACTCAATCAACTAATGACAACTAAACTTAATAAGGGTTTATTATAAACCATTATTGGCATAAGGTCACAAGATACATGTTTTGAGGCTAGTGCATTTCTTGGTACAAATTTGATGAGTGATTGCTAAGCCATTTATGTAAATTATTAAATAAGGTAAATTATTTTTATTAGAAAATTTAATATGTGTTTTTATGAATGCCCTAAATAATGGGAAAGATAGATTGGAGCAATTTCAGTCGAACTCCACCACCACATGTCACTCAGTATCCATCTGAGTTGTTCTTGTTAACAACTAGCTGTCTCTTATTTGTGGTATTTTCCTCCTCTATAATTTAAATTTACTATTAGAAAACATGAAATTTCTTCAATATTGGAATCATCTCAAGAGTTTGGGCTTTTGTAATAAATGGAAAAGTTAGTATAAAATTTTATTGAATTAAATGTTATGTTGAAATAGTACAATTCACATTTTTAATTAAGTAAAATTTTATAATTATGTTCATAAAGTGTTAAGGTTCAGTTTAATTGTCACAATTAAACTGAAAAATAAAAGCTATTAAAAATTTAATGTTTATCTAATAGAACTCATGATTAATCTTTATATTCTTCTTTAATTTAAAGGTTATAGTAAGATCAATAATTCATTTGAAGTATGTATTAGCTGGTTTGGAGTTAGACAATATTTGAGTTGGACATTGGCATCTTCAATGTGATGTTGAATAATATAAGCTTTTGTGTTTATATGTTTGATTTAATCATGAAGGACAAGATTGTGTATTTTATCTTTATAATAGAAGTCTTATCAACCATTAATGTTGTTGACGATTGTTGGTTCTCCTACTAGCCATCCAAAAGGATTATGAGCCAAAATATCTCTTTCATTTCTTTTGAAGGTGAAAAATACCTTGGCACTATTGACAATAAATTCGACATTGTCTACTTCTTCAACTTGTAAGAAATAATTGTTGAACCTAAGTGTGTAAGAGAACCTAATGTACACTTTTCTTCTTCTATATCTCCTAGAAAAAATTAATCAATATGTAGCTAATGATTTTGAAATATGTTGTTGTACCTACAATCCAACATAGGAAAAACACACTAAAGGTCATATTTTTTTATACTAAAAGACACATCACAAGGTAATGTAACAAGAAAACATGTGTACTACCACTTCATGTGATGACACACAAAATTGTATGTTTTTCCATATGTAATGAGGCATAAATATATATTCTTTCCATTCACTATGAGGGACAAAGTTGCACATACATAAATGATTCATATTAGCACATGAAAAAAGAATAAAGTAAGGAAACATAGAACATGTACCCACTTGAAATACCCTCACATGTAGACTCAATCAACTAATGACAACTAAACTTAATAAGGGTTTATTATAAACCATTATTGGCATAAGGTCACAAGATACGTGTTTTGAGGCTAGTGCATTTCTTGGTACAAATTTGATGAGTGATTGCTAAACCATTTATGTAAATCATTAAATAAGGTAAATTACTTTTATTAGCAAAATTAACATGTGTTCTTATGAATGCCCTAAATAGTGGGAAAGAGTGGAGAGTGCAAAATAACCCATAGGATCAAGGTATAATTTGGAATTTAATGAGATTTCATTTTTCATGCCAAATTTTTTTACAAGAAATATTTTTTAGAGACTGTAATTAGGATCATTATCTTTCCAAAGTTATATATATATAACCACTTATTATGTCTTCATATTTTCCACTTTCATAATAATTTAATTACTTCCACTAGGTCTTCATTAGATGTGGTTTGATTAAAATTTCATAATTTTCTAATTTAATAGGATTCATAACATATTCTAATGTGACACAAAAATATTGTGTTATATATTTAATTATAGCATTATTAAGGGTATTTATAAAATATATAATATGTATCATTATATATTATATATATTTTTGTATCATTTAATATATATATATATTTATCTTCTTGCATATAATAAAAATACATTTAGTTATAATTATGTTGTGATCTATATATATTTTGAATCTTCATTAAAGAGAAGATTAAATCATAATTATTAGAAATTTGATTCATAAATAATACTAAAAATTATTTTTAATATAAAATTACATTTGACTCATAGTTTATGTATGTTCTCTATAAAGGTTTCAAACCCCAATCCAAATTTTAAAATTAATTTCATCACATGAAAAATATTTTACAACTCTATCACACAATATAATAGTATTGTTTCTCTTTTCTTTCCTTTTTTTCAAAATACTTTTTTAGCTAATTCATAGCCCTCTATTGTGTGATAGATCACAAAAAGTAAAGGAAAAATCAAGTACCACTTAGAAAGGCTCATTTTATCATTTTTATGATAGTTTGAATATGAGGGGGAAATAGTATGGAGAGGGGAAGTCCATAGGAATCATCTATACACACTACACACAAATGTTATTTGAAGTATGTTAGATTTCACTCTTTTTATGTGGGTGACATAACTTGAGGTGACAAGGATATAGAGGGTCAAACAAATGAAATAAGATAGATTTATTTATAAGGCCACACCCCTCACAAATGAAAAAGAACCACATATATAGTATTCAATAATAATAAAATAAGTAGTTATCATTTATTTCAAATAACATAACCTAAAAGTATAATTATTGAATTTTATGATATAATAAATACATACAAATGAGATTTTTGGATTTCCTCTATTTTTCCTTGAATTAGTTATCATTTATTTCAAATAACATAACCTAAAAGTATAATTATTGAATTTTATGACATAATAAATACATACAAATGAGATTTTTTTATTTCCTCTATTTTTCCTTGAATTTTCAAGCCCACCATTTAATATTGGAGCCTTTTCTTCCTATTCTTATCTTATCTCTCCCTAAATCTCACTTCCTTCAACAATTGTGTCCCCCATTTCTTTTCTCTAAATTTTTTATCATTAAATTATTCTCCCCCTTTTATCTCATCTTCATATTATGTTTATTTTCGTCTACTTAATATTTCACATGGATTTATCTTATCTTGACTACTCTTTTTTCTCCATAGCCCGTGGGAAACTTCCTACACTCTTTATCTCATCATACTTCTTCATACACTCAATTTTATTCTCATTTTTCCACATAATTATTGTAGTTTTCCATCTCAAATCTTGAAAATTTCCTAAAAAAAAATGAATATGGGTGCCAAAAATAGGTAATATTTGAGGTGTTTAGTAGAACTCAATAGATCCAAAAATAGGTGTATAAAATTAAGTTTTAAATTTAGGTGCCAGTACTACTAACCTACATATAATTCTCATGTCTCAAACCCCTAGGGTTAGAAAAAATTGAACCCCTACTCATAGTTAAAATAGTATTTTTTCTAAAAATGGATTATATGGCTACAAATGAAATTATAGCTAAATTTTTTCTTCCACTTATTTTCCATTAGCACAGGCCACTTATTGTCTTCATCATCCCACCCAATATATAATGGAACCTTCCTCATACATCCAACACATTTATTATCCTTTACTATTTTAAATCACTTATTCCTTATATTCAAATGTATTCTTTGTAATATAAGATGAGGGATCAAATTTTTTATTTGTCAAAACATAAGAAATGGTTGAAAGTGTTGTAGTTTCCTCAAGAATATTACCAAATATTAGCTTTCTTACAACTACCAAGTAGGATTTTCACTCCAAAATTAGTTGTCATTTTTTAGTAGCATTGTGAAAATGTCCACATCTTATATATGCATGTAAATCCTTAACATCACCTATCAAATCACTTATTAATAATATTTTTTCTTCTCAAGTAGGAACCATTGCTTCATGAAAACTTTGTAAGGTCTCATGTCTATTTTCCTTGATGTTATTCATTTTTACACATTTCCCACATATCCTCATTTAGTATTATATACTATAGATATTTTTCATTGGCTATATAATTATTTTTAGAATCAATTTTGAATGCATTATAAGCTCAAGTAACCTATCCATTAGCTCCTCTTTTTATTACCAATCTCTAATTTATCATTTAATTCACTGACATATTCTTAATTAAGCACCCATTGTTTAATTTGTTCCTCTTTTAAATCAACTACATATTAATGGGTCTCCTCATTATCTTATTTCAACATGTATACTTGAAATATCATTTTATTTCCAACTTACAACACTATCACTACTTTCATTAGTCTATCTTATAGAATATTTTTCCCTTTCTAACTTCACTTACAACATTAAGGAGTATCCATTATCATGATAAGCATGTGTATATTCAATTCATGTTGGTATAGGTACTTGTAATATCTCAAAAGTGATAATACCATGACTTGTAGACTACTATTTAGGTTCTTTTATAATATTTGTACTTGAACTCTTTACAAATTATTTCAACAACTTTAACCTCATACTTATCTTCTATAATGAATTGTGGAAAATGTCCATGATCATAATTTCACACCACAATTTGTATTTATAAGTTCATATTAGAAAATATCTAAACATAGTTGGTTTATAAATACTTGATGTCCTTTTTACAACCAAGACACTTGATATAAAATAGTTTTAGATACTCTTCTCAACCCTCAATTCTATAAAATCTGAAAAAGAACCTAAATTATCCATGTTTCCACTATCAATTATGACCTTGTAGCACTTCTATTTCCTTGAAAAATGTTCCTACAAAATTACTTCATTATATTGACTCATTTGTTCCTATTGGTTGTGAAAATACGTCTTCATCATGAGTGATTTTACATGCTTGGATTCCTCCATACATTTATGTGAAATTTTTTTCTTCTTATTTATACAATTAACATGGCTTTGAGATTGAATTATTTTACATCTATATTACTACATTTGCACTACTATTTTATGACCCGCTTCTTTGCACTTATAACATTTCTCCTTGAAGTCTCAATCTCTCCTTTGATTAAATATGGGTAAACCCACAATAGTGAGTCCCAAATTTGGGATATCAATTTTATTAATTCAAATGGGGATGAAAATAGGGAAAACCTATATTTAAAGGTTTTTTTTTTAATGAAGATGTTTTCTTTTAAAGATGAGTAAAAAAATCTTTGAATGAAAATTAACCTTCATATGAAGGTTAACAATATAAAAAATACCTTTGTTCAAAGGTATTTTTAAATTTTTATGTCAGGGAAAGGACCTACCTTCATTCAACTTGGTCCTTGGATACCTTCAAATCAAGTTATCTTCATTCAATGGTCCTTCAAATGAAGGTCCTAAATATGACCTTTCCTCCTTAGGTCTCAAATTTTTTTTAGAATTTTTCATTTCCAAAACTAGAATGAATATGACAAGATAATTTGTAATGTTATAGCCCTCAAATTAAGTATTTTAATGATTATATAATTTTGAACATATTTAACTTGATTCTTATATTTATTTTCTATTTTCTAGTCAACATAGGTATTTTAGAATCATTAAGATCTCTATTCAACACACATGGAAAAATAGTAAAATAGATGAAAATGATTGAAAAATATTTGTGCACTAGATAGTTATATCGTTGTTTCAAAAAGAAAATAATATGTTAATTTAGATAAATGCATAAAAAATTATGATGTATGCTATAAACCTATGTCTAACTTATAATTAATCTCACTTCAAAAAATTATAAAAACAACTTATGCAACAAAAGATTATGAAAAAAATATATCGACACTAGGTATTGGTGTTACAAATATATGTTTAATTTTTTTTTTTACCTTAAATCTTTAAGAAAAAACTATGTTGTATGGTGTAAACATCATTTAAAAAAAGATACTATTAACTATAAAAAAAATTAGTTAAATTTTACATTAAAAAATTATAAATGATTTCTTAGATTTTTTTTATAAGAAAAATGCTACAACCAAAATTTCACAAATCACTAGTTCACATAATATACAAATTCTTAATGTTTTAGTTGCTATAGGTGTTAGAAAGTAAAAAATTAATAAAAAATACTGCCTTCAATGTCTCACCTTCATTAAAAAGTGAGACACACTATCTAAGAATACCCATATGTTTATAAAATATATTTATTCGTCTATGTTTATATATATTCCATTTCTTTTATATAAGTAATTAATAGTGAAAAATAAAATAAAATCAAAAATATATCCAGATAGCCTTGTGTAGTTTTGATAGCCTTGTGTGGCTTTGGCCTCATAAAGGGAGCTAGATCCTATTTCACTTGTGTGACCTTATCTATCATGAAATATTACGTAGTTCAAAATAACCTCTCTCTCTATGTGTGTGTGTGCGCACACACACACACACGTGCACGTGTGCACACATCTATGTGGCCCGTATTGGAGTAGTGCCAACAACAAAGACATGGCCTCCATAGCCCATGATCCTTCACAAATAAGGTCTTTTCTTATCCACATTACTTTCCCCCTCTTATTCAAACCATCATAGAAAATGGAAAAATAAGCCATTAATCATATACTATAACCATTTTTGTTTATTTATTATCATCATTACTCTAATTTAAAAGGGTTTCCTACAAAGCTATATGAGAAAATAATATTAATATTAGGGTTTGTTCCTCCAATTATAGGTTCAAGAATTTCGGTTTGTGAATGAGTTAAATATTTTATTTTAAAAAAAGGAAGAAAAGAGAATGAATGGTATTATATTGTGTGATAGAGTTATAAAATAGATTTAATATGATATGAAATTAAATGTAGCATTTGGATTAATATTTGATGCATTTATAAAATCCATACATATACTATGATTCGAATAGAATTCTATATAAAAAGGGGTTTTTATTATTTTTTATGAATCAATTTGTTAGAATTATGATTTAACCTTATGTTTTTAATCAAGATTTAAAATATACATAGATCATAACATAATTACAATGTGAAGCTATTGTTATTAAAATATAACAAAATATATATGTATTAAATGGTACAACAACTATGATTATATTATATAATGTTATACATATTGTAGATTTTAGAAAGCTCCTCAATAATACTATAATTAAATATATAATACAATATTTTTTGTGGCATTTCATATGCTATGCATCCTATTAAATTAAATGACTATGAAATTTTAGTTAATCAAGATCTAATAAAGAGCTAGTCACAAGAATTAAATTATTATAAAAATGGACAATATTTAAGAGATAACAAGTTACTATGTTTTAGAAATACTATATACATATTAATAACTTTGGAAAGATATAGAGTAGACCCAACACAGTGTGTCCCACTTATGGGACATAATAAATTGTTATTCTTAGGGAGAAAAAGTATAGAAAAATCCTTTGTTCAAAGATGTTTGCACAATTACCTTTGAATGAAGGTGTACCTTCATTTGAATATTATTAAAAAAATTTATAATTTAATATTTTTTAAATCATAGAAAGCTTGTATCTTTCCATCTTGGTCCTTATATTTTTCTCAAATATTTCTATTTTAAGCCCTAGGTTAGACCAAAAGATAGAACCAACATGATAAGATGTTGTTGAAGAATCATAGCACTTGGTGTAAGCTTTCCAAAAAGTATAATTTTGAATATATTTAATTTAAATATTATATTTATTTTTTATTTTCTAGTGATTACATTTTTTTCACTTAACATAAATTTATTTATTCCACACATGTGAAAAACAAGAAAAACAAAAAATATATCTGTGCACTAGATATTGGTATTACTAATTTATGTTTGAGAATTTATAGTTTCATCATTTTTGCAAAAAAATAATTATGCAATATGGAATAAATGGTACTTTAAAAAAATATTTTTAACTATACAAATAAATTATTAAAACTTACTTAAATTTTTTTTGAAATAATTCACCCACAAAATCTCAAAAATTACTAGTTCACATCATCTTCAAATTCTTAATATTTTAGTTGCTATGGGTGATATAAGATGAAATGTTAGTTAAAATACCGATTTAAATGTCCCACTTTGGCCAAATGGTGGGAAAAAATATTGTGGGATCACCATATGAGTTTAATCACAATCCCTAAAATTATTTCTTTTAAAATAGAAAGGTTGACATGAATAATGAAAATACTCTAACTTCCAAAGTATACCTTCATCATATGGATCATCCTACACTCTTTTCCATCATTCAGGGAATTCACAAAATTGCAAGTTAAATTAAATAGTAAAATAAATTTACCTTATTTAAATGCCATATAATTGACATAGTAATCTCTCATCAAATTTGTGTGAAATAATGCACTAGCCTCAAAATATGTATTTTGTGGCCTTATTTAATAATAATTACTTATAGTAAACCCTTATTAATAAAAGGAGAAGAAATGGTAGAGAGGAGATCAACTAATGGAACAAGATGGTGAGAAGAATGAAGATTAGTTCTTACCAATTGACTATCAACTTGACTTATTAAAGAAGTTACAAAACATGTGGTAAAAAGAGTAGAGTGTGAAATGTGATGCCAAGGAGCTTTTGAAATTCTCTATTATATTAGGTCTCCATGAGTTGGAGTGTGAGAAAGTGGTACACTATGTAAATTTATAAGGTTTAAAATGCAAGATAAAATGACCATGATAAACCTATGAAAATTGAGGATGCCTACCAATATGTGTTGCACTGAGGATAAATTATTAAATAGAAGACAACAAAATTTAACTAGTAGAAAAAGAAGACTTCAGTGAGAAAGATAAATTACCAATGATGATAATGTTGATGACGATGAAAGAAAAAAACATGCATCCAAAGGAAGACACAATCGAGATGAAGCTCTACACATGAATGAATTTATATTTGTGTGTGTGTGTGTGTATTAATGGTTGTTGGTTTTCATTTCAACCAACATTATTATAATTATTTATTAAGGTTATATTTCATTACTCTTAGGATAAGGATGAATTCATCCAGTACTTTATAATGAGTATACACTATATATAGTTAGGTTATTTAAAATTTTCTATCATTCACCCTCAATATGTGGATGATATAGCTTGAGAGAGGGTAGTATCAATAGAGAGGGAAACCCAAAAGAAATGAGACAAATCCCTTTACAAGTTCATACAAATCATAGTGCCACCAAGCCATAGTTTTTAGTGGAACCACACCCTTGTGATCTACCCTATTCAAACTCAAACTTGTAGACTCACCCAATACTCATAGCTTAAAAGTAAAAATGATGGATTAACTTGTTACCACATACCTTTATATTGTCATAGGTAATCCAACTTGGTCTACACACTCATCCCTACGGCTCTAGTAATACATAAACACAAAAACCAAGTGTACCTTCTCAATACACTAAATGAATAAAAAATTTCCTAAATATGAAAGTAAATAAATATTAAACTAAGAATAAAATCCCAAAATCTCACACAAATGGAATAGCGCCACATACATAGTATTCAACATTATTAAAATAAATAGTTCTCACTTATTTCATTTAATAAAAATTGAAAATGATAAATATTACCTTTTATGATCTAGAATAAATACATATAAATAGAAAATTTTGAGATTTCCTCTATTTCTCCTTGAAAATCCACACCTGCCCTTGAAAAATAGAACATTTTTTGTTCTCAAATTCCCTCTCCCTAAATATCACTCCCTTAAACAATTGTGGTTCCCCTTTATTTCTCTAAAATGTTTTTCATTATATTCTTCTTCCCCATTTATCTCTTTTTCATCTTATATTGGTTTTCCTTTCCTTCCTCTTTTAAAAAATATCTAAATTCTTTTCTACTCCCCTTTATTTCCTCCACACAACCTATGGGTAACTTCATAAACTCTTTATTCTATTTTACTTCTTCTTGAACTCACTTATTTTCTATTTTTCCATGTAACTATTTTATTTTTTCCTCTCAAATACTTTCAAAAATCCCACACAAAAGGATATGGGAACCAAAATAAGGTAATAGTTGACATATCTAGGAACTTTGTGGCTCCCAAATTAGGTGGTCAAAATAAAATTTAATATTTGAGTGGTGCTATGACTAAACTACTAATGATTCTCTTATATTAAACTCATGGGGTTAAAAAAAATGTGATCCCCTAATCATAGCCAAAATTTTATTTATATAGCTCATGGATTATTTGGATACAAGTAAAATTGTAGCTAAATTAGCATACCCTATCTTGCACTTATGTGTATTTAACACAAGCCACTTATTTTTTTCATCATCCCACCTAATATGTACTAAAACCTTGCTCATATATCAAACATATTTATTATTCTTTACTATCTCAATTTTCTTAGTCCTTTTAAAATGGATGTTGTTCAATGGAAGATGAGTGGTGAATTTTTTTCACTTTCCAAAACACAAGAAATGGTTGCAAGTGTAGTAGTTGGCCTGATAACATTAACAAATATATCATAGTCCCATAATTTCAAAGTAGGGCTATCACTCCAAAATTATCTACATGTACACATCTTATATATCCACATACGTCCATTTCAAGCAACAACACCTATCAAATCACTTATTAGTACTATTTTTGCATCTCCAACATTAAGCGTTTCTTCATAATTGACTTATAAGATCGTGTGATTTTTTTCCTTGATGTCATTCATTACTTTATTTTTACACATTTCCTCCACATCCTCATTTAGTATTCTATACATAACTCTTAGTCCTTGTCTATAAAGTTATTTCTTGGACTCAATTTTTAATGCATTATGAACTCAAGTAACATATATCTATTAGCCCCTCTTTCTCATGATAATTTTTGATGCAAGAGCATCCAGTGGTGTGAGGGCAATCTTGCATCACCCAAAAGATGATTTCCATTTTTGTTCCCGTTGTTTTCTTTTTGTAGATGTTTCTGTATTTCTGGATACCCTTTTCGTTGAATAAGAGTTTCCAACTTTTGGAACTACTTTTCTGCTTTTTCTGCTCAACTGCTATTTTTAGCAGGTTTGCATTTGAAGTCGTGGGAAGACAGAAATTTATGGGAAGGATTAGGATGGAAAAATACACAGTCTGGTGAAAGAATCAGGTCAAGATCATTCACGACTTGAAAGTTATTCAAGTTCCAATTTCTGCTTTTTGCCCTGAAAAACCTTTTGAGCTCAGTTTGAGGCACCAAACGATCCCGGATGGGCCTGAAAATTTGCGGAAACACCAAAGTAGTCCGCTAAAGACCTACTTTGCAGAAAATCGTCTTTTCGAGAGCTTTCCGAAAAGGTATTATCATTGAAGATCCGACGGTCGGATTAAAAGTTATGGCTGCCGGAAGTTGGTGCATATTTTAGAAATGTGCTAATTTTCAACTGTGAATTTTACTTGAATTTCAAATTGTAATTTTGGTGCCAAACCGTCAAAAATCTTATCTCGAAGGTTGTTTTTGGTTCCAAACCGAAATGGGCCTATTTAGGGGCTTGTTTCTGATTTTTGGGTAACTTTTTGGGGAAAGAAGTTTGCATGCTGTGAAAGGGGATCTGGGTAATTTTTTGTAAGTTAGTAATTTGCATGTAATACAGAGCTTGGGGATTTGAGATCCTCTGCATGTAAGAAGTTCAATATTTATGAATAAAATATTATTCTCTGTTTTGTGAGTGTATTTCTATGTCTCGGGTTTGCTCCCTCGTCAATTTTTTCTTCAACATTAAACTCAATAGTTTCTTCTAGATTAAACACCCATTATTCAATTTTCTCCTCATCTGAAATAACTACCTCTTCATGGTTATCCTCATTATCCTCTTTCATCTTGTCTAATTGTGGGACCATCTTGTTTCCAATTTGTAACATTGTCACTACTTTCATCATCTATCATACAATACCTTGTTTACTTTCTACCTTCACATGCAATATTATTGAGTCTCCACTATCATTGGATGTATTTCCACATTCAGTTCCTCTTGATATAGGTATTCTAGTACCTCAAATATTACAATATCACCACTTGTAGCTTCATAACTAGGTTCTTTTATTGCATTGACTTACATCTCTTTAGGAATGATTTGAACAACATGTGTAGTCTCATTCTCAACTTCTCTTAGGAATTATTCTATTTTTCAACTTCTTTTTTATAGTTGTAAATAGAGTGAGATTTTACCTCCTCCCATCATTCACTAAAGAATATGTATTTTTTCTACCATCATAGACAACTCTCTTTAATCATATTATTTGAACCTTGTCAAAAGTATCTAACACATGTCCATGGGCATAATGTCAAACCATACCTTTTCTTCATTAGTGCTTATTATAAATTTCATGTTAATTGATATCATTATAATTAAGAAACTTGATACAAATTAGTATGATCTACTCTTCTTATCCCTAAGTTATTTACCATCTTAAAGGAATCTAAATTATCCATGCTACCACTATGGTTTATGACCTTGTAGCACTTTATTTTTTCCTTGTAAACACTCATATGAAAACTCCTTAACTACATAGGCTCATCTTCTTTTTGGTTTCAAAAATTCCCTCTTCATCATGAGGGCTTATTGATTATTTTGTTCTTCCATGCATCTAAGTAAAACACCATTCCTTTCATTTACCCAACTATCATGACTTTGCTCAAGCTTGTTTTCTACTATCTCTATATTTCTATTTATTTATGTCTATTACTTTATGAGCCACTTATTTGCACTTGTAACATTCTCTCTAGAAGCCTCTATCTCTCATTTAATAAAATCTATCTTAATAGTTGAATACAATTCATTCTATCCTCATAGCTAGTATTCTTACTGTAAGCAATGTTTTCTTCTTCTTTTGGTTTTTTATGTTGGTTTGTCATTATCATCCTCACTAGAAAGTTATCTTTCTCACCCAAGTCTTCTTTTGCTACTACTGTGTTGTCTTCTTAGTAATTTATCCTTAGCCTTCAACACATATTGGTAGGCATCCTCAAAAGTTTATCGCTTTACCATGTTCAACTCATCCTATATTGACAACATTAGGCCATTTATACATGTATTGTGGTATCTTCTCTTATTCTAGCTTATGGTGAGCTAATCTAATAGAGATTTTGTAAAACTCCTTGGTGTAACTCTTGACACTTATATCTTTTTACCACAAGTTCTATAAGTTGTTCAAAAACTCAAGTTGATAGTTACTTTGAGTATCTTAGTTGTTTACCTTGCATCTCTTTGTAGACTAAAGTGTTGCATGTCTTTTTAGCCTTTTATGTGTCACTTTCACTCTTCTTAGATTCTCTATATCATCATATTGTAGATATTCTTGTCTTAATTATCTTATCAATTAGTTCGTCTAGTTCTAGGATTCTTGAGAAGCATGGTACCTCCATTTTTTTTAACTTTCTAATTTATAAAATAGCCTGTATGAGCTTTATTTCTACTAAATTCATTTTATCACTTACATATTCATTCTCTTATATAGTTGTCTATACTTCATCTTCATCTTCAATTTCACTATCATATCATCCATATGCTCAATCCCTTCTCATATCTTCCTCAAGTGCTTCCATTCAATCTCATATTCTCCTTGTAGCATCCAACACCTCATCTATCCCACATCGATCTTTTGCTACTGTAACCTCCACCATTATTCTCCCTAGTAGCATCTTTGTATCTTATTTCTTGTCTTCACTTCTACAACTGTTCTAGTTGCAACCCTTTTTTATGCAAGTGATATACACACAACCACTACCTTATTGGACTATACAACCAATGTTAAACCTTGTGATTGACTTTCTCGAGATTTCTAGATCAATCTAATACCATACTAATGGTGCCACACCCCTATGATGCTCTATTTGAACTCAAAATCACAAACCCACTCAGTACAAAGAACTTAAAGGAAAACTGATCAATTAGTTTTATGTCCAACACTTGAACATTACTACATGCAACTCCACTTGATCTATTGCACAGATGATTACCGTTGCACCAAAACATCGACCTATTAATACCCGATACAACTGCCATAATTAATGAATCCACGGGAGGTGGTTAAACCATGTCACGAACCTAAATGCTGCATTGGACAATGCAAAGAGACCAAAAGTACATACCTTGCAACATAATCTATAAATTCAACTTTGTAGATGTACATATAACAATACAAACACTAAAAAATCAAATTTAACTTCCCAATGCACTAAATGAATAACCAACCACCTAGACAAGCTAGTAAAAAAATATTTAACTGAAAATGGAGCCCCCACATCACACACAAATGAAATAGCCCCACATAAATCATATTCAAAATATTTAAACAATTAATTCTCGTTCATTTCGTTGGCTGAATGTGGGCTTTCCATCGTTCTGCCATGAATCTCCAAGCCTACCCGTGAACATGGGAACACTTCTTTATCTAAATCTCGCTCCCTTCAACAATTGTGAACTCACTTTCCTTTTCTCTAACTCTCTCCCAATTTTTTTTATCTCTTCTTCTTCTTACATGGATTTTCCTCTCGTTTTTCACATGGATTTATCTTGTCTTTTCTGCTCCGTTTTCTCCTCCGCGCAGCTCGTGGGTAGCTCCCTACGTTCCTTACGAATTTGTCCTGCATGTGTTCTCTTATTTTATCTTCTTACGACTCTTGTTGTTCTTATCTTTTTGTTCTCTAACTTTTTCAACGTCACCGCTCTTCTCTCAAAACCTTTCAAAATCCCATTCGAAGGCACATGGGTGCCAAGACTGGGTAATAAATGAGGTGGACACCAAAATAGATAATTAAAATTCAATTTAAAACTTTTGTGCTGCTACTGTCGACTTGTATATGAGGCCTGTGCAAATTGTGCATCATTTTTACTTTTATTTTACTTATTTGTATTTTATTCTTGTTTAAAAGAGAGAGACATTGCCTGATTTGTAACATGATTTACATTTTCCGTTGTAATTGTACTTTGCTATTATTTGTTATTTAGATTTTTATATAAATAATTAAATAATATTATATAATATATGTATGTATATATGCACATGAGAATATATGTATGTATTATTATGTCTTGTATTCACATCTTCTTGTGACTTTGCCAAATGGACTCTCTTTTTGTTTCTTTTCTTCCTTGTTCTTTTTTCTTCCTTTTGTTAGCTATCTTCCTTTGTTTCTCTATTGTTTTGTCTCATCATCAAACTTTTGAGATTTACAATTCTGACATGACACTAGGGTCACTCTCAATCTCTAATGCTTGCCTTCTCTTTTGTATGCCTTGCTCTCATCAATATATTGGGGTTTGACTTTCTAGCAAAAGGCAGGAAGAATCCTTGGTCCTCATTCCCATACAAATATACTAGGTTGATTACACCTTATTAGACTTATAGAATTTCACATATCAGTATACTCAACCCTCGAGGGGATGTGACTTGTCATCCCACCTACCCCTAGCCTTGTATATAATTCTCTAACATACATTAATGGTGATTTTGGTGCGCAAATTTCTTGTGGTATTTATTACTATTTAACTTGGTTCAAGTCATTATGCTATTATGTGCTTGTGCTCTCTTCTACCCATGCAACCCCTCTTGAGCTATACAAACCATTAATTAGGCCATTTGATATTAGGGTTACATTTGAGGTGCTCGCTTCTTATGTGGTTGCTTTCACTATTCGAGTGCTAGAATTATTTTTGTTGTATTTACTCTCGGGTGTACCTTTTTAATGTTTCCATCCTTCCTCGTATTGTTTGCAAGGAGGGTTTTAAACCTGGCTTGTTTTAATAGCATTTTTATTTTTATTGTCATTTTGTTTCAATGTTTTCCATTTTCTTTGTTTTCATTTTCATTTTGGTTTGTTTTTGTTTGTTTTTTTTAGTGTTTTTTCTTTGACTTTTATTTGGTTCTTCATTTTGCTTCATTTTTTCATCATGTCTTTTCTTTTCTTTATACTTTTCCCCTTGTTTAATATGTTTTAGGCTATGACATGTTGATCAAGGTTATTTATGACATTGTCACTATTCCTTGATGAGCCATCAAACAATTTAATGTTTCCTTGCTTGTTTCTAGATAAGGTTGAGTTACTTTTGATCCTCGATCTTTGAGGATTCACTAAAAGTTCTAAGTTCTTTAGCTCTCAATAATCAAGATTCTATGGCATGGTTTTTCATTTTTGCATAATATAGATTGTATGATCAACATCTAATATTTGATGATGTTTACTTAGACTTATATGTGAGATCAAACCATTGGATGCTTTTCATGATGGCTAACTTTTCTAGACATTGAACATTTAGTACTTCTAATCTCTGAATCTCAAAATTTTGTGATCTATGAAAGGTTAAGTCTAGTAGGTGTTAGGCATCAAGATTAGTTAATTTTTTTAACCTTTTAGTATGAGTTATGAGGTCTCCCTAATTCTTGATTTGATAAAAACCAAGTCTTTATCCTTTGTAGATTAACTCGGTAGGGTTGGCCTCGATGGTTTATCCTTTGGTAGTGGTTATGGGGTATGTCTAACTTTTGGACCACATTTTTGGATTTCTTTCTGGGTTAGATTTTCAAGTCTTCCCTTGTTTTTTAAATCTCATTGACATCACCCTTTAGTGTAATTTTATGGTTTCACTAGTTTGTCTATTCAGTATGAGATAGAGGTAAGCTCATATCCAGATCCTTGATGCTCTACACTATCCATTTGATGTGGTATTAGGAAATTGGGGTTTCTTATGTGAGTATGCCTAACTAGCATGAAGTATGAAATACTACTAACACTTCATCTTTGACATAAACATTGCTTACTATATATGATATTGGAGGAAAGGATATTTATGAATGTATTTTCCTTTTAAATGTGTTAGATGATTTTTTAGATCTCTAATGTCTAATATAGTGAACCTAGTAGTGGTAATAAAATTTGTAAATCCTTAATACTTAGCATAGGATATGAGTGATCCCTAAAACTCAATGAATCTAGTGATACAAAAATATGGGCTAAGTGTTAATGATAAGGACTTATCATAAAACACTTCCTTCCTTCTAAGATTATAAGATGTTCTTTTACTATGATGATTATTTAGATTTTATAAAATAATGAAAGGAGACCCATCTATAAAGATGAAGTATGAGTTCAAGGAATACAATCCCCCTTCAAATATTTTCTCACCATATAATGAATTTGGAGTTATACACCTTGAGCATGTGGAAATTAAAGAATTCCTACAAAGGTTTTAGAGGGAAGGAGATAGAATAAAACTAATACAATGTAAATGGCAAGATTGGGATTGGTAGAAGCAAGCACATTTATAGTCTTAGTATACTCCCTTGCTTTTGTGTTAACCTATGCACAAAATTAGGATGAAAGACATAAATATACTTTTCCCATCAAGAATTATGGTGTTGGACAATAGTCTAAAAATGATAGAAATAGTATTTTTCTCCCAACACATGCACAATATGATGGCATAGATATGAAATGGGATTTTGATTATTATGCAAACCATAACAAGAAATCCACTAGGTTCATTAATGGCCATATCCTCTGTACACCAAAGGAAAGATTGAAAAAATATGGACAAGGAACAATATAAGAGTGAGTTTTAAAAAGATGTGAAAGACCTCATCACAATTCTCAATAGGGTATATGGTTAGATCCTCATGCTAAACATTTTCACTCATGGATATTCTACTTCATTGTTAATATAGTGGATAGGAATAAAATTATTAGGGGACCGTCCTCAATGATAACCTACATGATCATTTGATTGATGTATTGGAGAGCACTAGGTTCTACCTGAACTCATATCAACTCTATTATTTGGCTTGTGATGTTAGTTATTTTGGATAAAAAATATTTGGCTAACTTGAACTAGGAGAAATAAGATTATATCATCATTATCCATAGTTGAAATTGAAAGAAAGAGAAATGAACAAATGTATGGTCAATGATGCCTTCATTTTTGCAATCATAAGAGGGCTTAAAATTAATTTTCTAAGAGATTATCTCTAGAGATGACTATTGCACTAGTTAATTGGGGGAGTCAATATATCTAATTAAAGAATTTCACATATGGATTGTATGTTTTCACAAAGAATCATACGAACTACCTAGGTACACCGATGTCAATTTGATCTTACTAGATCTTATAGACAAGTTACAGATATTCATGAATTAGTGGTAAATGAACATAGTTGTAGGTATGTATGTTTTAAAGTTGATGATTGAAACCCATAGCTCCCAAAAGTCACTTGCGAGAAATTTTCACAAAGAGGGATATTTTTTTCTCAAAAACCTAAAAATTTGTATGGATACAATAACCCTAATGAATGCTTATGAAAGAAAGAAAAAATCCTAGATGAGGGTTTGATTATATTGAAATAAGTGTCTCCATCTCATCCACAATGAGACAACATGATCTAAATATAACTCAATCTAATAATAAAAAGGAAATTCCTATGTTTATTTTAAGTAATTAAAGTAATAGGGGTGGGAATGTGTATGATCATCATGGAAAAAATAGGCCCTTAAGTGGCAAAAAATTCAAAAAAATCAGAGTTAGGAAACTTAACGTAAAAATTTGAATAAGTTATCTATATTATTTAAAAAATATGTAAGAATAGAATCTATAGAAATTTGAATGTAGTTTCTAAACTACTAAGTTCATTTTTAAAAAATCTATTTAGAAAATTTGAAATTTCAATGTAGTATTACAAATTTCACGAAAAATAAGTGGTGTCCGTCTGACCAATCTCCTAACCACAATAAATGATAATATTTTTTTATAATATTTTAGATATAAGTAGATGACTCATGTAGATGGATGTATATTTTTTGCAATTTTTTCCAAGTAAATAATTAATTATGAATTTTTTATTACAACTTTTAAAAATATAAAACCTTGTATGTTAACCACCTTTACCTTGGTCAAACTTCATGAAATTCAAAATTTCTTTTTAATCCTATAGTATCCAAAGCATATAATGCGACGCATGTTTCAAATTCAAAAAAAATCATACCGTTGAAAGATATAGATATTTTTCAATCAACCTATCAATCAAGACTTTAGTCGTAATTTAAATAGAAAATGAATAATAATTATTTATTAAATTCAAAGTAAAGCATAATTTATATTGGTGGAAAGTTGAGAATCTCATTTAAAAACCCTTTTTGTTTCATCAATTTTGGGTAAAAGAAAGTCGTCAGCCACATAACCTATGCATACCCATCATATCGCCACTTTTTGGCCCATCATGATCCTGCACATACTTGGGCCTACTAATTAATTAATAATTAATTATTTATTATGTGACTACATATTTACTCCTACAACCCCCCTTAAGGTAAAAAATAATGAATAATGAAATGATGGATGTAGAATGGGTCTCGATTACAACTCCTGATGAGGTACATCCATGAACAAGAAAATGAAATCTCTCATAACTAGAGAAAAGGAAAAAAAAACTCATGGGAAAAAATCCTCTTGAAAAGAGAAAAATTTAATGCAACAAAAGAATGTAGGACTCAAAAAATCCCACCAAGTGCTAATTTTTTCACATAAGTACAATCAAAATCCCCCATAGGAGAGAAAATAAGAGATAATGAATCCCCCCATGTAAGCAATTATCTCTTCCCCTAAAAATGAATTCTTGAAGAAGAACGCTAAAGATGATCCAAAATTAGAAAATATTGTTCCTCCCCCTAGGAAGAAACACATCTAATGAAAAATTTAGAAGAAAATATCTCACACTTGAAGAGGTCTCAAGATAGGTGTTATGGAAAAATATCAAGGATCCACATGTTTGAATGAAAAGAAGTCAAATTGGATGAATAAAATCCAAACAACTATGAAGATACCTAGAAAACAACCTCCAAAGACAATGGTGAAGTGATGATAGGTGGGTTGTAGCTATCATAGGGGAGGAATTAAATATCCTCAACTATATACCCAATATCTAAAATATGTAACTCAAAAAATAATGCTACAATATATCAAGTAGTCATCAGGTACAAATCTGAAACTCAATGACTAGAAACATCCTACTGAAGTGAGTTGATCTCTAAAGATAGAAGAGGTCAAGTATGTGAAATCTTAACAAAAGTCTCATGAACCAAGGTGTATGATGTAAGTACACATAAATTCAAGTGACTAAACTTTTCCTTAAATATTTGATCCACACTAAATGCACTAGAGTATAAACCAATCAATGGTAGTGCAAGATCTTTTGGAGAAAAATGAGAGAAGGAATACAATCAAGAAGTATGATCAACTATCATAAGTGAAATAATATCTCTACTATGTAGGTATCTTATAATCACTAAATCAAGTGTGAATTCTATTATCTTACCTACGCCACTATGTGCAATGTGATAGATGCAAAGGATATTGGAGGATAGCTATGAAACACAAATCATATTATGAAATATATCATCATGAATGTATACATATCCTCTCCCATTGAAACTAATGTAATTGTTTTTCCCCATTATAATGTGTGGTGATGTGCAAGGCTCATATTAACCAAAGATGAATCCAGGTGATGTGACACTCTTAAATGATATGGTTTTGATATGATTAAGAATTTCTTGCATAAGTACAATCTCCCTGCTTATGTGTACAATTTAGGGAAAATAAATGAGGTCACTACCAAACATGTTAGTCATCCTCCCAATATATTTCCTAATTATGAGATTAATTTTAAAAAAGAGAATGAAATCATTGATACATTCCTTAATATCACCTTTCATATCCTCCACTCATCCCCTAACATCTCTCCTACTTGTGAGAATGTTTTGGTTCAAGAGGATGCAATGATTAACAATCATGATGATCATAATTGTTATTCTCCCAATACCTCTCCTATTTTTGATGAAGGTATCTTGGTGCTAGAAGATCCAATCATTGAGTGTCATGCCAATATTTTTTTCCCCTCTTCCCCTACTTCTCCTACTTGGTAAGTGTTTTCACATAAAACTGTACCATAATGAACAAGAGTTTAATGTTCTAATGACACAATAGAAACAACCTCAAGGTGTGGGACCTTTCATGAATGAGGTTGAATCTCCATATAAGGTCAACTTCCTCTTCTAAACTAAGTGAAAATGTGTTGGTCTAACCAAACACATGAAACCTATTACTACCCTAATTTAACAAATCATAGAGGAAAAGGGACATGGAATGAAAGGAAGGTGATGCACCAAGATAGAAATGTGTTTCTTCCTGCTTCTAAACATCATAATACATCAATAAAATAGCTAAAATGCATACTTAGACACAAAGGTAAAAGGATTTTACTCAAACATGCAAGAGATAAAAATGATAATAGCTTAAGTTTATTAATGTAAATGCTTAGAAGTAATCTTTAAAATGGTAGAATGAAAAAAAATACAATGTTTGCAAGAGAAAAACCCTAGAGGAGCTAGAGGAAGAACCCTTAAAATGGTTACATTTCTTGCTTTTATAGATCAGGTATATATAACTAAGAAACACAAATCAAACCCTAACCATAACTAGGATAAGTAATGAAGCATGTGTGTGCAAGATCTGAGCCATCCTGTGAAACTCATTATTTGGCCATAAATTTGTTAGAAAGTCAACAAATAGTAATAAATGGGAATTTGGTGCCCATGAAATCCACTTGTAGAAGGTATGAAATGGATTTAATGTCATCCTTGAATCTTAGGAATCAAATCTGGGTGCTCAAAATTCAAATCAAGCATTAAAAACATCACCCAAGAAAACACGTCAAAATCCATTGGAAGGTCAGGCTCGAAAGAACACCTCTGTGAGCATATATGAATTAAATAGTCCAGGGGCCCAAAAAAAGCACACCGTTGGGGTTGGGTGTTGGTCCTACCATTTACCAAGGTAATAGAAGAAACAAAGAACATGAAATAAACCATGAAGGGAAAGGAAAAATTGGGGTAAGAGGGAGACAATAAGATAGGTCAGCATCCAAGAGCAAACCTTTTGTAGAGGGAAGAATAATCACCTCATAAAAGGATGGGCTTGGAATGACCGTTGACCTCATCAATGAATGAACTAAAACAAAAGGAGAAAGTTTCTAGCTCACATGGTGATGCAAAATATTCTATGTTTGATTTTTGATCTACACAAGGAATATCTTCTTCATGCATCTCAAAAGAAAATCTTAGAACTATCAATTTGAGTAGCAAGGGCATCACTCTCTAAAAAAATGTGTGGCTGCTCAATGGTGGATTTTTCAATGTGTTGGCTCCATGTGAAGCACTCTAACTTAGTCACATTATCCCTAATTCCAAAGGTCACATCTTCATTTTGAACGAAGACCTCATATTCAACATTGCTACATTCAGGGATAGCAGAAACCAACAAACATTATAATTACTTGTATTGATGCACACTTCATCAACACGTACCTTATATTTTTGAGACACTTTGGGTGAAGAGCTGAATTCTTCAAGTTGTCTCTCTATTTTAATTTCTTCTTGGCAACTAGCTACAAAAAAATTGGACTCTTGACATGTAATTGTTATCATGTCCTTTGTTGTCACTTCACTCTTATGTTGCTGCCCACAAAGCTCCTCCATTGGGGGTGAAGGTTTGACATTTAAACCTGAACAAAAGGTTTCTATAACATCCCAAAAGAGTCCCTCCATCTTAGAACTATAGATCTCAATAGATTGGGGATCTTAATCCACCATAGTAATGGATAAACATGTTTGATATTGTTGCTCCAAAACCATGGAGTTGTCTGCATCCATCAAGCCCAAACCAAGTTATTCATAGGCTTCTAGTGATGTAGGTATAGCTGATATATCCTCCTCATCTTAAAAAAAAAGGGAGGGCATCAAATGAGATGTTTGATTCCTCTATTGCATCAATTATCTTTACCATTTTAATGTCTTGTTGCTACAACATTGTTCCATCTTGAATTTTTTCTTGCAATAAACCAAGAAACTCATTGTTTTGAGCACATGAAAGACCCATAAAAAAAAACCTCTTCACTCCTATCCCAAAACTACCCCTTCCTCTATTATTTTGACCAATTAGGATCCTGTACCACAGGTCCACCTTTAAAGAGTGAAATAAGGAAAGAGGGAGTGAAACGGTCAAAAGGGCATTGAAACTCTTGTTGAATCTCTAGAAGGGGATCATCAATAGGAGTAAAGGGTTGAGCCTCCTCAAGGATAGGTTCTTGTGAGGAATGGAGGCTCATAGAACTTAGGATCTCCAACATATAAGATCCACTTGATGACACAAGAGGTTGAATGGGAGTTTCAAGGGGCTGATTGGGATTCTTGAAACTAATTTTTTTTCTTGCAAACCTCTTGCACAATAGGTTTCTCTAAAACAAAGGAGGGATAATTGGAATTTCAAGAGGATTGCTAGGTTTCTTGAAACTCACAAACTTATACTTTCTTACCTCCTCCTTAGCAGGTTATTCTAGAACTAGTGGAGGTGCTTGTTTGAAACTTTGCACACAAGGGGTTGTCTAAGTCTTGGGAATTTGTGATAGAGAAAGGGAAAGTATGAGTTGCTCTTTTCTAGCAACATCATTTTTTGTATCTTCCTCTTTTTTCCACCTTCTTTGTGCCTCCAATTGCTGCTCATACTTCCATTGAGCATTTTTGTTTTGTTGTGAATAATAAGCTTGATGGAAAAACTCATCATATTGTGGGAAATAACACTATACCCCTAATAGGCTTGATTTTCCCACTCCTCTTATAGGTCAAACTGTTTTTGTCTCCAAATCTCATCAATTTGTCTCTTGAAATCAAGAAAAATGCTTGTGATTTCATTTGCACTTAAATTATCAAAATTCTAGGGTTGAGTAGGAGAGAAACAAGGATAATTTTGAAAATGATGAGTCTCTTGGGGTTTTTGATAAGAATATGTAGGTTTTCAAGAAGACTAAGTAGGGTGGGGTGGGTGGTTGACATTTTGAAAAGATTGAAAACCCACAATAGCAGGGTTTTGTGGAATGAAATGGGAGGTGTGACCAGCTTGATATGGTTGATTAGGAGGTAAAAAGTTGGAATTATCATGATATGGTCCAAAGTGTACATGTGGTTTCCATTAAAATATGATATTTTTATGCATAGGAAACACCTCAAAAATTAAAAACTAAGAGAAAAGGACTACCCAACCAAAGATTTTGGGTACATACCAAAGAGTCATCCACAGAGTTATATTGTAGAGTCACTAGATGCTTGTAGAACTACCTCCAGAGGCTGAAACATTGAAGAAGACACCACTTCCTCAATGACATGAAATGAAACTAGGCTACTTGAACTAGCCGATTTTTAACGGATTCACCATGGTGTTTGAGGATATGCCTCAAAGGGAAAGATGCATTCAAGAAAACACCAAATTCTTTAATGGAGATAAGTAGTCCCATTGGGTGTGCCAAAAATTGTTGTCACATAAAACTGCACCCTACTAAACAAGAGTTTATTGTTCTAGTGACACAATGAAAACAACCTCAAGGTGTGGGACCTTGCACGAATGATGTTGAATCCCTAGAGAAGGTTGAATTCCTCTTCCAAAGTAAGTGAAAATGTGTTGGTCATGAAACCTATTACTACCCTAATCTAACAAATCATAGAGGAAAAGGGATAGAAGGAGAACATGAAATGAAAGGAATTTGATGCACCAAGATAGAAACATGTTTCTTCCTACTTCTAAACAACATAATACATCAATAGAAAATCTATAAAATACATACTCAAACATGAAAGTAAAAGGATTTTACTAAAACATGCAAGAGATAACAATGATAATAGCTAAACTTTATTAACATAAAAGCTTAGAAGCAATCCTTACAATGGAAAAATGTAAAAATTATAGTGTTTGAAAGAGAAAAACCATAGATGAGCCAAAGGAAGAGCCCTTAAAATGAATACATTTCTTACCTTTATAGATTAACACATAACTGAGAAATACAAACTGAACCCTAACCCTAACTAGGGTTAATAATGAAGTGTGTGTGTGCAAGATCTGAGCCTTCCCATGAAACCCATGATTTAGGGATAGATTCATTAGAAAGTAAACAAAAATAAATAAATTGACATGGGTACACATGTAATCCACTTGCAAAAGGTATGGAATGCATTTAATGCTATACTTATAAGTCAAATCAAGCATAAAAAATGTCACCCAAAAAAACATGTTAAAATCTGTAGGAAGGTCAGGGTGTCAGGCCCAAAAAAAACCTCTACAAGAACATATGAATTAAATGGTCTAGGGGCCCAAATAAAGCATACCGGCTAGGGTTGGGTGTTAGGCATGTCGCTTATTGAGTGCATAGAAGAAAGAAAGAAAGAAAGCGTGAAGAGAAAGGAAAGATTGGGGGTAAGAGGGAGACAAGAAGATGTTAAAGGGGAAGGTTGATGGATGACACCCAAAAGGTAGGATGAAGAATGGGGAAAAATGAAGGAAGACAAACCTTCAGAGATTGGAGGGAAGACTCAGCTCTCACCTCCAAAGGTAAGAGGTAAGATGCAAGAGGAAAGACCAAAATATGAAGGCCAACGAAGAAAGAAAGAAAATGGAAGAAGAGAGAGAATTAGTGAGGGGTAAAGGGTAATGTTGAAGGTTGGCACCCAAAATACTTAAAAGAAAAAAGGGAAAGGAAGAGAATTAGAAAGAGAGATGAAGAAAGCATGCAAGGTAAGCGAGTAAGAGACAACCCAATATCCCAAAATTTTAGGACAATCAATTTTAGGAACCTTCAAGGAGAATTCTAACAAGATGGCCCATGTAGGATCTCTTAGATCAATTACCAATGATGGGTCATCTAAGGGTGACATGCAATTTCAACAAGAAGATAGTGTGTAACAAGAAGATGATCTCATTGAGACATTATTTCGAAAGATAGTAAGATGGGTTGCATAGATGAAGAGGATAAGGTCAACTTAGATCCCCCCTCATTAAAATATCATCAACAAGAAGTTAAATTTGTTGAGGTTATGAACACATAACTATCCATTAGATCCTCATTGATTATAGGACCTCAAAAAACTCCTTTTAGACCTTCCAAGAGTTCTCTAATAATTGGGCCTTATAAGATTCATTTTGAGCCTCCTAAACCAATTCTCATTATAGGACATCCTAAACCTCATGGCCATATCCTATTTTTTGTAAAACATACTAGTAATCATGTGTCACAACAACCAATGTATCATATTGTATCTCACAAATATAAACTAGAAACAATAAACAACCAAGAAAAACTCCACCATCTATCCCATTTCACCAACCATATCTCCCACTCGTACCTAACTTTCCATAGTGTAGTGGTAAAGAATTTGATCTTGTTGAACAACTTCACAACACTCTTGCTAAGATCTCCCTATGGGATTTTATCCAATCATCACCAACTTACAATAGTATTCTTCAAAATTCCTTGCAAAAGGTTAGATTCCCACCTAGTGTGGAACCAAATGATGTGGCAACTTTGAGAATATGAATTCACCAAATTTGGACACTGTCTTTCATAAAAGTGAATTACCTCCTTTGGAAATGCAAAAAAAAAAATGGTGCTTTGATGATAGTATCTATTATTAAAATGTTTAGGATTAGGTGTACCCATATTGGAAATGGTTAAGTGCTTAATGTTTGTAGTGTGAACCTTTTGGATAAAATTTGGGTGGATAAGACTAAAATTCAACTAATTGATTTGTTTATTTGTGGTTTTGATAATGTGGGGAAATAATTTCTTGGTGTAATAACATTACCTATTAACGCTGGTAGGGTTATGTTGCAAAATCCTATGCATGTCATGCCCCATGACCTTTCATATAATATTCTCTTGGGTGGACCATGGATTCATGCAATGAATGCAGTTCCTTTAATGCTACGTCATCTATTGAAATACAAACTAAAACAATAATGAAAAATCCTCTTACAAAATTGACACCAACTACAATAGTGAAACCTTAAAAAAAGAAGGATGATTATCTTTCATTTGTGAAAAAATTATTGGAAGATGATTGGGGATCAATATATTTCAGACCTACATTCATGGGAGAATACAATATTACACACAAATTAGGAAAAGAGAAAGAAAAAATAGTGGTATCAACACAATCTATAATGAAGTCATCAAAATCATGTAGCAAAGAAGAGGAATAAATAAATTATACAACCACATTTGATGAGATTGATCATTACAAACCACCTTATTTAGTAGAAATGAAAGAACTTTATGGAAGAGGTTATGAGCTTTTGAAACAATTTTTCTATAGTGTCCCTATTAAGCCTAGTACACAAAAAAAAAAAAGACGTCTGAGTTATCATCCTTTGAAAGAAATAAAAGAATCAAAGAAATATCCACTTAATATCAATGTCATCACACAACACACTCCTAGGGAAAATAAAAATAATGACCATGATATTGCTTCATCTTCAAATAAATGTTTAAGTGACAATTGGGGTTCATTATATTTTACACTCTCCTTTATGGGGGGTACAAAATCTCAGAATCTAAACCTAAAGAGTCTTGTGTAAGTATGACATCTTGTAGTGTGTAAGAAAGATATTTTTTATAAAAGAAAGGAATATCCTCTATTGAGTAAGAGAGTACCTTTTCAAGGCTTCTCTAAGCCTACTTCATATCTCTCCCTCCAAGAACAAGACATAAATTTTATAAAAAGGTTCATTTTGTGCATATCATCGAGTCCATGGTCATATCAATTCATCCATTGATACATTAAACTATTTTTCATGGAACCTGATATAACACAACTTGCTATCCATGTTTTTAATTTTCTTGGATTCACTTCATTCATGGATTGAACTTGGTGTAAGAATTGTCATATCATTTTTATCATTTTTGTGTTGCCTTATCAAGATTATCAAGGAACATAACTCTTGGTATGGTTTGACAAATGGGCACACCTTGCTGACCTAGTGTGTGTCTCACATTTTACCTTGGCTTGGGGGCTTACCTAGTGAATATTGTATTTCACTAGCTCTTTTGAAGCATTTTATTTTATTTCCTTTGGGGCTCACCTAGTGAATATCAAACTTCACTAGCCCTTGTGATCATTTTTATTGGGAAAATGTGTCTCAACCTTGCAATTCTATACGATTTATTGTTTATAGGATGTATATATATATATATATATATATTTCCTAGTTACACCAATAGGTGTATACAATGGCAACAAAGAGAAAAATATGAGCATATTTAGGAAACATCTAAAATGGCTGACATTCATTAAATAATGATATATTATAAGTTTGAATCATTCGTTATTAGGTTTTAGATCTAATGGTAGATATTTTATTAGCCTGTCTTGCCCTAGAATGAAACTCTATTTTATGAGGGAGTTGTATTATAGCTATGGTAGAGAGATGATGATGTATTTTGAGAGTCTGATAGTGATTGTATTGTCTCTTGATCTTGAGTGGTGATACTCTTGTGAGAAGCTTGCTCTGCAAGTATATTGTAATATTTGTGATTTACTGAATAATATATTGGGTGACTTTTGGAGTGTGGGGTTTTTCTCCCAAAAGGCTTTTCCCCATTTAAATCACTGTGTTGTGGTATGCATGATATATTTATGTTTATTTATTTTTAAGTTTCTATAACTATTAAATATTTGTAAAAGTTTTACATTATTCTCCCCTCAATATTAGTGTATGAAGTTGTTTCGCTACCTTAGCTTCCTTACGAGTGGTATCATAACTTGATCACCTTTGGTTTCAGTTGTGGGTTGGGTTTTTTTAACTAATCTAGATTTGAGTGGGAGCTTGAGTAGAAGATACTTTGTGATCTTTTTTGTAGGAATTTTTAGATGGAAAGTTCATCAGGGAGAATTGAGGTGGAGAAATTTTATGGAAATAATTTTGAGATGTGGAAGCTAAAGATGGAGGATCTGTTGATAGATCAAGATCTTTGGGATGTTGTTGATGAGAATGTTCCAAGGATTGCAGATCCTAATCATTCTACTCAATATGATGTTCTAGATAGTAAAGCCAAGGGTCTAATCAGATTGTGCTTGGCAGACTCCATTTTAATTAATTTCCATGAGGAGACCTCTGCATAGAAACTATGGAAGAAGCTTGGTGAGATGTATCAGGACAAATATTTAGTGTACAATATTTTCTTGAGGAAGAAGTTGTATTCCCTAAGAATGGAAGAGGGTGGAAAAATCACATCCCACATGGAAACATTCAATATGTTGGTGGCTCAATTGGCATCAGTTTGTGTCAAAATGGATGAGGAGGAGAAATGTCATATCTTTCTTTGTTCTTTGCATGATTCATGGGATTCTCTTGTTATGGCTATTGGGAGTACTTTGTTATATTGAAGACTGAAGATGTGGTGGATTCTTTTCTTTCTGAAGAAATGAGGAGGAAGGTATCTATCACTACTAAGGAATCCCTAAATATTTATGGAAGACATAAGGAAAAAGGCAAGAAAAATTAAAAGTGTGACAAATCCAAGTCCAGGGCGAGATCTAAATCTCCTAGAAAGTCCAAAGTTATTTGCTTGAACTGTGATAAGTCTGGGCATGTTCATAAGGAATGCAAAGAAGAAAAAAAGAAAGTTGATTCTGATTCTAAGTCTGAGAAGGAAGATGGTGACACATTCATTGCAACTTTGGAAACTTGTGCGGGTAATGATGCATGGTTAATTGACTAAGGTGCATCTTTCCATATGACCTTTAATAGAGATTGGTTTTTTGAATATGAAGAATTTGATGCATGTGTATAAGAGTGAATTTTCAACCTATGTGCAATTCCCCTTTTTCCTTTGTCCACCTTAGAAAACCAAGTTTGAAGGCTTAATTCCACCTAAGCCCATTGTTCGAATCACACTTGGTGCCTATTTTGAGTGTCGGTGGAGGCCTTTCTATCAAAGACACTTGTGTGGCATGTAGACATCCACATGGTGTGCTTACATCCCTAACAAATTCCCACGTCTAGAGCCTACAGAGGCATTACACTTCCCATTGGGGGTCGATTTGTAACGCCCTCTTTAGACGACTGACCCGAATATGGTCATTTCTCTTCATCTCTTCTTCATATTCACCCTTGAATAGGCATTTTGTCTCTTCACCAATTCTGGACCTCATTTAAAAGCTCCACAATCCTCTTCCAATCATTGAGCTCACTCTTGTTAGCTCTAAACATTGTAGCCAAACACTTTTCACTTCACAACAACAACATCAACACTCCAGCACTTCAGTAGAGCAAGCGTGGAACAAAACACCATTGCAACAGAGGCTTGAGTTCCTCTCATTTTCTCCCCCATGTAGCCTTGAATGCTCTTGGTGGAGGTAGTAAGCTTTCAATCCTCTCCTCTATTGTTTGGTTGAGTAGTATAACATTGTTTTGTAGTGCTTTAGTGCTCTTTACTTCATCTCTACTTTCTATCTATTTGGGTGTCCGTGGAGGTGGGAACACCAAAAAGGGGTCTAACTGAGGTAGGCCTCTATAGAGCCACCCAACAATTTATGTCTCCCTCTTGTGTGCAGGTATTGAAGACACTCACAAGCTAGAAGTTTCATCACTCGCATAGTCGTAAGTATTTCCTTCCTTTCTTCTCCTTATCCTCATCATTTATTCTTTACTTTACTTCAATTCTACTACTTTATTGCATTCTGTCATTTTCCTACATTTTGTCAATTCCCAATAATTGGATTGCTAGTTGTTGCTTAGGCATTTTCTGAGACATTCTCATTCTCTAGTCCCTATGAGATGCTAATGCACCTCCAGGACACTAGCACGTTGTATTGTCTTCTATATTCTATGCTGTCATCATTTGGTTGAGAGCTTGATAGTCTATCCAAAAAATCACTGAGACCTGCTCTTTTGGATTCTGAAACTTCCACTACTAGTCCATTGAGGTAGTATAGGGTAGTTCTCCTCGTGAGGCTCTCTTAATGAAGAGAATTTGTGAGTAGCGAATCCCCCTATATTACATTTTGATGAACTCGACGTGAAGAATAGCATTCTTTGAAAAACTAGGATTTTATTTACCCCTAATTGGGAGGGTTATAAATTTTGACATGGTGCTCGAAATTTAGAATTGTTTGCACTATTGGAAAGGTCTCCTAGAGAACTAGTTTAGTCCCTAAAATACTAGTGCCTTCAATAGTTAAATTCTAGGGACTGACACAAGTTCCAACCTCAAATTCCGCTATGGAGACCTTTGAAAATCTGGTTTACTAAATCATAGAAAATACCAAAAAAATTGTAATGGATTTAATATCTTCTTTTATTAGTTTTGTATCTAATTTTGTTCAAAATGTAAATGATATTCCATTTCATGCATGTGATGGTGACTTGGCTTTGCCTATGTCACTTGGTACCTTTAATCCTTCTCACGAATGTCCTCTTGCTTTAGAGGATATTTTGTTGCAAGAAGAAGAAATCATTAATACTTTCCTTAATGCTACTCTACCTACTCTTCGTTCCAATGCACTCTCTTCTAGAGATGATGCATTTGTGAATGACGAAGCTCCTTCCCCTTCCAATGCACTCTCTTCTAGGGACATTGCATTTGTGAACGATGAACCTCCTTCCACATCTGATTCTCCCTAGATAGATGTTGAGAATGTTCCTTCAAATAACTATTCCACATTTTATCTCAATTGGATCGATGTTGAGAATATGTACTTAGATAATTGTTCTACTAGTTGTGATGATTTTTCAAATGCAGTCTATGTCTCTATTGCCTCTCAAAGGCCAAAGAGACTGATTATTTGTGTGACTCTATCTAGTCCTTCTTCTAAAAGGATTTGTTCTATTGATGGTGTTCCATTTGATGGTGGATTTCTTGATATTTCTAAGGCTCCCTCGTATAGAGTGGTAGCCCATACATATGAGAATAGAACAAATAAACAATCAAGTCTTCCTTTAGCTCCTAAATATATGACTAAAGCACTTGGTAATTACGATCTTATCAAGCAACCTCGGGTTCCTCTAGATAAGATCTCATTATGGGACTTGCTTTAGTCTACTCTGGTTTAGCAAGGTATGCTTCAAGAAGCTTTGCAAAATATCCACTTGCCTTCTTTCACTAGGCCGATGGATGCTAATGCATTGATGACATATATTCATATAGCTTCGTTGAGTATTACATTCTATCTGCAGGAGCTCCCACCTCTAGAAGTACAGAAGTGAGTGGATCCTCTAATGATTATAGTTAATATTAATAAGATTGACATTAGACATACTCTTGTTGACACTGGTTCAATGTTCAATGTGTGTAGTATTGATCTACTACCTAAGATTAATATTGACCCATCTTCTATTAATACTTCTTCTATTGTCCTTCATGTGTTTGATAATGTCAGTCGACAATCCCTAGGCATAATAGTCTTGCCTTTGAGGTTGGGACCCATTACCATACCTACCCTTGTATATGTTATGTCAGAAAAGTTACCTTATAACCTTCTTCTTGGTAGACTATGGATTCATGCTATGGGTGCAGTCCCATCTACCTTGCATAAATCTATTAAATTCATTTGAAACAATAAAGTATTCATAGTTAAGGCTGACCCTAAGGCTATGCACTTGTGTGAGATAGTAGTTGTTGGTCGAGCTTTGGTTGTGCCTACTCTTATTCCTTCACTATCTTCTAGTTTTTTGATGTTTACTCCACTAGTACCTACTACATAGGATGCTCTTGAGATAAATGTCCCTAAAGAAGATCTCTCCAAAACAAGGAGTCTTGAGTGTGCTCCTTCTACCTCCTCTCAAAGGAATACATGTCTTGGTGATGATTGGGGTTATCTAGACTTTACAAATTCCTTCATTTAGGAATATAAAGTTGACCCAATCCACTTAGACCTTCTAATAACATCATCTACACCTGCTATCAAAGATGGTCATTCTTCTACATCACGGGGAAATGTAGATGCAAGTTGCAATGCACTTAGTATTGATCCTCCTTCTGAGGAAGAGTATCATGCTTCTCCTAAAGAGGATAATGTTGACAGTCCTGTTAAAGAAGATAATAGTGGTCCCATAGAAGAGTGTGATCCCCATTGTTGGAACAATTCTCTTTATGAGGATCCTCCTTTTCAAGACTTGCAAACACATTATGGCCCTGACTTTAAGATTGTCTCTAAATATGGCTATGAGTGTAAAGGTTGTGGGCATAAGGAAGAAGGAATTAAGTCCCTATAGAATTTAAACCTTGTAAGAATAATTTGGGACATGGTTGCTCAAAATAAAAAAATAAACAAAAGCCATGGTTGAGTGATGTGAATTCTTCTCAACCCCGTTCTATTGGAATGATTCTTCCTCCATTGTTTTCTATCTTTGTGCCTCCTTCTCATTGTGAGAAGATGAACCTTTCTCAACAAGAGAAAGGGTTTCTTCCTACTCCCCATCCTTTATCTGAGCAAGAGTCTATTTTTTTGAGGGTTCTCAAAGCTTGCTTAATCACTCTTTCTTCTCCTACGTGTAATAAACTTCATAAACAAGATGAAGGAGAACATCCTTTCTGTGCATACCATTGAGTGCTTGGTCATTCCACTAGCGAATGTAAGGCCTTGAAATATAAAATACAAAATCTTCATGATTTAGGTGCCATCAAACTCTCATTTGATTGATGCACCCTCCTTTTCTTTGCATGACAAGTGATATGGAGGTTTACCTCTATCCTACATTTTCTAAGTATCTTGCATGGTTCTCCTCCCCTATATGTTGGAGGCAGTAATAACCCATTTCAGAGGTGCGTGTCCCTTGAGTGGACCCCCCTTTCTTTTTCATGGTGGGATCCCTAGGGACTGTTTCCTCAAAAGTCATTATTCTGAATGGAACCTTTCATGTCTAGCTTGGGGGTAGCTTGACTAGACCTTGCCTTTCAAACAGTGTGTCCCTTGAGTGGACCCAGCTTGTTTCACGTCGGGTTCCTGAGGGACCCCCTTTGAAAATATTTTTCCCAAATGGATTCTTTCACGTCTAGGTTGGGGGAAACTTGATTAGACTTCTCTTTTCAAACAGTGTGTCCCTTGAGTTGACCCCTCTCCTTTTTGAAGGGTTCTCGAGGGACCCCTTTGAAATTTTTACGGTCTGCATGACCAACCACTTTTTCACACATGTTCTATCTACAGGTAGACATGTCATCATTTTTTACATGTTCTATCTATGGGTAGACATGTCACCACTTTTTGACATGCTCTATCTATGGGTAGGCATGCCGTCGTTGACATGCTCTATCTATGGGTAGACATGTCACTGCTTTTTGACATGTTCTATCTGTTGGTAGATGTGTCATAACTTTAGACATGATCTATATGTGGGTGGACATATCACCGCTTTTGACATGTTCTATTTGTAGGTAGACATGTTTCCACTTTTGACATGCTTTATCTATGGGTAGACGTGTCACCGATTCCTAACTCTGCATAGTCCACTTTTCTGGGTTTCCTCCATGTGAGAGATCTTGGGGGATACCTCTTTGTAGGACTAAGAACTTGTAGTGCTCCTTTACATTGGGTGATACAAGTTTTTCTCCTTGAGTGGGGATTGCTTTTATCACCTCTTTTGTTGTGTGGGTTCTACTCCTAAGCAGGTTTTTCTTTCACCACACACTTTTCGATGATACGGATTCTTCTCCTCGAGCGGGGATTGCTTTTATCACCTCTGTTGTGGTGCAAGTTCCACTCTTGAGCAGTTTTTTCTTTCACCACATGCTTTGTTCATCTCTCTCTTCTCTCTTGTATATATTGGATCAAAGATCTACATTTTCTTCATAATTAGTATATGCCCCTTCTTTCTTCATCTCAAAGTTCCTCTATGCATTTTTTGGGGATGACACATAGTAGTGAGAAAACCTTCTACATTGAGGTCTCTTTACTTTGCTGACCTGAATGCTTTATATTTTTATGCCCTAACATTGCTATTTGTTGTATTTTCTTCTTGTCTAATGTATTATCTGCTTCCTTGATAGTTTAGGTATACATTTATAACCTTAATCTTTCTTGATCTGCTTTACCAAGCACTCATAAGTATTCATGCTCGCTAACGTGGGGGAAATATGTATAAGAGCGAATTTGCACCCTATGTGCAATTCCCCTTTTTTCTTTTTTCCACCTTAGAAAACAAAGTTTAGAGGTTTAATTCCACCTAAGCCCATTGCTTGAATCACACTTGGCACCTATTTTGAGTGTCAATGGAGGCATTTCTGTAGAAGATGCCTGCATGGTGCACTTATGTCCCTAACAAATTCCTATGTCTGGAGCCTGTAGAGGCATTACACTTCCCATTGGGGGTCAATTTGTAATGACCTCTTCAGATGACTGACCCAAATATGGTCATTTCTCTTCATCTCTTCTTCATATTCATGCCTTGAATAGGCATTTCATCTCTTCACCACTTCTATACCTCATTCACAAGCTTCACAATCCTCTTCCAAGCATTGAGCTCACTCTTGATAGCTCTTAGCATTGTAGCCAAACACTTTACACTTCACAACAACAACATCAACACTCCACCACTTCAATAGAGCAAATGTGAAACAAAACACCATTGTAGGAAAGGCTTGAGTTCCTCTCATTTTCACCCCATGTAGCCTTGAGCGCTCTTGGTGGAGTTGATAAGCTTTCACTCCTCTCCTCTATTACTTGGTTGAGTAGCATAACACTATTTTGTAGTGCTTTAGTGCTCTTTACTTCATTTCTACTTCTCTATTTATCTGGCTATCTGTAGAGGTGGGAACACCAAAACAAGGTCTGACTGAGGTAGGCCCCTATATAGCCACCCAACAATCTCTCTCTCCCTCTTGTGTGCAGGTATTGAAGACACTCATGAGCTAGAAGCTTCATCACTCACACAATCGTAAGTATTTCCTTCCTTTCTTCTCCTTATCCTCATCATTTATTCTTTACTTTACTTTAGTTATACTACTTTATTGCATTCTATCATTTCCTACATTCTGTTAGTTCTCAGTAATTAGATTGCTAGTTGTTGCTTAGGCATTTTCTAAGACATTCTTGTTCTCTTGTCCCTACAAGACGCTAGCGCACCTTCGGGACACCAGTGCGCCACACTGTCGTCCATATTCTATGTTGTCGTCCTTTGGTCGAGAGCTTGACAATCTATCCAAAAAATCTATGTGACCTACTCTTTTGGATTCTGAAACTTTTGTTGCTATTCCATTGAGGTAGTATAGGGCAGTTCACCCTGTTAGGCTCTCTGAACGAAGAGAACTCGTGAGTAGTGAATCCCCGTATATTACAGGAGGTAAGGTGTACTTGTGTGATGATTCTCATTTAGACATTGTTGGCTATGGTATTTAGTTAAAATCAGGTTTCTTGATGGTAGAATAGAAAGGATTAATGATGTGTTGCATATCCCTAGATTAACATGACATTTATTATCTATGATCAAACTAATAGATGCAAGTTTCCAAGTAGTATTTTCTGATGTAGGATACAAGATGGTTAGAGGTGCTATGGTGATTTCTAGAGGTGTTATATATGGTACATTGTATAAGCTTGATGCATGCACTATTGAGTACAATAATACTTTTGTGAAAAGAAAGCATGTGGAAGAAGTGAGGGTTTCACCTTCAATAGATGGTCATGGATTTTGGGTACCCAAGGGTGCTCTTTCTTCTAAAACAAAGTTACCTATAGAGAAAAATATGTTATGGCACTATAAACTTGGCTACATTGGAGTAAAGGGCCTAAGGACCTTGAAAAATAAAAAAATTGTTGAAGGTTTGCCTAATTGTAATCTTGAATTCAATTTTTGTGAGCATTACATTTATGGAAAACAAAACTACATACAGTTTTACTCGAGTTCTCATAAATCTTGTGGTGTATTAGATCATATTCATTTTGATATGTTTGGTTTTGTAGATGTTCCTTTGATTGGTAAATCCAAATACTACGTTTCATTTATTGATGATTATAGTAGGACATGTGTATATTTTCTAAACAGTAAATGTGAAGTTTTATGTTGATTTAAAGAATTTAAAGAAATGGTTGAGTTGTAGACTGGAAATAAAATAAAATGCTTGAGGACTGATAATGGTGGTGAATTTTTCTCTAATGATTTTGATATATTTTATAAAGATTATGGTATTCATAGATAGAAGAAAACTTTGTATTCTCCACAATAGATGGAGTTGCAAAAATAATGAACAAGACACTGATGAAGAAGGCTAGGAGTATCTTGAGTGGTGCTAGCCTAGAATAAAGCTTTTGGGCTGAATTTGTTGCCACTTCCTTTACTTGATTAACAGGTATCCAACATCAAATCTTGTTGATAAGACACCTATAGAGGCATGGTCGGGTTGCAAGCCTTCATTAAGAAATCTTAGAGTTTTTGGTTGTGAGGCATGTGTACATGTGCCAAAGGAGAAGCAAACAAAGTTGGAGAACAAGGCTGTGAAATGTATCTTCATTGGATATAGTTATGGAGTGAAAGGATACAAGCTTTGGGATCCTATTGCACAAAAGGTAATATATATTAGAAGTGTGATTTTTTAGAGAAACTAATCCTTCTTCTATTACATTGTAGCTAGAACAAAGTAAATAGGAAGATGTGATTCAATTTCCTTCTACACTTGAGAAAGTTGAACTGAGGCCAACGTATATTCAAGAAGTTGAGGAGAGTTCATCTAGCTTCGGATCTTTAGTAGAGGAGTCCAAGAACCTCCAACTCAACTTGTTCGTAGGTCCACAAGACATAGAAAATCACTTGAAAGGTGTTCACTCAATGATTGGAGATGTATTTTTTCTTTGAATACTAACATGAATGAAGATATATCTATAGAAGAGGCACTAGGTATGAATGATGTAGAATCTTGGAAGATTGCTATGGATGAAGAAATGAGATCTTTAAAAAAGAATGATACATGGAATCTTGTACCATTACTTGAAGGACAAAAACTTGTTGGTTGCAAATGGGTGTTCAAGAAAAAGATTAGTTTAGATGGAGGTATTGAGAAGTACAAAGCAAGGTTGGTTGCAAAGGGTTAATCTCAAGTTGAGGGTGTTGATTATGGTGAGATATTCTTTCCTATTGCAAAAATGATATCCATTAGATTTTTTCTTTCTATTGCTGCTACTTATGATTTAGAGGTTGAAAAAATGGATGTGAAAACTACTTTCCTTCATGGTGATTTGGAGGAGGATATTTATATGACACATCCAAAGCACTACATGGTGAAAGGTAAAAGTAATCTGGTTTGCAAATTGAAGAAATCTTTGTATGGCCTATAATAGAGTCCTAGGATGTGGTCCCAAAAATTTGATACATATGTGTTGAGTTTGGGATTTGAGCATTTTAAATTAGATCATTGTGTTTATTATAAAATTGATGGTGATTTTTTCCTTTTTATTACATTATATGTTGATGGTATGTTATTTATTGGTAGAGAAAAAGGTATGATTTCAGAACTAAAATATCAACTTGCTGCTAAATTTGAAATGAAATTTCTTGGTGCAACTAAACACATTCTTGGGATGGAAATTAAAAGAGATAGAGTAAACAAAAAGCTATGTCTTGGCCAAATTAAGTGTGTCAACTCAATTTTACAAAGATTTGATATGCAGGATTGTAGACCATTGTTTGTTCCAATTTTAGTTGGAACAAAGTTATCTATTTCAAATTTTCCAATGTCTCCATCAAAGATGGAAGACATGAGTAGAGTGCCTTACTAGAGTGCAGTTGGAAGTTTAATGTATGTTATGGTTTGTTAGATTAGACATTTCCCAAGTAGTAGGAGTTCTTTACAGATATATGTATAATCCTGATAGAGTTTGTTGGGATGCAGTTAAAAGAGTTTTCAGATATATGTGGGGTACCTCAAATTATTTTGTATGTTATCATAGTAATATGATTAAAGATGGTATTTCCGTTGATATTCATGGCTATGTGGATTCAGATTTGGTAGGTGATGTTAATAGCAAAAAATCCACCAGTGGTTATGTGTTAATTTATTTGGTGGTGCAATTAGTTGGATGAGTAAGTAATAGGATGTGGTTTCTTTTTCCACTATTTAAGTAGAGTATATGGAAGATACTCATGCTTGTAAGGAAACCATTTGGATTAAGAGACCGTGTTCATATATTGGAATACAAAATGCTATAGTGACAATTTATTGTGACAATCAAAGTGTGATATGTCTAGCCAAGAACTTGAAATTTCATGCCAAGACAAAGCACATTGATGTATATTATCATTTTGTTAGAGATATGGTGGAAGATGGCAAGGTGAAGCTAGTTAAGGTAGAGACTTTGATGAATGTTGCTAATTCTTTAACTAAGCTCATGAGCACAGAGAAGTTTAGATGGTGTTTAGAGACTATGGGCCTTTTTGCCACTAGCAATTAAAGAGATGATGTTAACACCCTCATGTTTCTCTTGCAAGGTGTTCGATGAGTGGGAGATTTGTTGGGAAAATGTGTCTCAAATTTTCAATTATATATAATTCATTGTTGATAGCATGTATATATATTTATATAAATTTCCTAGTTACGTGCTGATAGGTCTATACAATGGCAACAAAGAGAAAAATGTGAGTGTGTTAAATTTTTTAGGAAACTTCTAAAATTGCCGACATACATTAAATAATGATATATTGTAAATATGGACCATTCGTTATTAGGTTTTAGATCTAATGGTATATATTTATTTGGCCTACCTTTCCTTGGAATGTAACTCTATTTTATGAGGGCATTGTATTACAGTTGTGGTAGAGAGATGGTGATGTATTTTGAGAGTCTGATAGTGGTTGTATTGTCTCTTGATCTCTAAGTGGTGATACTCCTATGAGAATCTTGCTCTACAAGTATATTGTAATCTTTGTGCTTTACTAAATAATATATTGGGTGACTTTTGGAGTGTGGGGTTTTTCTCTTGAAATGGTTTTCCCCACATCAATCACTATGTTATGGTATGCATGATATTTATGTTTATTTCTATTTAATTTTTTGTAACTGTTAAAGATCTATAAAATATTTGCATTATTCTCCTCTCAAGATTAGTGTACAAATTTGTTCCGTTACCTTAGCTTCCTTACATATTTTATTAACATACAACATAGGATTGCTATTCCATCCTTTTTTTCCCCTTTATTTTGCAATAGCACTAACATTGATTGTTTGTGTATCTTGTCTTGTTGCACATATATTATATGCATTTGTGTCCCTTTGTGCTTATTTTGGTTTTCCATGGGATCTTAGATCCTAGGGGCTTGGCCATATCCCTTTATCTTTTTCATCTTATCTCATCAACATTTGTGCACTTGGATTCCTCTTGACATATATTTATCTACTTTACTGAGTTTGAGCATAAGTGGGGGCTAAATATAGTGTAGGAAATTGTATACCTTTACAATTTCACAATATTTTTGGGTCCCTTTATTTATTGGACTTAATTAGGCTTATAATTTTTCAATTTATGCATTCCAAATCCTTATTCTTACCATATTTTGAAAAGAGAACCAGACATGAAATAATTGCATTTAATATTTAAATTGCCATGGATTATGTGTGTCTTGAAAATATAGGCTAGGACCCATTCACCCTTGAGTGAATCTGATCCCTTTATGTGCTACGACCTAATTTAAAATATGTTTTTGGTGGATTTTCAATGATCAAAATTCAAATTTTAAGTGTTTGATTTTGGAATCTGATTTTTAGGAAATTAGATAAACACCTATAAATACATAGTAATATATCACTGGAAATCTAAACAACACTTAACAACAAGCTAGAGGTGAACATTCAAGAGCAAATATTATTGCCAGGAGAATTCAAGAGCAAAATTTTCAACAAAAATTAATATCCTATAAACATTTTCCAAGTTTATGTATGTTCCCATTGTATTGTGAATGCTAATAATCATTTTAGGTCTTCATACATTCAAGTATTCAAGCATCCAATAAAATAAAGCAAATAAGTTCCAATTCCTTTGAAGAGGTGTGTATGACTTCAATCCTTCAAGAAAGGAATTGGAGGGTGGTGAGTTGCAACAAGTGAACATTCATTCATCATTTCCTTTCCTTTCAAGGTTTTTATCATTGACATTGCCATTGTGAAAGTGGGAATACTATCCATGGGGTTTGACTAAGGAAAAACCCTATATGACACAAACATTTTTCACTCTTTATGTATGTATATGTTATAGGTTGAAGAAGAATTGAGGAGATCTTGAAAAGAAAATTTTCATTGTTTCATTTATTGTCATCAACCTTGTCTACCGATGGAAACTAGGTTGTAGAATTCATTTTTGACATTTTGACAAATTTGCAAGTTGAAAACAATATCTCAAATCTAGCATTAGAGGATCCCAAAATTTAATTAGGACCCCATTTCAAAGACTCATTCTCCATTAGGCGAATGAGTCTTTGTAGACACATCAAAACCATTTTTTTATTAGGTTTGTTGTCCTCTGCACTTCACATATCCACTTGCAAACTGTTGTTTTCATCTGTTAGTTTTTGAGATATTGTATTTTTGGTATTAGATCATATAGAATCATTAGTTTAATCATTTTAAAATGATTCCAATCCATTCCCATCCCCCATTAGATGTAGATTTAGGTTTGATTAGCTCACCACTGGGGCTAAAATTCAATCTTTTACACCTTGTTATCTACATGTCAATGAAATTTAGAAAAAATGAACCATTGAATCCCAGGTTCTTTGCATTAAGGGCCTAGGATCCCTTTTTCTTTGTTTCAACAACAAAAAATAGGGAAAAGATAAAGCATAAAATAGTGAGAAATGACAAATAAATTATCTATATCTAGCTTTTATTACACATGATCTAATAAATTACATCAATAGTAATAATCTTGTTTGTAATGGACAACCTCATATTTATACTTGGTGCCTCTAGAATCTAGAAACTTCTAATATTCTAGAGAACTCTAAAACTGGAAAGTTCTTTTTCCTTGATCAACTTCTAGTTGCTTTTAGTTTCTAGGAGATTCTAGTTCTAGAAATATCAATTGTAGCTTTCTAGACAATATTATTCCTTAATATTCCCCCTTAAGATTGGATATAATGTTACAAAAATGATACAAAATAGAGAGGAACATATTCCACTATCCCTCCTTAGCGTTGACCTCTACAATACCAAGCATTCTTCACAATTTTAAAAATTTGGCTTCAATCATGTTGTTAGTATATATCAACTATTTTTTCTTCACTTGAATAATATTATAGATTGAATATAGTTGCTTGAATAATATCTTATATGTAGTGAACATCAAGGTCAATATTCTTTTGTTTTAGAATGAAAAACAATATTTTTGGAAACCTACATGGTACTTTGATTGTCATAGTATAAAGTAGTAGTAGAAAATTGGAAAAAAACAAGCTCAAATAGAATATTTTGAATCCAAAATACTTCATTTCCTATTTCTTTTGTTTCTCTATATTTTGTTTCACATGAAGACAATGATGCAGTTGTTTGTTTTTTGTTTCTCCATGTAATAGGGCCTAATCCAACCTAAAAAATATAACCACTAATATATTTTGTGTCATCTATATCACCTCCCCAATTTGAATCTATAAATCCAACAAAAGAAGTTGAGGACTTATAGCCATATTGGATTCCATAGTGTATTGTTCCATGAACATACCATAATATTATTTTTGTAGCTAGCCAGTGAGTTTATTTAGGTTCTTGCATAAATATAGATACTTGATTAACTACAAAATAAATTTTTGGTCCATAACAAGTTAGATAAACGAAGTTTCCTACAATTTGTCTATATAAAGTACTATCTACCCTCTTTGAAATACATTATTTCATAATCTTGATTCTAGATTGAAAGGGAATAGAAGTTGGCTTGCATTTTAAGATGTCAAACTTTAAAAATATCCAAATCATACTTTTATTTGAATATGAATAATCCATCATTTAGTCTACACATATGTAAACCAAGAACATAGTTCGATTCTCTAAAATATCATATGAAATTGTCTTTTAAGTTCTAATTTTAGATCATTGATTATCCCAATATTGAGTCTAGCAATGAGTAAATTACCTAAATAAGTTGCAACAAGAATAATATAATCTTGTAATTTCTTCACATAAGTATTTGGATTAAATATTTACACCCTTTAAACCCATAAAACTGAAAGTACATGTCAATCTTTTCATTCTGCATTCTCGGTGCTTGTTTTAGACCGTAAAGTGATTTCTTTAATTTGAAAAAAAAGTGAGGATGTTTTTCATATACAAATCTATGTGGTTGATGCATTTATATTTCGTCAACTAAATATCCTTTTAAGAAACAATTTTTAACACCCATTTGATGGATATGCCATCTAAGACTGACAACCAAAGAAATAACAATTCTAACCATATTTATTTTCATGACAAGAGGAAAAAATTCTTTATAATCAACACCCTTCTTTTGATTACATCCCTTAGAAATCAATCAAGCTTTTGAATTTTTATATAGCTCCATTTGATTTAAATTTTGTTTGGTAAACCCATTTGCAACCAATAACATTCTTACCTTTTGGAAGGGGCATGATTTCCCAATTTTTTTATTCTTAAGTAATACATCAGATTCATCTTTCATAGATCTTTCTCCCATTCTTTCTTCTCTCTTTTTTGATTATATGAGATTGTCATTTATTTGTAATATTTATCCCATGAGAGGATTTCCATTTCTTCCTTGGATTTTTGAGCCTTGTTTATATATTTATTCAATACTCTTTGTCCTCTATCTAGCTCAAAGTTATTCATCATTGATACTTGCAAGAAATAGTTTGTTTCATTATTATTTTCATTAGTAGTGGTGTACTTATCATGTTCGCTAATAGAGTTTAAATTTCTTTGTAAAATATCTTAACTGTAGAAATCATTTGTTTCTATAATCTATGAATGTTCATAAAACTTTACACCTCTACTAATAAATAAATAAAAAATGTTACCAAATCATACAATCTATAAGCCAAGTTGATTCTTCACTATATCCCATAAACAAACACTTATGAATCTTTGGTTCTATATTTTTCTTATTTTATTCTAGGATGTGGGCCCAAGGAATACACCCAAATACTTTAAAATACCCAATGTGAGGCTTCTTCCACTCCATGCTTCTTTAGGAGTGACATTTGCGAGGGATTTGGTGGGGATTATATTCATAATATATTCAACACAAGGGACAACAAATCCCCTAAATTTATTATGAAAACTTTATAAATGCAACATAGAATGAGCCATTTATAAAAGATTTCTATTCATTTCTTCATCCACTCTATTTTGTTGAGGGGTATATGGAGTAGTTTTTTGTGCCTTAATACCATATTTTTATAAAATGATTCAAATGCATAATTGAAATGTTCACCCCCATTGTCTATCTTTAAGAATTTAATTATTTTTCCACTTTCACAAAATTTTAAAATACTTCAAATACTTCACTTTTCCTTTCAAGAAGATAAACCCATACTCAACTACTATAATCATCAATAAAAGTGAAAAGGTACCTAACAAGTGATTTATAAAAGGATTTATCGATTCACATAAACCAATATGAATGAGTCAAGTAGTAGATGATTGACTCTCCATTATTTTCCTAAATCAAAAGGATCTTGTTGGTGTTTACCTAACAAACATCCTTCACATACACCTTCAGATGCTGAGATCTTTATTAAGGATAAAAGCAAGAAGATGATTCCACTTCTTGTGGAAGTTTTGGACTTAGCCAAAAACCTGAAATTGGAAAAAATAAAATGGGATACCATTATTTAGAAAACAAGATCTAGGTATGTGTAGGATCATCATGGAAAAAATAGGCCCTTAAGTGGCAAAACATTCAAAAAATTAGAAAGTTAGCCAACTTTGACGTAGTGTGAATTTGAATAAGTTATCTATATTATTTCAAAAATATGTAAAATAGAATCTGTAGGAAATTGAATGTAGTTTCTAAACTACTAGGTTTATTTAAAAAGAAAAATTCTATTTGGTAAAAAATTCAAATTCCAATGCAGTAGTACTTAAATTTCAGGGAAAAAATAAGAAGTAGGTGTATGCCTAACCACCCTAACCACAATAAAATGACATTGTAATATTTCTTCTTTTTATAATATTTAGAGGAGGTGTAGATGACGTCCCACTTGATGCATATTTTCGTACCTGCAAGCAAAATAATTAATTATGAATTTTTATAATCCCTTTAAAAAAATATAAAACTCGTGATGTTTGACCACCTTAACTTGGTCAAAACTTCATGAAATCTTCAATTTTTATTTTTTTAATCCTATAGTATGCAAAAGTATAGAATGTGACGCGCATGTTTTAGATTCAAAAAATGTGATACCATAATTTGAAATCTATAGATGTTTTTCAAGCAACCTATCAATCAGGACTTTAGTTGTAATTCAAATAGAAAATGAATAATAATTATTTATTAAATTCAGTATTAAAATAAATTACATATTTGGAAACTAGACTCTAGATACTACATTTCATATTACTAATTTTTTTAAAGATTCAATCTTTAAGTGTTTTAAAATTTTAGGTCAAATGTGACAAATTCTAAAATAGGGAAACCACTTCCACTTTTTGGACAGAAGGTGAACTCAGCTTCTTGCACACACCCTTAATTCTCTAACCATATTCATTCTAACCATGTCTTCTAATTTTCTATAGCTTGTATGTCCAAGTCTACAATGCCACAAATTTGAAATATAATCACTTTGAGAAATAAAAGCATGGAGAGCGTGTATTTGTCATCAACAAATCCAACAAATTTAAATAGACTCTCTATACAGTCAATTCTACCAATAGTAATATCTTTTTTCGGATATTTTCTCTCTTACAGAAACTTAATCAATAATGATAAAAAAATCATATTCAATTTGAGCAATTATATATACTAAAATAAGATTCACCCCCAATCTTTCAACTAGTAAAACATTTTTCAAAGTTCCACTTGTTACACTAACCATCCCTATTCCTATAACTAACAATTTCATCTTATTGTCAATGGTAATTTCTTAATCTGAATTCTTTCCTTCATGAAAATCAATAAATAAATATTTATCCCTAGTAATGTGAAAAGATGCTATTGAATATAAAATCCATTCTTTATTGAAATTTGACT
>VDFB02193867.1:489978734-490233843 GCA_007258455.2 Sequoia sempervirens | reverse complement strand
GAGCAGTTCGCCCCTGTTCCCCTAGGTTTTTTCTATTTTTTTTAATTTAATTGAATTTCTGCTGCCTACCCAGTTTTTATTTTTCCCCCACCTATAAAACCCATATGCCCTTTTTTGTCTATCTTTTCACAAACGGTGAAATTTTTCAAAATCAATAACATAGGTTTCCGTACTCACCTTTCGAGGCACCGTGAAGTGAGTCCATCGTTTCCGCAGCTCGTCGGCTCGGTGCACGATCTCGGTGTCGTAATCCTGCGGCATGTTGCTCCGTCTCCTCTCTCTCTTTCTCCTCCTTTCCTCACTTGCTTGAGTGAAAATGACTAAGGTAAATTTTTCAATTACCTTTTTAACCCTTTCTACCTCAAAGGTATTTTTTACCTCCTATTTAACTTTTCATCCCTCCAACTAATCCCTAACTTCCCGGAGCCGCCATTCACACACCGTACGTCCAATCCACTCCGTTCAAAAGGAAAAGTTTCTTAATTTTTTTCCCTCTATCCAAAGGTCTCCTCCATTTCTTTCTATCGAGACGTCGTCCGGGGCCCCTCCTTTCTTCCCCAACCGCCCTCTCGAGGGGGCATACCCTACCACTTCCTTCCATCCATTTCAAACCAGGCACTGGGGCATCCTTCTTCTTCTTCGTCAGGCCGGGGCATCAATCCTCATTTCTTTCTTCATCCTTGACATTTAACTTTTCTTCGAAACATTGTTATTTCAACAATATTTCGAAGAGGGGCAAAATGTAGGCATCCAAATTTAATCACTTCCATATGATTAAATTTACTGCCTTTCCATCTATCGTATTAATATTAATTTATTAAATTAATATTACACCTTTCATCTCATATCAGTAAAGTATTAATACTTTTTCTTTTACCCTATTCCTCTCTAAATTAAATAAATACACTAATTTATTTAATTTAGTCATCCTTCCTCTTTTTGATTTAAAAATCAATTTAAAATTCCTCACTTTCTCTCTCCTTGTCACATCCTCCATAACCTCACCCTAATCTGAATTAATTTAATTAATTCAGGGTTATGATGTGCATCCTCTTAATCAGAGATTAATGTCACATCCTCCTACATTTGCCACTTGCCTCTAATCTTCTATTAATTAGCCTAATCCAATGTTTGCACAACCTTAACCAAAGTCATTAGCTAAATTTAGCACCACTTTTTGGTCAATTCTTCCATTTTTCCTTTTTAGACATTGACTCTCCTTCCCATGAGAATTTTTAATTCTCATTTATTTATCCCATGTCTCTCTCCTTCCCATGTGAATTTTTAATTCACATTTTATCCTTCCAAGGCTTCTAGAACCTTGGACTTGTCACAATCTCCACATGTGACCAAGTCCCACCTTTTTGGAGCCCACCTTTTACCCTCTAGATCATCCTAGGAATGTGAATTTTTAATTCACATTTATCCCCCCAACCACCTTTCCTTTTCCCATGTAGATTTTTGAGGAATTCTAAAATTCCTCAAATGTCCCTTTCACTCCTACTTGGGGACAAGAAATCCCTTTTTGTGGAAATCCTCTCACCCCCCAAGGTGCATGTCCTTTTTCCACCTCATGTACCTTCTTGACAACTCATTTCCACCTCATCCTCCCTTGGCCACTTCACCCTCCACATGTCAAGATGTGAGGGCTTGTGGGTTCTCAACCCACCATAGCCCTTCATCTTGACCTTGTTGGATCAATCTTGACCATTGAATTCTCTAGAGAATTCAAGTTTCTCTATAAATACCCCCTCCTCAAGGGCATTTTCAAGACTTAGTCATTTTGCAATTACATGCTGCCATTTTGTGAACTCATCCAATTTTCAATTACATCATTTTGCATTTGTATCCAAGCACATAGTAAAGATCCTCAATAGAGCCATCAAGGAGCACACATCCCATTCTAAGCAAGGGCCAATCAAAGGGGTATCAACAACAAAGGAAGGTAAAACCATTTGTCTTGTGCTATCTATTTTCCTTATTGTTTTGTCACTCTCTTTTGGCTAATCTTGAGGTGTCCTTGGTCTATTATCATTCGTATTTTGAGTTATTTTATGTGTTAGAATAGGATAAATTCCAAGGTATACAATAATATCTTGATATACATTTAATGCATAATTATTCCTTTCTTCTCTTCTAGGGTGTAGACCTTACCAATAAAGACATCCTTCACATTTTTTGTGGTACCCATAGTGCGTATATCACACTAATTGTCTATTGACTCCATCCTCGTCTTTTGGTTCTGATCCCATAATCTATCGAAGTAAAATATCCTTTCAAGTTGCACCATTACTCTTGGTATTGTGTTGGTCCTTATATTGATGAACCCTTCTATATCTAGTTTTTCCTCTGCTAGTTCCACTTTGTCGATGATCTAAGAGGAAAAGAAATCTGAACTAGCATAAAATCCAATATATTATTATCATCTTCAAATACTTGGAAATGGGTGACATTATCAAACACCGACTGAGTAGGGGTAAGCTCCCTCATGAACTTATTTAAGCCAGATAATGATGAGGGTTGTAAAGTATCAGTTGCTTGGGCTAATGCATTAGTGGCCTAATTTTTACTTTAGGAAATAAATTGAATGTTTAATGCATCAACCCCTCTATCAATTCCCATGATCTATGCCTATAATTGGTTAACCTTCTATCATGGCCTGATTATTTTTTCTTTACTTGCTTTATGACTACTTATAAATCCCCCAAAACTTGTAATTCTTTAACCTTCTTCCACAATGCCATCAATAATACATGCACTAATGCCTTATATTTTTCTACATTATTTGTGCAATGAAACTATAACCTATGTGCTGCAAAAAAAGTCTTACCAGTTGGATTGATCAATTAAAAGCCTACACCAGGTCCTTTTTTAAATTTGGAACCATAAAAAAGAAAGGTATAGAACATGCTTGGGTGTGTGCCTTTTAAATTTATAGAGCATGCCTCATCTTTGGGTAAAGTATCAACTTGCAGATCACTCAACTGTTCACATTTAGGCTTTTCTTGTATTTTTTGATCATCAATTTTAACTACTATTGGGATGATTTGTCTTTTAATTTCATCGAAAGAAATTTGGAAAAGGAAACATTCAAACTAGGAGTGAGATGCATCATGTATTCTGCACCATCTAGGTAATAAAAACTCTTTGAAATCCATCCTACCACCAAGAATGGCTTGGTCCTGGGCACACTTCCTCATAAAATCCTCGAAACTTTCAAGTGGTCCAATATTATCATCAACTTGTGGATCCTCATCATTAGATTCAATTGTCACTTCAATGATGTTAGGAAGATGAGTTAGAACTTTAGGTTCATCATACAACATTAGAACTTCTTCTATTTCTTCTCTTCATCTCCAATTACCATAGGGACATAGTTTCCCAATCTAGTTTTTGAGAACAACACCTTGTTCATTTTTTTGTTGTATTCAATGATCATGAATCCCATCCTTGGCTCATGCTCTATATTAATTTTATTGGGAATTCATTTCCATGGGAACCACATGTGCGAATGATCAAAGGAATTATATCCATTAATTACTCTTGTGAAGTCCCTACCTAAGATCATTCCATATGTATTAGGAATATTTGCTACCTAAATATTAATCATCTATTGTACCCTTGGGTTTGATGCAACTTGCATGGGAATTCTATTCAATTCTCCAACCACACTCACCTCTGTCTTATCCAATTGAGTGGCCTTCCATTTAGAGGGAGTAGAAGTAATTCCTAATGCCTTACATACTAAGAATGACATAATGTTTGTGGAAGCTCCAAAATCTAACAAATAATTGTGAAAATTCTTTCCAAAAAATTAATAATGAGCAAGAAATAAGGTGTTTTAGGTTTTCTTTAGAATATACTATTGGAATCAAGGAACACTAAGAGGGGGGGTGAATCAGTGTTCTACAAAATTTAACTTTATTAACTTGATCTTTAAACCACTTATAGCATTGAACCAAAAGAAAGATGCAAGAACACAAGGCAGTCAACCACAACACCATAACACAAGGATTTTTATGTGGAAACCCTATTAGGGGAAAAACCATGGTGGAGATTAATTCACATTATGAGTATAATAAAAATAAGTTCTTACAAATGGAATGCACATGCATTCAGGCACACTTCCCAAAGCTCACTACTCAAATACAAAAGGCTTATTGCCCAAAAGAAGAATCATTGTCTTATAGTCATAGTTGGAAGACAATTAGAGTGGATGAACTATGAGATAGCATCTACTAATTCTAGATAATAGTTCTGGTTAAGCAAATTAATCGCATTCTTCACATTTTGTTTGATTCTGCTCTTGAAACTCTGTCTACTTTAATTCAGATCACCAATCTCTATTCTGCACAAGTGAAACTGCACACAATTGATATATATTCCTTTTTAATTTCACATCATATCGCATCACACATCAAAATGATATGAATAATCGATTATATATATCCGCAACTAGAGATTATATCAACTATATGTCAGCTTTAACAAAATAAGAAACATGTACAAACTGTCAGCCCAATCCATAAATAATTATCAATGTGAATCAAAAAATGTTAGCCAAAACATAGTGAGGAGCCAAAATAACATGTCTCAAACACAAATCACCTTAAACAATTATGCCTCAAAGATCCACAACACGCTACACTCATCTAGTCAGCCTTTCTGCACTGTTAGACTAAAAATCAATAAACCAAATCTTCTAACTTGCACACTAATCAATACAAGGCCCTATGATTCAAGGAAAAGATAGTTCATACATCAAAATAACTTCCCTAAGATCCACAACACAAAATGATAACAAAAAATTACATATGATCCAATGTACACAACTTTGTTGGATGCCCTATTTTAGCTTTGACAGTTAACACATATCTTCAATCTAACTTCTGGTACGAGAAACTAATAAAGTGCAGATAGGATTACTGACTAGGGTTTCCATCAATGACAACACTAGATGACTTGTGCAGTGTCTCTTTCCAACAATCTCCCCCTTTGGAATTGATAGCAACACTTAGTGAAAAATGACTAAGTGTCAGAATCAATACCAACATGAATACATTGCAATCCTCAAAACTTCAAAAAAATTTAATCACAACTCCCCTTGAGATGAATATGACATTTTTCACACCCCACACTCCCCCTTTGACATCAATTACAAAGATAGGAATCCGCACACCAAAAATCATACAAAATTGCTATGAATAGACTGTATATGTACAAACATGCCTTTCTAACTTACATGGATTTGAATATATCTATAAAATTATTCTTCAACAGGCTTAAACTAGTGTCCCAACCCTTTTTGAGACTCTCCAAAATAGTCATGTGACCACATAATAGGTAGGATTGCATCTCTACTGACTCAATATTTGTTGGATCACTGACAACCATAACATCATGTGCTTCATTCAATGCACTAAGCATTGTCTCCATTTAGGACCAATTATTCCTCTGAGCTCACATACCATTTCAGCAATTCTTCCTTTGTCAAGCTTCAAAATTTTAATCTTGTCAAGTAGGGATATGACTTGACCTTCTTTCTTACTCATAGAAATGGTTAGAGGATCAAAGGCTTGAGAAATATCTTCTAACTATTTCTCATATTCCTTAATTTTCTTCTCAGTGACCTCAGTGAACTTTGACAAGGATAAGCATGACTTGTAGATGTTTCCACCCTCAGATAATGTACCTTGAATTTTCTTCTCATAGGTAGCTAATAAGGATTTATCATTAGCAATCATACACTTCAATCTACTGAACCTGTTTGCATCAAATTAGTTTTTGACCTTATCCTCGACTAACTTTTCAAGAGACTCAAAGTGAGTACTTATAGAGTTGATAATTTTCTTCAGCAAACTAGAGGGAGAATCAGATGAATCCTTGACATGTGTGGGCATGATCTTCTCTAAGATACCAGATGCAATAATTATCAACTCATTGTCCTCAATGTGAGATTTCAATATCTCCTCGCTCGCCTTAGCCTGAGCAAATGATGCTACCTCCAGCTTCTGAATAGGAGATAGAGTGGCCAAGTTGATAGGACTTTCAAGCAATCCAGGGTCAAAATCCTCCTATTTTTCTTCTAAAAACTTTTTTACTTCCTTTGCAGTGTCTCTTGCTCCCATAGCAACCTCCTTTTCCTTAGCCTTCTTTTCTTCAACCATAGATTCTTGCTTGGCTTTGGGAATCTCAATTTCTTTAGCTTTAGGAGCTTTAGTCTCCATGGGAATTTTAGTATCTTGCATATCTAGAGGATTATGACTATCCTAAATTGTGTCTTCTTTCACTTATTCAATTTCTAGACCAGATGGAACATCTTCATCATGAGTTTCTTCAGAAACAATGTTATACCTATTCTTCAACAAAACTGCCTTAAGAATTTTCTCAGTGTCTTTTGCCACTTCCTTTGTTTACTCGATCATAAGTTTATTCACCCTTTTTTTTCTCTTAAAATCCTTTTTAGCATCATTGAGGATTTTCTTCATTTCTTCTAGTGACATTACCAGACATAGATCAATAAGTATGCATTCTCTCATTTGTTCATCTTCAGCTCTTGCATTTACTCTCCTCATTTCTAAGACTTCATATAACGCTTTAGGTAACTCTAACATTATTTCTATGAGAGTCATATTGAAAATATTCAAATATTTTATTATGGATTCTTCAAGGGTTCTTTGACCAACTCTATCAAAAGTGTCATACCATTTAGAAAGTGGTTTGAGATTTTCATCCTTAATTAAAGCTTTTTCCACTTCCTCTACAGTCATACCAGATCTATCAATTTTCATCTTTTTCTTTTTTTTCTCTTCACCAGATGACTTGTCCTTAGAGACTTTTGATGCCTTTGTGCCCTTATGCTTTATTTCTCTTAATTCTTCATCTAATTTAGTTTCTTCATCATCCTTAGAAAAAACATAGACTCTTGTGCTTTTATCCTTCTTCCTCTTTCCTTCTCTTCCAGATGTCTTAATTTGAGCTTTCACTGGGCTTAATTTCTTTGTAGGACCAGATGAGAGTGCAGAGCTCCTTGTAGATCTAGATCTGGTAGAGGATGCTGCCAAACTAGCTAGCTCAATTCTAGTAGGCTCCCCTTCTTCAGCTTGTTTTCTTTTCTTCCTAGCTTCCCTCACTGCTTCAACTGATATGTTGATGCTCTCTGCAAAATCTTCAACTTCCTTTCTCACCTTCCAAACTATCATAGGCTTCTTTAGTTCTACATGCACTTGCATATTTTCACTTAAAAGGTATCAAACATTTCTTCTATTGGATCCTGAGGTTTACTCAACAGGTGTTGGGCATACAACTCTAAAATGTGTTCTTCAACCTCATATCCCATAGGCTTTATCCAAACTGTTCTAGGTTTTTCTGCCTCCATCAAACACTGATCAATTTCAACCATGAAGCAAATAGTGTCCTTATATTTTTCCACAATAGATTTAGGAATCCTTTCCCCAACTTGCATTTCACTCTGGAAGCTTTTGAAGTAGCCCCAGATAGCAGTTTTCCTTGCTTTTCTATCACCAATTTTGTATAGGATATCTCTGATTTGAACAACTACCGGTCTATCACCTTCCCATTGCACTTTACCAACTCCCAGAACTTCTTTCATGAAGTAGAAGAATAGACATAACAACAGACTTCCATAATTGAAAGAGTTCTTCTTTTCCTTGATTTTGCAAAGATTTTCAATTAGTTGGCTTTGGAGTAACTCACATAAGTCATATTTTTCATTTTCTTTGACCATTTGATAAGCTGCATAGATTGTAGTACCAGATACAGAGTTATCCTAACTAGAGTGATAGATTTTATATCCAATAACCATAGAAGAAAATCTTACATCCAATTCAATGATGTCATTAATTATCATGGCTCTTTTGTCGAAAACAGAACCGGTTGCCTTAGCAACTATTTGGTTCTTCACAGCTTTCAATGTGGGAAACCCACTGGATGAATTCAGACCAGTAACACTTCTTATAGCTTCTCTTGTGATCTTGAAGGGTTGATTTAACCACATGAACTCAGCATGCACTCGACTTAGTATGTACCAAGCCCATTCATTTTTGTCGAACAAGGGAAACTTCACAATTTGCATGAACTTCTTCTCCTCCAAAGTCTTAAATTTAGGCCTTACACAAAGATCTTCTCCCACGATGTGATTTGTGTACATATTTAACAACTAGGAGGTTCCTAATTCCTCAATATTCACATGAACATATGCCCTAATATCTTCAATGTGCAAATTTTTTGGATGTCATGGTTGTGCTACTAATATGTTGTTATCATTGATGTCAACACTATTGGCATTAATATCTTAGAAGTTGTATATTTTGAGGATATTGAGAAAATTGTAATGAAATAAGTTACAAGTTGTCAGTGGTGAAGTGTAGTTCAGTATGTTGGTTAGTTTAGTACATTGATGATCAAAGGTTGTGGATTAAAGGGTTTCTTATCAAGTATATCTAGTTTATCCATGTCAAGTTTCAAAGATCTGCATGAAGATTTGTTCGAGTTATGAGTAGTTGTATTTTGACAGTCATTTTGTTACTTCAGTTGGTGTTCCTGAATGAAGATGATGTTATTTTAGTAATTTCAATTACTTCAAATGCTCCTCTAGTGATTCATGATGTTTGTGGATGTTTCTAGACCATTCTCTATCTGTGTTGCACATCCACATTGATCGTTGTGCTCACAATTAGAGATTTTCTCTTGCGTGTTCATGTTTTTCATGTTCTTGGCCAACAGGGTGTTGTAGTGTGTTGTGGATCTTCAAGGAATAATTTTTGAAGGTGGTTCGTGTTTGAGAATTTTATTTTGGGTCTCCACTATGTAGTGGCCGACCTTGGTTGATTCACATTAATAATCTTTATTGTTTTGGGCCGATAATTTGTATTCATTTTTTTTTTATTGAGGCCATCATGTAGCAATGTAATTTGTTGTTGTGGATATATATGAGTGATTTTTTTATCATTTGAAGGCATGAGTATGTGAAGTGTGTGAGTCCTATGTGAATAATGTTTAGATCATTTGAAGGCAGAAGTAGAGTGTGAAGAAGTGTTCATGTGCTTAATTGGAACTGTAATTAGGGATTAGCAGATGCTATTTTCTCAGTTCAAATTCATGTGGATGTAATCCAAATATTTTGTAAGACAATGAGTCTTCCTTTTTTATTTGAGTAGTGAGCTCTAGGTAGTGCACTTGAATGCATGTGCATTCCCCACTAACATTTCTTTATACTTTTAACATGATATAATCTTGTGGACTAACCTCCACTGTGGTTTTTCCCCTAATAGGGTTTCCACATAAAAAAAATTGGTGTTATGTGTGTTTCTAATGTTTTGTTGATTTATGCTTTTATGCTTATTGATTAGATCTGAGAATAAGGTTAATAAGTTGAATAAGTTTGAAATTCTATGACAACTGATTCACACCCCCTCTCAGTTGTTTGCCCTTGTGTTGCCAATAATTGGTATCAGATAAGGTTCCTTCAAAGAAATTTAACAACGTGAGGTGATCCAGGATGGAAACATACAAGAAGGATAGTCCAAGATTTGATGGAACAAATTATTCTTTATGGAAGACTTGAATGGGGTACCATCTAAGATGCATTAGTGAATCTTACTAGAGCATTACAAGCAATAGGTATGTTATTCCTTAGAATGGTCCTACTACTACTGCTAAGATTAGGGATTTTGAGTACAATATTAGGGCTAAGGAAGCATTGTTGAGTGCTTTGACTGATTCTAAGGTGAAAAATGTTATGGACCTAAAGACTGCTTATGAGATCTAGAAAAAGTCAGAAACTTTGTATGAAGGTTATGCTAATGTGAAGATTGCTAAGTTACAAAGTCTAAAAGGGAAATATGAAATGTTGAGAATGGGTGATGATGATAACATTACTACTTTCATGCAAAGAGTGAATGAACTTGTGTGTGGTATCAGATGTGTTGGTGGACAGTTGGAAGAATCAGAGATTGTTTCTAAAGTGCTTAGATCCTTTCCTGTTGCATAAAAATTCAAAACTACTACTATTGAGGAGCTCTAGACTATAACAAATGTAACTAGAGACATGTTGATTGGTAAGATTATTGTGTTTGAGTTAAGTGAGTTTGGTGATGCTCTTCCTAAGATAGAATATGCATTCAAAGCTAATACTTCTAGAAGAGATAAACAAATATATGATCTGGAAGAAATTTCTTCTAGAAAGGTATTCAAGTATGAGGAGGAAATGAGAGAGATTGAAGAAGAGGAGAGAAAGCTAGAGGATCTTGAAGCACTTATTGTCAAAAGGGAAGCTAGAGGATAAGATAAGTATAAAGGAAAATTTCCTATTAAATGTTTTTCTTGGAATAAGATAGGTCATTTTGCATCAAGGTTTCTGAAAAGAGTCCCTAAGCCAAGACCTAACAAGTCTAGATTTCAAAGAAAGTGTTATTATGCTCCTGATGAAGGTGTGAAAGATGATGAATCTAATAAAGGGAATGTAATTGAAGATGAATGGGTATTTATTGCTATCAAGGAAAATGATCCTACCCCTACTAAATCTATTAGTTACACAAAAGTGGAGAAATCCCTAGTTGCTCAAGTTGAAGAGAAAGATGAATCGGTGATTGACAGTGGATGCTCTCATCACATGACAGGTGATAAAAGAAAATTTGTGAGCTTGTAAAAGTATGATGGTGGTATTGTAAGATTTGGTGATGACAAATTAGGTGTAATCCATGGCATAGGATCTATTTCTCTTGATGGTAAGAATAACATTAATGATGTTCTTTATGTGGAAGGTTTGAAGCATAATCTCTTAAGTGTTGGACAGATGGTTGACAAGGGATACAATATTCAATTCAAGAATGGAAAGTGTAGAATATTGGGAAGTTCTGGAAATGTGATTGTTGTAGGTACAAAAAACAAAAGGTAACATCTTTAACCTGAATGTTGATAGTAAAAGTTGTCTGATTGTTCAAGTTGATGAAATTTGGTTGTGGCATAGGAGAATGTGTCATGTAAACTTTGATAATATTATCAAGATAAGTTCTACCCATGCAGTGATAGGTCTTCCTAAGTTGGTGAAGTCTACTAATACTATATGCAAGGAATGTTAGTTAGGGAAGCAAACTATAATTTTATTTTGGAGGAAACAACATTGTTCAAAAGAAGTGTTGGAACTTGTTCATACTATTTTTTGTGGTCCTTCTAGAGTCAAAAGTTTACAAGGAGATAGGTAATTCATGTTACTTATTCATGATTACTCTAGATTGATGTGAGTTACTTTCTTAAGGGAGAAATCTGAAGCTCTAGAGAAATTCAAAATTTTTAAGGTTATGGTTGAGACAAAGACAGGTCTGAAGATTAAATGTTTGAGATCAGATAGAGGTGGTGAATTCACTTCCCATGAGTTTAATTATTTTTTTGAAGTACATGGGATAAAGAGACAATTATCTACCCCATAGACCCCTCAACAAAATGGAGTTATGGAAAGGAAGAACATGTTAGTTCAAGATGTTGCTAGGACTATGATGTTGGAAGGAAATGTTCCTCATATCTATTGGAGAGAAGCTATGATTACTGTTGTTTACATCCTCAATCAGGTACAAGTCCATATGCAAGTCCCCCTTTTAATATTTGTTTAGTCCTGAAAAATAAATATCATCATTAATAGCCCACATTTTTATAAGGAAACTTTCCATTTTCAGAATTTTTTCCATTTTTTTTATTCAATCTTTTTTTATATCAAGAATTCATTTTCAGTCATAGGGTCTAGAGGTCTGCGTCGCGAATTATTGCTTCAGTTCAAAACGTCGCAGCCAGCTTTTGTTAGTTAAGCAAAATTAACACAGATCATCAACGCACTGCGAATGCATAATATATCAATTAGAGGGTGTCGAAGTATTGTCACTAAACAAATACTTAATAAAGAGAATTTATTTAAAAACTAAAATTGGTGTTTCGATGGCATGGGGCTTTCGCCAGCTCGGATTACCCCATAAATGGTAACCGGTTTTTGCCCCGCTCGATTTCTTCGCGAATTTATTTTTCCCTTATTTCTTCGCCTCGAATGTGCCAAAAGTCCAGAATTTTATGCCATCCGCGGAAATCCGGTCCACCCAGAAATTCCGAACTTTTATGCACATTCCGGAAAACTAAAGAAATATGGGAAAATCCGGGTAGGGTGGAAAATCCTGAACATAGGCAAAAACCCGGACCTCGCTCAGATCTAGAATTTGAGCAGAATCCGGGAATTTGAGCGGAATTTTATGCCATCCGCGGAAATCTAGTCCACACGGATTTTTCTGGATTTTCTGCCAGGTTTTGTGCAAATTGAAATACTGGATTAAATTGATGAATTTGATGATAAATGCTCAGCACCCCATACTTAATTTGATATATTACATGATGTTACATGCATTCTTGGTTCGTTTTGATGATCTATTGTTGAATTTTTTTGCCTTATTTTGTAAAATCCTGTCCGGCTGGATTTTTCCGGATTCTGGTATGGAATCTGCCTGACCTGGATTTTTCCGGATTTTCCCCTTGGTCCGATTTCCCGAAATGGAAATTTTTCCGGAAATAATTATTTTTTCCAAAAATGCGAATTTTTTTAAATGATCCTGAAAATGAAAGTTTCTTGAGATAAAAAAAAAAATTTTTTTCCAAAAATGGAAAAAATTCTGAAAATGGAAAGTTTCCTTATAAAAATGTAAATTTTTTTAAAAATGTCAAAATTTTATTCAAATTTAATTTGAACATGTGGGCTATTAATGATGATATCTATTTTTTAGGACTAAACAAAGGAGGACTTGCATATGGATTCGTGCCAAAGAGAGAAATCTAGAAATGTTCAATTTAAATTTTCAAAGTGGGACCTACCTAAGAATCCGTGCCAAAACTGTCTACAGCTGGAGGACTTTTTGGAAAACACGTGAATCTGATCTTGCTAGAGATCGTGGGCCGACATGGATAATATTCATGCATTTAATGCAAATCTTGTCCTAGTTTGAAATTCGCCTGGCCGACCTATTTTGGGGCCCGTTATTATTGTAAAATCTAATTGGGCCGACATGTTTGAGGTTCTCTATAAATGGCATCTGTGCCTCATTTGTAAGGGGGTAGATAGATAGAATAGAGAACAGAGGAAAAGATTAGGAGAAGATTTGATAGAGAGCGAATTTAGCGGTAGAGCAGAGGTAGAAGTTAGTCAATTTTTGATCAAGTGATGTAACAGAAGGAATTGTTGTTGAAATTTGGTGATTCAATACAATTGCAAACATTGTGATTCTCTAGTGATCTCTTTTGTGTTGACTTATATTGCATGTTCCTTATGGTTCTATCTTTCAAATTGCTCAAGGTTGTTAGATTTAGATTTAAATCCAATTCAATGATGTTTATGATTTAATGTTTGAAGTGTTTGCAGCAATCCCTGGTTCATACTTTTTGCAGCTAGCTGATTGTTAGTTGCTTTATAAAGTTAGCCTGGACCTTTATATTCATTGTGCTTGGTTCAATTGTGGAGATTTATTCATTTTAGCTGCAATTGGGTTGTCTTGGGTGAATGTTCATGATCTAAAAATCTTTAAAACCTTAGAAGATTGCACTGTTTATGTAAGATTGCAGATTAATCTTGGTCAAGCAAAGATTGGTTTCATTGGGATTGGTCCATTTCAAGTGTTTATCATTTGCATTGTTAATCTTAGGAGTTAGAATAGAATAGAATCTCTCTAAACCCTTATCTCTTTTGCTGTTTATTTTGAATCCGAGTTAGTTTTAGGGTTGAAAGCATCACCATATTGTTGCATCTGATGAAAATTCACTTCCAGCATTGTTCATTTGTAAGGCCCCTTGTGATTACCAGCATTTTCACATATTATCTGAGTTATTTATGCATTGTCATGACCTGACACCCGAGAGACCTTGGGGTGATTTTCAAAAATTTATTGTTGAAGATTATCTTTCAAGAGAGATGGAATATCATTTTCTGTCTGAGTTGTTGTGCAGAAAACACCATCAACACTTAGTTTGCACCTAACTTTTGTCTTTGGTTGGTTATTTTCCCTAATCCTTAGCTAATTTTCAATATTGGATCTTCCCCATGATATCTCTATCTCTAATTACTAGTTCACTCTCAAGAGTGTTGAATGTAACATTCTTGGTAGTTGTATCTTATGAAGAATTCAGAGGTGGATTTCCATTCAAAGATTTGAAAAACTCATTCCTAATTGAAGGAAATCTTAATAATTTAAAAGTAGAAAGACCAAGTTTTACCTTTTTAAGTTCCTCAACAAAATACTCTCCCATTTGATCTACATCAACATCAAATTGGCCACTCTTGGTAAAATTAGATTGTCCTCCTTTAGTGACATTGGACTATCCACCCTTAGTAAGGTACTGAGTTGGAACCTTAGGATAGGGACAATTGTTGCTTGAATTGGGGTTCAAAGGTATATTGAAGTTGTTCAATGGAATTTGATTGGCTAAAACTTAACTCAGACCTTGAACTTGTCCAAGATGTGTAGTTTGGCCTAATGAAGGAACTGGACCAGTAAATAGCTAGGAACCAATGGAGCTTGATTCAATGGAGGACCTAGGTGTGGAACTAATGGAAATTTAGGCATCTAGTTTAACAAACGAGTTTTATTGGATAAATCTTAACTCAAACCTTGAACTTTTCCAAGATGTGCAATTTGGCCTAATGAAGGAAGTGGATTAGTGAGATGTTTTCTAAGATCAACACTTGCTTTAACTCCTTCTACATAGATATCCACTAATTTTTGTAGGTTGGGGTAGCTCTTTTTACTAAAGCAGAGGTGAGACAATCTAAGGCCTCACAATACATTAATCTAGCTAAAGCATCTTCAACAATATAAGGTTCTTGCAACCTAGTGTAAGCATGATGAGACATACTATTGAAAGTGTTAATTAGCTCATTTAGTTCCCTCTTAATGGATGCAAACTAATGATACAACTAGGAAGGGATTATTGGTACTATGAACTTTGCAAGAAAAAACTTCTTTAGAGCATCCCAATTTTGGATTGGCCCTACATGTAAATGAATGTACTAGTAAAATGTGTCTTCCCCTAATGAGTACAAAAAAGTCCTGCATGCAACATCTTCATGGTGGATCATCCTATCTTTAAGGGTTGCCTCAAATATTCTTGTGTGTTCTTCTACAGTCCTATAGGGGTATTTTTTATGGAATTTGGAGTAGAAACCTTCAATATTTTTGGGCATGTCATTGTAGTTATTGAAGGTCAAAGGTGATGGGTTGTCTACCAACCAAGACATTGGTGGAGGTAGGGGTGGTAATGGCTGGTTTATAGCAACCTGTGGTTTGGGTACAATAGCTTGAGTATGGTATAAAGATCAAGATGAAGAAGTGGATGATTTGGATGATGGAGAAGTTGGAGTTGTAGGTTAGGTGGGTAGTATGGATGATGAAGCTTCCCCTTTCTTTGTCCTCCTAGTCCTGATAGGGGATTTTAAATCATGCAGCTCTCCTTTATTAGTTGTAGACTTGGTAACTCTATAAAATATCTGAGGAGAGAATAAACAAATTCACTCCAGCTTTGTTCAAAAGGCCCTCCTTATAGTACCAATTCTATTGATGAGTGTTTTAGTACTGCACAACATAGATAAAGAACAAGTACTCTATCTCTCTTGAAAGGTTATTTTCTATAGAAAACCTTTAGAAAATAACCCCAAGGTATCTAATTTTAGGTATTGACACTACACAAACAACTCAATGATGATGTGATTTGTTGGTAATCACATGGGGAATTTATGGTAAAATAAAGACTAAAACTTGTGGTATATGACAAGGGTTTTTTAAGATATGAGGATAAGGATAAACCCTAATAGTAACTTCCAAACTTGAGGTCTAGGAACAATGTCTTCATCAAATATAAAAATTAGAGTGATGCTTGTAGTCCTAATATAACACTGATTTTAAAGCAATAACAAAATATTCAACGGTTTGAGAGATATCTTAATCTAAAACCTAAGTGAAATCATTTAAACAATTCAACATTTAAGGTAGATAAATCTCGAATAACTAATTCTTGTTTAACCAATATAACATCCATAATATCATAGAAATGGTGCAATCCTCAAAGGAATGTAAATATTTTTGGATTGTGAAACATCCAAACATATACCCAGATTTGAATACTATTTACAAACATTAAAAATTGAACTAATGCAATGAATTATGGCCATAGATAACTATGCAAAGTGGCTTACAATCAGCAAGCCCCCAAATAGTATGGGTAGTAGATTCATCAAACACTTTCAATACTTCATCACTAACATGAAAGAATTGTAACTAAATATGAAAATAACTAAAAGAAATAGCTTGGAAACATAGGAACCATTCAAAAGAATGAAATAACATAGAAAAGAGAACCTACTCAATTTATTCTCCTATATTAACTTCACCAAAAGTTTACAAAAATTCCAAAATTGTTCTTTGAAATGAGGAGAGGCCTCATATTTATAGAGTTCAATACAAATCTGGGGTAGAAACCAATGATCTAGATTGCATAAAGAGATGGGTGCCTAAAGTAGATCATCCAAAATAGGTTGGACTTATACAATTCAAATTCCAATTTAGATTATAAAATTAAAATATTTAAAATCCAATTTTTAAATCAAATTCCACTTAAAAATATTAAATAAAAGGCTTCAAGCATTGATTCCTAGGCAATCGACTTGTCTTCTAGCTAGTTGATGAAGAATGGTGCAAAACTCAAGGTAGATATGTCATTTACTCATCCTCCTTGCCCATTTGTTGCCTTCTAGAAAACTCTTGATATTTATTTAACACCTTTTTTAGGTTGACCTAGATAGGAGTTGGGATAAATTTGAGTCTTAAAGCGATTAAATTAAATTCATTTTCATACTTCTTCAATATTTTATCCTAGTCAATATTTGATTCCTAATACTTATGCATAATAGTGATATACATAGCAGCATCTTCCAAGTGATTTTTTGTAACAGATCCATCTTTTACATGTGAATAGGTATCTTTCCATCATTTTTTCAGTATAACTGACTTCATGTAATCTTTGCTCAGATTCTTCCCCATTATTACCTTGAGAAAAAAGGTGTAGCCATTAATGACATCACTTAAGTCACTCTACATTTTTGGAAATTTATCCAGATCTTTATCCATTATTTCCCTCTTGAACCCACCCTGTCTTATTCAATGGAAGTATCCCATTGGCAAATAGATTCAAGGAGTTCTAGCGGTATATTCAAGAAACAAGCTGAACTTTAGCACCCACAAAAAGAATGTTAGGCCAATCCAACTTCTCTAGACCTCACTTCGACCCTCCTATTTTATTGTCTTAGCTCTGAATGGAACTCAAGGAGGAGCCTTAACCTCACCCACTCCCTGCCTCCCAACCCCACTAACTCAATAGCTAGTTGTTAACTCGTTACTTCCTTTTGGAGCTAGATTAGTTGGTTGTAGCATCTCCTTTTGGGCCTAAACTGAACACCCCTGATTGGTGTGGGCTTTGAACTCCAAGGTTTTGATATGATTCTCTACGAGTGGTGGGAAGACTAGAGATGTAGCTAACAATAACCTCCCTTCATTGGCTTCTGAACTACCCTAATGTAATGATCTAAACTGAACACCCCCTATTGCTACCTGAACTAAACACCTTCTATTACCTGAGCTGAACACCCAATAATGAACGAGGGAGGTTATGGGTGATTAGAGTCTTTCTATTACTCACTGATGCTCTCTAGGATGGATAAGTGAAATCTTTCATTGAGCATAACCCCTCTCCAAGTAGAGCTCTAGCCTAACAGTTTAGTTTCCCAGTGAGGGAGTTCTTATAGTTTGAGCAGTTGAGAGAGAGTACCAGAAGGAAGTTCCTGTAGAGACTTTCATTCCTAGACAGTTAACATGGGAGTTCAATAACGATATTCCAACTCCTTGAGTTTCATTCGAATTTGGCTCACTAGAGTCTCTTTCCTTCTTAGTGCCTAATCGAGGGTGTAAAGAAAGGGTGGCCCTGCAGGGGGTTCTATTTCATAGCTTAGATGCTAGGAAGAATCCATCCTGCCCTAAGATAGCCTTCAACATTGACCATATGGCCTTAGGTGGGGTTGGACCAACCTACTCGCCTAGGGGTGGGTGGGTATAGGCAATAGGGTGACAAAGCCCCCCCCCCTTGGTGGGGTTTGTAGGGGTGTAGATGGGAAGGTCATTAACTCAAATTCTAGTAGTTACTAGTAATTCCACCCTTGTTGATTGGCTATCCTTCACCCCTAGCTAGAAAAGTAGTTTCCTTGGCTCAGAGAATGAATGTTAATTAGTTTATCCTAGAGTTCTCAAAACTATAGTTAGGCAGGCCAACTGATAGGAAGCTAACCGGAGGTGGAGTTCTTTCCTATTTGTTTCCAACTAGGATGGATATAGAAAGTGATGAGTTAGTTAGGATTTTCTAGGCTATGGGCTAGGTGCTAGGGTGTGCTATCCTTTACCACCCACACCACTCGCCTACACCCCCAAAAACCCCACTGACCATGAGATGAATAGGTCGGTCCAACCCCACCTAAGGCCATATGGTCAGTGTCGAAGGTTGTCTTAGGGCAAGGAAGATAAATCAAATATTTTCTAATGGATGTCCATCACACCAAGAGGAGGAAGTTGAATTCTATTACATTCAGGATGGATGGGAGGTAGAGGCTTCACCCCCGCCCTGATGGACAACATGAGAAAAATTTCCCCACATTAGGAAGGAGAAGAATACCTTGTTCAACTGGCAAGCTATATGTATTAGGTGGGATGAGAAGAGAAGCAGGACAGGTCCCTCCAGCCTGAACCTAAGAGATAAGAATCCTGCCCTTGGGTGAAGGGTGGATAGTGGGAGGAAGGCAACAAGTAACAAAGTAGGAAGGAATTCCCCATACAACTATAATAGGTTCGTTCAACTGGTCAATTTACACTGGGTGGATGGATAGAGACATTGTGCCCCCAACTAGACTAGTTCACTCCAGCTGGGTTGCTCCATCCTAACTCATGGTCAAGGGCCTGCTAACAAAGTAGAGCTTAACCCCTGCTTAAGGGGTAGGTGGGAGGCAATAAGTTTCAGGGGGGATGGGAGGATATAGAGTTGTTGGTGCTAAATTTTGACCATATTGGCCTTAGGTTGGATTGTGCTTTCCTCGAGTGCCAACCTTTTCTCTAACTAGAGCCACACTCTTCTTGATCTACTAGAAGTAATGAGTGGACAACCAAAAGTAACAAGTTCACTATAGATAGTTTACCAGATAGCCAACTAAGAAAGACCCCACCTTCCCTTCGGGACCTAAGGCTTGCCTTGGCAACCGACCATATTGGCCTTAGGCTACCGATGAAAGGAAGGCAACCCAAGGGTATACATTTGGTAGGAGGGGGTGGGAGGCCACCTCCCTATTGCCACCCACCCACTTGTTGTACTACCTTCGGTAGTTGACCATATTAGCCTTAGGCTACCTACAATAGGCCTTAGGTGGGGTTGGGACTGACCATGCCCTTCGAGACTAACCTGATGGGGTGGGAGGTGGGTGGGTCAGGGCCCCCCACCCGAGCAGGAGGGAATCATAGTGGTTCTCTGGTAGTTGGTAGATTCTAGTTAGTTGGCAACCTTCAGCACCAACCATATGCCTTTGGTGGGGTTGGACCATAAACCCCACCAACCTATTGGCCTTGGGTGCAAAGTGGGTGGGTCAGGTGGGGGGGAATCATAGTTCCGAATGGGAGGGAATCATAGTCGTTCTCTGGTAGTTAGTAGATTCTAGTTAGTTGGGTGAGTATGGTTGGTCCCAAAGTAGGGATGGGTTAGTCCCGAAGCAGGGCTGGGTTAGCCCCCTCTCGGTTAGTTGCATTCTCAGGTGGGAGGATATAGAGTAGCCTTAGGTTGGGAATGGTGAATTGCATGGTTGGTGGGGTTGGGACTGAGGGGTGGGAGATATAGGGGCCCTTGGGACCATCCTATTTTCCTTGGGTGGGGGGAGATAGATGGGGCCCTTGATTCAATCGATCCAACTTTCTTTCTTTTGGTAGGAACCACTTCCTTTCTTTGCTCCCACATGTTTATTATCTGGGTCAATCCCCTACCATAGGTGCTGGGCTTTCAATCTTATAGATGTAATATGTTCTAGGGTGAATTGAAACTGATACAATTTGGCTTTCAGGTCATACAATGCATGCGGGGGACTCAACTTTGAGACAAACAGACAAGTTGAGGAGTCGAGACCCTATCACTTCCCCAAGAAATCCCTCTCCTTTTTCCTTTCAACATCATCATTGTATATATACGTAATATCATTGGAAGTCGACCTCCTTCCCCACCCAACTATTCATTAAAGCTCCAACTCTAAATAAGTCTACAAGAGACTCAACTCGTTCCCCTCAACTAGCCTATAGAATAGTAGGGGCCACCCACCCTTGGAGATGCCTTGATGACAAAAAAAAATGAAACGACTCGGCCCATTAAGATATCTCTGGGTGGAGAGGACAAGATCAAGCATATTACAATGGGAGCTACCTTTGCTCTGACTAGGGTGAGCTAATCGATATCTCCCACCTATAAGGTTGACCTCTGGATCATAATACATAATAAAGAAAAATCAGCTTTCTCCTTCTCTGGTTCCAACATTTGATTGATCACCATCTCCCGTTGGTTCCTTAACCAAGACTTCTGAAAGAAAGAAAGTAAATGAATTCACCTTCCCTTCCCTTTGAATGAAGGTTGTATCTTAAATGATATGTAATATGATTAGTACCTCTCTAAATGGCTTGAAATCATTGATTCAAACCCTTCTAATTGGTTGATATCTGCCTGCCCTAAAGTAGAATATCAGAAAAATGGCTCTACTTCGTACCCCACTTGTCTACTTAGTACCGGCCTAGAAAAAGATGGAATGTTTTCCAATGTGGGGGACTCAGTTGGAAGGGGATTTGGTAGGTCATGGTTCCTTTACTTCCCTGCTCAACTTGAGATATCAACTACGCACTCAGAGGCGACTAAATAGTAGGGGTGGGAATATAACCCCCCACCCAACTACCAAGCTCTACCACCACCCATATTTACCTTAGGGGTTTGTTTCCCACCAACTAATCTACCTCCCTAAATGGGGGGCTAGTAGGCTAATTAATGAAGCCCCTACTATTCTAAGGGCACAGGGTGGGAGGGAATCATAGGGTAAGGCCCCTTAGAATAGTATGGGGGATGGTCTTGGGGGGGTGGGCATTTCCACTTATCCTCAGAGTCAACTATATAAAGAAGGGCACCCTATGGCTATAGATTAGGTGGGAATTGAACAAAACTATAGTTTCCTACCCACCCGCCCCTACTATTCTAAGAAGTTCGTTAGGTCAGGATTCAAAATATCCTAACCTCCTTAAGGGGAAAACCAACTAATCTTAATTCTATCTTGTCTTGTCTGTCCATTAAGAATTATTCCAAACCCAGGCATGATTCCAATCATTGGCCTTGAATTAGAAACATAAGCCCCCATCTCTATTTTTGATTGAAGCTATTGACAAATATATAGAGCTACCTTAGAATAGCTGCTTATAATAGTAGGGAAATAATGGATAAAGATCTGGATAAATTTCCAAAAATAATGGGCTTATTTATATCCATAGAAGTGAGAATATCTTCTTTAACTAGTACCCCCTCAGGAATTTCAAGCATGTTCACTAACTGGACTATAGATTTATCATCACATGCTTTGCACTCTGCTACCATTTGATGTATAATATCCTAAAAAGAAACAATTTTCTCATATAGTTGCACGATTTCTTCAATTAATGGAATACCTTTGTGGTACATTCCTGGCATCCAATATTGAGCTATTTGTATTGATGTCATCATCTTCTCCAGCTCATTCATGACATCTATGGACAAGATGTTGGTTTTTGTGGATGTTCCTACTTTAGTTTGAGTTTTAAGAGGCTTAACCAGATGTATATACCTTTTTAGCTCCTCAACTTGCCTCTGCAACTTCTCTTTTTTATTCACCTCTTTATCTAGTATTTTCAAAATAACATCCACCGATCCTTTTAGATCTTCTGCTTCTTGCTTCTTTTTAGATGGGCCCAAATTAATAGTTTGAACATTGTAATACTTAGGAGTAGCCTCCTCCTTATTGTTCTCCACTGTAGGGATAGCAATGTGCAACACATTATTATTAGAATCATCTCTTATAATCCTACATATTACCCTTTATTTCTTCTCATTTGGTTTATTCAAGCCAACCAAAAAACTATCCCAATCTTGAATTGCATCCTCAATTATTGCAAGTTATCTTGAGGCTTTCCTTAAACCAATTTGAGTAGTTGATACTTCAAAATTTGTATCAAGGTCAACATTGTTTTATCCTTGGAGATATTCTCCTTTATTTCTTTATTCATTATGAGGTTGCTCTTCCTCATTTATTTCTTCCTCTTTGTTTGTTTCATCCTTCTTCCTCTATTCATGGACTCCCTCTCTTCCAGCATATTCAACATTAAATTCTTTCACCTTTTCTTGTTCCTCTTCCCTCTCTACCTTAGAAACATTTACATTGAATTGCTCCCCAAAATTGCTAAGGTCTCCATCCTTGGGATTCTTTGGTTCCTCATCTAATTATTGATCTTTGGAGACCTCTTCAAATTTTGTGTTCTCTACTCCTTTTTCCTCTTCCTTATCAGAAGGAACCTCCTCTTAAGGCAGCTCAGGAGGGATGTTTTCTATGATTATTTCTTCTATAGCTTTATCCTTGTCATATTGTGATGTTTGTGAAAATTTTTCCAATTATACAGCTACCCTATCTATGTTATCAAGGTTAGGAAATGGAATGCCAAAATGAGGAGAAGCTTTCCTTGTATAAACTTCAATTCTTTCCTTAGAACTCTCCACATTGATTGCTCCTTATTGGGTCCCTCCCTCAATATCTTAGGGATTCTCTTCACCGTATTTGTCTTTTTATTGCCTCTTAGGAGGCGAATCACTTTAACCACCTTTACCTCTTCCTTTATCAGTTTCCTTAGGAATAAAATTAGTGGGGTTCCTCTCCTTCAGGATTAGATTCCATCTAGGTTCTATTTTTTCCTTAGCCATTTGTTTCCCTTTTCTCCTTTTGATAACTAGTGGCTCTTCTTCTAATTTTTCTTCTTGAGCAGGAGGATCCTTTTCTTCTTCTTTCTCAGATTCATCTTTTGAAGATGATTGTGATTCCAAATCCCCAATCAATTCATATGTGGGGTTGACTCCATCTTTTTCTAATTCTAGTATTTTATGCTTTTCCCACTACTTGGAGTATTTTAGGACTAGAGCAGTAACTTTTACCAAATTTGTGATTTCTTCCTCAGCCCAATCTCTTGGAGGGAAATATTTTTTGGATACTTCCATCTATTCATGGTATTGAATCACATCCTTGTCATCATCAATTTAATCTGGAACTTGCATGACTATAAAATCTAATAACTTTTACAGATATCCTAGAGAATTTTCTTTTGAATGCTTTGAACTCATCTATGCGATTTTCTTAGTAATTCTCAATGTCTATCTTATGCTTGTAATCTATTGAAGTTGGCTTCTATGTCATTCCATATATGTCAAAATGGGCCCAAATTGTATGTGTAGGTAAGCTAAAATATTCCATTTCTATTATAGAATGATAAGAACTTTGAAAAGAAGGAAAAGCTTCTCTAACCATTAAATACTAAGGGGAACTCCCCTCCAATCCATTTCTTATGCATATTTTTCAAAAATTTATCAAATGCAACTAGTCGACTTGTCACCTCTAACATCACAACTTTTTTAGAAGTGTATCATGGAAGCCTATATGGCATCAAGGGGCATCCCTGAATTCTAATATATGTAAACTTGGGAATTTTTAATTATCAATAGCCATATTTCTTCATAACCTCCATGAATTCAACTAAAATCCTCACATGTACTGATTCCTACAATGTCTTTGTAATGTACATTATGAATGCATCATTTACTCTTTTGTAGTGTGAGGTGCTCAATATATGAAATTGGAGGAAAATCACATATACCTTGTTATCTTCAATAACTCACTTGCATATCAATCCCTTAATCTTAAAACTCCTTGAAAGAATGTAGACAATGTAGAAAGTCATTGTGAACTTCCTTGTATCTTGTACTGCTCTTAGCAATCTATCCAAGTTTTCACTAATCAAACCTACCTAGTGATAGTTGGTGCCTTTCTCTATTTCTACAATCACATAGAACATTCAATCCTTGAACAATAATGACTTCTCCAAACACATCAATCTAAGAAGAGTGATTATGTCATTGTATTTAACCTTGAAGTCACTCTGATGTAACAGTTTTGGAAGCTTTGAGTAGTGTGACCTTGGTTTCTCAATCCATGAAGCATTGATCATTTCTAGTGCTCTCTCGAGATTATCTGTGTAGGAATTTTTCATTGTATCAATATTGAATTTATTCAATTTGTGGTGGGTGGGAATACCAAAGGTCTCAACCAAAGATTCCTCAGTTATATTGGCCAATGCTCTACCCTAAGGTCCAACTATCATTATTCTATCATAATCATAGTGATTTGAGCACTCCACTATCAGTTTTGGACATTGGATGGATGGAGGGAAACCTGTTGCTTGAGCCAACCCCATGTGTACCCATCTTCTTTTGAGTTCTATTGGAGAAAAATAATGCATTCTCTTCTTGACATCCTCTAGATCAATATGTCCTATGTTGGTGTCTCCAACCTCTCCCCAATAAGAAGTGATCTTGGATTTTGGGAGGCTTCCTTTTAATTCATACTTCATTTTATCTTCCCTTGTAAGATCCTCCTTCATTGGCTGATGATCTCTAAAATACCCATCAAGTTTTTGGGTTAGATGGGGAATTCGAAGAATACATCATGTTGAAAGGCACAAGGCAATTGAGGGGGGGTGAATTAGTTGTCACCAAAATTCAATCACAAATTTTAAGCAATTATTAACTTCACAACCAATTTATTATATTATTAAGTATGAACATGAAATACAAATAATGGAAAGCAATAATAACATAGAGAGCACTAGATTTATGTGGAAAACCCAATAAGGGAAAAACCATGGTGGGGATTAGCTCACAATATAAAGTAATTCCAAAACTAAATACAAAAAGGCTCACTAAAAAAGGTCTCACTACCTCGATACAAGGCTCACTACCTATAGGAAGGACTCACTTTCCAATAAGGAGGCTCACTAGCTATAGATACAAAAGATAACAAAAGATCCACCACTGCAAGTTACACACATCTACAGCCTGAATAGAAGAATGTAGACACCGACAGCTCACTGCTTTCAGGAATCTAACACATTAAAGTATTGTTGCATCAATTCAATTTTTCACACTCTACTTTTCAAACTTGTGGCATGATCAATTGATACAAAACAACTCAACTTGACATATATTTATACCATCTTCAACCTTAGAAACTTTCTCCAAGGTTAGCTACACACACTTCAATTACAAATTCAAATTAGGTTGGAAACTCAACATTCCCGTGGTGGAAGATAATGAGAGTAGACAAAATAAACACTTAACGAAGACCCAAAACAACATCTCAGATCAATCACACTCTTCCTTAATTAATTCTTAATAATGCGTATGAAGTGTAAACACTAGGTTAGCCAAACCTAATGAAAACACAAATGAACTTTGAAGTGCACGCTTCCGCAACAAGAAAACAACATGCAGACCACAATACATGCTTCCCCATACATTGGAACACACCTCAGATACCTTCGGATTCATTTGCAACAAATGCAAACACCTTCAACCTCAGAACACTTCTCACCAGTCCATTTGGATTGTATAGATACATACAACAACTCTGAAACTCAACTTTCAGAGCACCAGACCATGAACATCTTTTCCAAAATATAGAGAACACCATTACAAGAAATTTTCCAGATCTGCAAGACCTAAAACAAACTAGTGGAGGACTATGGAGTAGAAACATTTCTCCCAGTCCATAGACAACCAACTCTTGTGAGCTAGTTCACACACCGGTGAACACAAATTTCACTCTCCGTCAAACTAGAAGCTACACTTTAGGAGATATCACCAAAATATTTCCATACACAACACCTCAGATCCACAAAAGAATAGGATCAACACAGAATAAATGTGGAGCACATACCGAAGCACAATCTGAACACACACTCAACTTTGTCTTCACTACTTATTAATTTTCTCAAAAGCACTTGGAAACTCATCATATCAACACACCTGCAACATCATAAAGATAACTCCACGTAATCACAACATCTCATTAACATCTCAAATATACATGCACAACCTGTATTGTGTTGACATCAATGACAACATGTTGGAAATATAAGGGCAAACAATTGAGAGAGGAGGGGGTGAATCAGTTTTCATAGAAATTCAAAACTTATTCAACTTATTAACCTTATTCTCAAATATGATAATTAACCATGAGAAAATAAATCATCAACACATTAGAAACACACATAACACCAATATTTTTTACGTGGAAACCCTATTAGGGGAAAAAACATGGTGGAGGTTAGTCCACAAGATTATACCTTGTTAAAAGTATAATTAAAATGAAATATGGGGAATTCATGTGCATTTAGGCACACTACTTAGAGCTCACTGCTCAATTACAAAGGAAGACACATTGTCTTACAAAGAGATTCAAATTACAATCATTTGGATTTTGAATTGAGAAAATAGCATCTGCTAATGCCTAATTATAGTTACAATTAAGTACATGAACACTTCTCCACTCTTCTTCACTCTTCTTCACACTCTGCTCTACCTTCAAATGATTTAGAAAATTATTCACACACACAAACCTTTGGCATACTTCAAATGAAATGAACAATCACTTTTATATATTTGCAACAAGAAATTTCATCACTACAAGTTGGCCACAAATAAATAATAAAATGAATATAAACTGTCAGCCCAAAACATTAAATATTATCAATGCGAAACAACCAAGGTCACTCATAGCTTAGTGAAGAACCAAAACAACATCTTCAACATGAAAAAACTTCAATTAATTTCACCTCAAAGACCCACAACATGCTACAAACACTATGTCAAGAAAACCATGAACACACAAGAGAAAATATTGGATCACAAGCACAACGATCAATGCATACGTGAAACAAAGATAGAGCATGATCTAGAAACATCCACAAGAAAAATGAATCACTAGAGGAGGATCCACAACAACTAAACTAACTGAAATAACATCATCTTCAATCAAGAACACCAATTGAACAAACAAAAAAAATTTCAAAATGAAAATCTTCATAACTCGATCAAATCTTCATGCAAATCTCTAAAACTTGATGTGGATAAAATAGATACACTCAGAAACAAACCCTTTATTCCACAATCTCTAATCAACAACATACAAAAATAACCATTAGTATGTTGGATACTCTGAACTTCACTTCACCACTGACAACCTGCAACTCATTTATTTACAATTTTGTCAATATCCTTGACATATATAGCTTCAAATGAATTAATGTTGATAGTGTTGACATCAATTACAACCACATGTAAGCAACACAACCACAACATCCAACAATCTCCTCCTTTGGCATTGATGGAAACATATGATGTGAAAAACACCATCAACATAGCCAACTCTTAACACTTACTACCCCTTAGATTCTAACTCATCTTCTCCTTAACACTTTCACATAATATTTCTCCCCATAAGGCTCTTCTCCCTAGATAATCACAAATTTTTCACATGAATATTCTCCCCCTTTGACATCAATGACAAAGATCTTTAAGCTTTGAACCACATGTTTGAACCATCTGACTGCTTCCCTTGAGTAGCAGCCACCACAACATCAATCCTAAGCAAGATATTATTATGCAATGTAATGCATCCTTAGTTCTAATTAGGAGGGGTAATCACCCCTAAGTTTCCTATAAGATACTCAAAAGTATCCTTAGGAAATGGCTTGGTAAAGATGTCTACAATCTGCTCCTTAGTAGGAACATACTCTAGTCTAACTTCCTTTTCACTTACCTTCTCCCTCAAAAAGTGAAACTTGATAGATATATGCTTTGTTTTTTAATGCAACACTAGATTCTTGGAAATGTTAATAGCACTTGAGTTATCGTAGAATATAGCAATAGGCTCATCATATACAACTCTGATATCCTTCAACATCTATTTCATCCATAATACTTGAGTACAATTATTAACAGCAACAATGTATTCGGCCTCTACAGTAGACAAAGAAATTGCATTTTGCTTCTTGCTTAACCATGAAATTAGCTTCTTACCTTTAAGAAAAATGCTCCACCACTAGTACTTTTTCTGTCATTTACATTTTCCCAGTCATCATCAATAAAGACACTAAAGGTAAGATCATCATATTTATGATACCATAGGCCAAGATCAACAGTTCCCTTCAAGTATCTAAAAATTGTCTTCACAGCAGTCACATGAGATTCCTTTGGATCATCTTGAAATCTTGCAACAATACATACAACATTCATGATATCAGGCCTAGTTTGAGTTAAATACAATAATACACCAGTCATTGATTTGTATCTTGTCTGATTTGCTTTCAAAGAATCATCTTTTGTTGTCAACTTGCATCTAGTCACCATAGGTGTACCAACTAGCTTTGAATCTTCCATACCAAACTTCTTCAGTAATTCTTTCACGTATGTGGACTGAGATCATATAAAAATCCCTTTATCTAACTAAGTAATTTGCAATCCCAAAAATAATTTCATCTCACCAATCATATACATCTCAAATTCATTTTACATCTCATTAGCAAACTTCTTGTGCAAACCATCATCTCCTCCAAAAATGATATCATCAACAAAGACTTTAACAATAAAATCTTTATTATGATCAATCTTGAAATACAGATTACTATCAGTAGTACCAACAAATACTTATCCAAGTTTCAAAAAATACTTATCCAATCTTGCATACCATGCTCTAGGGGCTTGCTTGAGTCCATACAATGCTTTCTTCAATCAACACACCATATCTTCCTTATCAATCAACTGGAATCCATTAGGTTGCTCAACATATACTTCTTCTTCCAATTCACCATTTATAAAAGCTGATTTTACATCCATCTGATAGAATTTGTAGTTCTTGTGAGTAGCATAGGCAAGAAATAATCTTATAGCTTCAATTCTAGCAACAGGGGAAAAAGTCTCTTCAAGATCAATTCCTTCCATCTATGAATATCCTTTGCATACCAATCTTTTTTTGTTTCTAACCTCTTCACCTTGCTCATTCAGTTTGTTTCTAAAGACCCATTTGGTTCCAATTACATTCTTTTCCTTAGGTTTGGGAACAAGAGTCTGTGTATCATTTTTCTCAAACTGTTTTAACTCTTCTTTCATTGCTTCAACCTAATGCTCATCTTTACATGCTTCATTCACACTAGTAGGCTCAGTCATTGATATCAAGCAATACTCTTATGCAATCTTTCTCCTAGTTTGGACACCTTTTTTCTTATCACCTATAATCTGATCTTCTGAACGATTCAATCTTACATACCTCAAAGTCTTCTTAGGATGTTCTTCAACTTTAGGTTCTTCTAATCTATCTTCTTCTCTTTCGCCAATTTCTCCTTCTTTATTTTCTTGATTTACCAGATTGATTTGCACTTGATTTGTAGTTTGAACTTGCTTTCCTTGGTTTGTACTGTCATCCTAATCATCAGAGTCATATCCACATTTTCTGGATAGTGTACCTAAGTCTTCATCAACCTTGACATTTTCACTTTCAACCATTTTCTTCAATCTTTTATTGTAACACCCATAGGCCTTACTTTTAGTAGAATAACCTAGAAAAATACCTTCATCACTCCTAGCATCAAACTTTCCTATGTCTTCATCTCTCTTAATATAACATCTGTTGCCAAATATCTTGAAGTATTTAACAATAAGATTTTGACTAGTCCATAGCTCAAAAGGGATCTTACCAGTATCACGTTTGATTTGTACCTGATTGAGTGTGTACACAATAGTACTCACAGCTTCTCTCCAATAGATATGAGGAACGTTTCCTTCCAACATCATAGTTCTAGTAGCATCTTCAATTGTTTTGTTCTTCCTTTCCACAACTCCATTTTGCTGAGGGGTCCGCAGTGCAGATAATTGTCTCTTTATTCCATGTTCTTCACAAAAAGAATTAAATTTACTGGAAGTGAATTCACCACCTCTATCTGATCTTAGACATATAATCTTCAAACCTGTCTCTGTCTCAACCATAGCCTTAAAGATCTTGAACTTGTCTAGTGCTTCAAATTTATCCCTTAAGAAAGCAACCCATACCATTCTAGAATAATCATTAATGAGTAACATGAAATACCTGTAACCTTAAACTTCTGACCTTAGAAGGACCACATAGATCAATATGCATAATTTCTAACAATTTATTTGAGCAATGCTTTTTACTCTGAAATGAAATCCTAGTTTGCTTTCCCAATTGGCATTCCTTGCATACTGCATTAGTAGGTTTCACCAACTTAGGTAGATCTCTCACATCCTTAGTGGAACTTATCTCGACAATATTATCAAAGTTAACATGACACAACCTCCTATGCCATAACCAACTTTCATCAACTTGAGTAATCAAACAACTTTTACTAGCAACACTCAAGTGAAATATATTACCTTTTGTTTTTGTACCTGATGCAATTTCATTTCCTTAACTCAATATTTTTCACTTTCCATTCTTGAACTAAAGATTGTATCCCTTATCAACCATTTGATCAACACTCAAAAGATTATGCTTCAATCCTTCCACATACAAAACATCATCAGTATTATGCTTACCATAAAGAGAAATGCAACCTCTTCCATGGATCACACTAGCTATATTATCACCAAATCTCACAACACCACCATCATACTTTTCCAGGCTTACAAACTTACTTGTATCTCCTATCATATGATGTGAACATCCACTGCCAATTAAACATTCATCTTTTTCTTCAACTCGACCAACTAGAGCTTTCTTCACATTTGTACAACCAGTAGATTTAGTAGATACAAGATTATTTTCTTTGATAGCAATAAATACCCATTCATCATCACTTCTATTTCCTTTATTAGATTAATCATTTTTCATGCATTCATCAGTAACATAGTAACACTTCTTCTGAAATATAGGCTTGTTATGTCTTGGTTTAGCATCTCTTTCTGGACACCTTGATGCAAAATGACCTATCTTATTGCAAGAAAAACATTTAAGAGGAAATTTTCCTTCATACTTACCTTTTCCTCTTGATACTCTTTTGACAATAAGTGCTTCTAGCTCTTCTATCTCTCTTTCTTCTTCTTCAATATGTCTAATTTCATCCTCATACTTGAGTGTCTTTCTAGATGAACTTTTACCTAGATCATATCTTTGTCTATCTCTTTTGGAAGTAGTAGCCTTATATGCATATTCAACCTTAGGAAGCACATCACCAAATTTTGTCAACTCAAAAGCAGTTAGCTTACCAACCAATGTATCTTTGGTTATGTTTGTTACAGTTCAGAGCTCTTCAATAGCACTAGCTTTGACTTTGTAAGAATTAGGTAGGGATCTAAGCACTTTAGCAACAATCTAAAAATTATCTATCTTTCCACCAACACATCTAATACCACACACAAGTTCATTCACTCTTTGCATGAAAGTATTAATGTTCTCATCATCACCCATTCTCAACCTTTCATATTTCCCTTTCAAACTCTGCAACTTAGCAATCTTCACATTAGTGTCACCTTCATACAAGGTTTCCAAATTTTTCTAGATCTCATGAGTAGTCTTCATATCCATAACATTTTTCATCATAGAATCAGTCAAAGCACTCAACAAAGCTTCCTTAGCCTAGATATTATACTCAGCATCTCTAATATTAGTAGAAGTAGTAGGACCATTCTATAGAATAATATACATATTACTTTTAATGCTCTAGTAGGGTTCACCAATGCATCTCAAATGGCACTCCATTTGAGTCTTCCACAAAGAATATTTTTTTCCATCAAATCTCAGGCTATCCTTCTTGTAACTTTACATCCCAGATCACCTTAATTTGTTAAACTTCTTGCAAGGAACCTACTTTGATACCAATTTTTGGCAATACAAGGGCGGACAACTAAGGGGGGGTGAATCAGTTATCAAAAAAATTCAAAACTTATTCAACTTATTAACCTTATTCTTAGATTTGATAATTAACTATGAAAACATAAATCATCAACACATTAGAAACATACATAACACCAAGATTTTTTAGCATGGAAACCCTATTAGGGGAAGAACCATGGTGGAGGTCAGTCCACAAGATTATACCCTATTAAAAGTATAATGAAAATGAAATATAGGGAATGTACTTGCATTCAATAACACTGGCTAGAGCTCACTACTCAATTACAATGGAAGACACACTGTCTTACAAAGAGATTTAGATTATAGCCATCTGGATTTTGAACTGAGAAAATAGCATCTACTAATGCCTTATTACAGTTCCAATTAAGCACATGAACACATCTCTACTCTTCTTCACTCTTGTTCACACTCTGCTTTACCTTCAAATGATTTAGAACATTATTCATGCACACACACATTCACCATACTTCAAATGAAGTGAAAAATCACTTTTATATATCCACAACAACAAATTTCATCGCTACAAGTCGGCCAGAAAGAAATAATAAAATGAATATAAACTATCGACCTAAAACATTAAAGATTATCAATGCAAATCAACCAAGGTTGGTCACAGCTTAGTGAGGACCCAAAACAACATCTTTAACACTATGTCGTCCAAGAACAAGAAAAGCATGAACACACAAGAGAAAATATTGAATCACGAGCACAACAATCAATGCAAACATGCAAAATTTATAGAGAATGATATAGAAACATCCACAAGAAACATGAATCACCAGAGAAACATCCATAGAAATGAAAATAACTTAAATAGCATCATCTTCAATCAGGTACACCAACTGAAGAAATAAAAAAACTGTTAGAATGAAAATATTCATAACTCGATCAAATCTTCATGTGGATCTCTGAAACTCGATGTGGATAATCTAGATACACTCAACAACAAACCCTTTATTCCATAACCTATGATCAACAACATATAGAAATAACCAATAGTATGTCGGATACACTAAAATTCACTTCACCATTGACAACTTGCAACTCATTTATTTACAATTTTCTCAATATCCTTGACATATGCAACTTCAAATGAATTAATGTTAATAGTGTTGACATAAATGAAAACCACATATCAGAAACGCAACCACAACATCCAACACAATATAACCAAAATTACTCATACTTGCAACAATATCCCCCTTTGTCATTGATGGCAACACATGATGTGAAAAACCATCAAAGACAACAATACACATTCTCAATATTTTCTCTTCCTTTTAGCTTCTTCTTTTTCTCTCCCCTTTATAAATTTTAAACATAGCCAAAGATTGAGAGGGGGGTGAATTAGTCTACAAAAAAATTAATCCCTTTCAAACCTTGAAACTCTTAGCACAATACAATTCTCTTATAAAAACTAAAACCCTTAATCAAATATAGAACTTTAAACGCTTGGTATGATAAAAATAATTAGTAATGAAAGATATAACAATTCTAATTCTAATTAAATCAACAACAGTGAGAAAGAAATTGATAACACACACAAGCACAAGGAGAACACCAAATTTATGTGGAAAGCCAAATTAGGGAAAAACCACAGTGAGAGTTAACTCACAATAGAAAAGGCTCACTTCCAAAAAGACTTGCAAGAAGTCCCACTACCTTAGAGAAGGATACAAAAGACTTGTAGCACTAAATTACCAACCAAATTCAAGAGCTCAAGATGTATAGAGGACCTGATGAGATTCACTATCTCAGAGCAGGATACAAATTTTTATAAGAGATTGCAATGTTTGTCAACAATTCACTCTGCTGACTAAGGGATTAAAGCACAATTGAAATTTCCTTTCACACACTTTAGCACTATCTTTGTTAGATATTCAATACAATTTTTACACACTTATTCAAACTTATACACTCTTTTTTATGTTGCATTCAAAATTTTCTTGCATTTATATCCATTGCAACTCTTCAAAACTTCAATTAGGTCAATTGAGAAGAAGATAAACAATGAATTCAACAAGTCAAACATCAAAACATAATGTTATCCTATCCCAAAGATATGGAGGAATAAAAAAAAACATATTTCATCTTTGAATATGATCCAAAAAAATTCACATGCTAGTACATAATAACACATGCTAATACACAATAATCTAAGTCATCATAAAAGGAAATGTGTAGGTGAAACATGAAGAACACAACCTATCAGCTCAAAATAATTCTTCCAATTGAATTTTCTCAAGGAGATTCTAACCAAGATAGGTTATGACCCAAATATAACTTAACACATCTTCAATTGTTGGCACAGAACCCCAAACACATGGAACAAGAAAACAAACAAACCCTATTATCTAGATATCTACGAATAACCTAGGAAGCCAACTCAAGACCCAATGCAACACCAAAGCAGAAAAAATAAACATGTGGATCACATGTGGGGAACAAAATACTCTATACAGGAAGCACAAAACTCATAACTATAAGATATAATAATAACATATCAACTTGCGGACCACTTCATCACATGAAATTGGAACTAAGACACAGCATAGACACTGAGAGAACTTTCACCAAGCCACAACAATAGAGACATCAATGTGGAGAAATGTGTAGCATTTCTTAGACCATTCTAGACAACCAAAAACACTTCCAACCTTCTACAATTCATAAAACTCTCCTTAGCAAAATACGTGACTTGAAAAGTTAGGATTGCAATGTCCATAGAGCACTAACATTGAATCCCAAACCATAAGATGAAAAATTCAACAATAGAGGAATGTAGAGCATTCTCCTTGACATACTTCAGTAAAAATTTCTAAACAAAAAATACTTAAGTACCTTGCAGAGGCTAGATCTTTCTTTTAGAAATGCATACTTCATCAGGAATATCAAGAGATAGAAAAATAAATACTATATACCTTTATTAATATCTCTCCATTATTAGTCATGGTTATAATCCTCATCTAAATATATTATTCTAAAAACAACTATGACTACAACAATAGTGCACTATACAACTTGTCTTGGCATGGAGCAAGACATGGCATTCAATCATGAACATTTACAACTCTTCTTTAGCATGAAATCCAACCATGACTTTAACAACCATTAGATAAGACATGAAATCCAATGAAAACCAACAAACAAAAATCTCCTCAAGTGTTGACATCAATGACAACCACTACCAACAACAATTATATAATTGATCATATAATGTAATATGAATAATTTTTTTTCCTTTTATCTTTGTGCATGTATACATTTATTTTATATTTAATGTCTATTTATGTGTTTAGATATAGATGGTTTAGTGGATGTCAAGTTCTAGTGATTTTGTTGAACCCTTCTTATTCTTTAGGTGAGACTTGTGACTACAAACTAGTAAGAAAAAATCATGGTAATGTATTAATCATGTTATAGGAATGTTGAAAATTGACTAATGGTTAACGAGCACATACAAAATAAGTGACTATAAACTAAAATTTTCCTTATAAGCTATGGTATAATGGTTATCCTTCTATGCTAATAAATTCTAATAAATTGACCAAACCTGTAAGAAATAATATTGATCCTTGAGGAAATAAAATCTCTTTCAAGTGAATCGACCTACCCCTAAGTTGATATTTCAATAATCATCTCAACAATTTTTTTTTGTCATCTTAACTATCATAATTAAAAAATATAAATCTATTGTATCTAAAATAAAAATCCTTTGTTATTATTAAATACACATCTCTTTAGTTACATAAAGAGTTTGAAATTGACATAAATTATTTGATGCTATACTCCAATAATTTTTTTCCTATATAATACATTTTATGACCATTTCCATAAAGGGAAGGCTTCCACTTTATCAAGATGGAGCATGATGCAACCTATATATCTTTTTGGTAGGTTGAAAATTTCTCACATTATTCCCTCTCTTATATTAAGATAAATAAAAATGTGATATTTTCATATCTAATTTCATACTTTTAATTTTTTTTGTGAGGTATACTCATTCAAATTATTTCATATATTTTGTTCTTAAAATTGATATACTTTTGTTCTTACTTTATTAGTTCTTAGATAATTTTAAAGTATTTAAAAACATAAATTCTTCATAATATATTCTATTCATAGTTTGAGTGATCCCCCCTCCCCCACTCAATGTCACTCAGGACCTCACTAATGTATGAGGTAGATTGGGTTATTGGGACCCATCGCCTCCACCTACCATTGTTTCTCTTGTCACCTAGTAGCCTTTCTACTTATGTAATATTTTTTAATTTAGGCTCTATCTTGTGTGTACTTTCATGTTGTGATTTCATATCTAGACCCACATATTTTTTCAATATGCATACTTTTATTCGATTATAAATACAAAAGCTAACTTGTATTAATGAAAAATACAATTCAAATTTATATTTGTTTGAATTGATTTTTAGTGTTTCATATGAATTAATATTTATAAAATATATTATTGAATTTGGTTATATATAAGAACCAAAATATACGATGCTTTAATTTTACATTTAAATTAAGTTTGAACATAATATTGATTTTTTTTTACCTAGTCACTCTTATAATTTATCATTCTCATTCGCATGATTTTATGTTTTTGTTTAAATTTTATTTGTATTGTCATGAAATTGGGTGGTTATTAATTCTTTGCATTCTATGGAAAAGTTTAATTTATCTGTGTTATATGATATGGAATTCTATGAATAGGTATTTCAAGATTATATAATAGGGTTTTAGAGAGATGGGTTAGTTGATGATTATATTTTAGAATTTTAGAGAAACAAGCTAAAAGATTATTTGAGTTCAATTGATTGAATTTTTTGTTGGAACACAACAATCTACTAAGAAGGGGGTGAATCAATAGATATAATTTTTTTTAATCCCTTTAAAAAAAACTTTGTGCAAATTAATTCTTTAAACTCTCAACATGTAAATAGAGACTTAATATGCAAATACATGAACTTGCACACATACAAGCATCACATAACACCATATATATATGGAAAACCCAAGATTGGGAAAAACCACAGTGAGAAATTTTGCTAGGATCTACTTTCCTAATCTAGCCTCACAATCCAGTATTTAGTTACAATGCTTTAAGTGCACCAACCCTAAGGAGGCAGTAATACCCTAATTTTTGGAGCACCCACTCCCTAATTTGAGCACCTACCCAAATATTTGATGGCACCCACCAATAAGATTTATAAGTCAAGATATTACAATTTGATTACAATTCTATGTTGCAACCTATTTGCAACTGTACAATGCTTTACACCCCTCTACTTCTACTCTGCTCTTTCTCTTCTCTATTAGTGCCATATCTATTCACCTCAAGAAGCTCAAAATACTCTTCTACATTATGCAATATCTCTTCAACAACTATCTTCACAATGCACTGATCCATCACATTCCACACATTGTCAAAAACTTCATATCATGTTTTGTATCTCCTTCACTGATCTACAAAGATTTCCTCAAGATTCTCATCCATGTATAGATTGTTTGTTAGGGTTTACCTAGTATATTCTTCATCACACAACCTTTTCATCGAGCCACATGGTTATTTTTTAAGAACCAAACTTAATCTCAATCCTTACCTATGAATATGCCATAACTCAATTATCAGCAAGCTTGAGGATTGGCATCAATTTAAGTGAAGCATTCAGAACTTCACTTCTTCTCTTCGAGCTCTGTGAGACCCACGAGGGTAATCCTACTTATGCTCATAATATCTCAACTTAATCAAGAGCATTTCCTCACATATGTATTCCCTAAGAAACCAACATCATCTAAGGCTTGTCAGACCTCTTATGAAATTGTTATTTGTTTTAGGGAATACGTTGATACTTGAAGGTTGGTGCAAAACAATTTAAAGTATATTTAAGAATTCATTTTCATTTCAAATCCTCAGCAAAATTCATTACTAGATCATTCAACCATGAGATAAACTAATAAAAATACCAGTACCCTATCTGAGGGAATAATGGAGCCATAACTTGCAGCAAATTAGTAATACAATTATGATTGAACATCAAAAATTAATGGACTATTACCATGCCAATTTGTAGCATCTAACTCACAGTGTTTTAAAATATTGCTTCCTTGCCAAATTCTATATCCCTTTTCCATAAAATAATGGCTTTTAATTTTATCATTTAATCAACTCATTGAACTGAAGCAAAAAACAAGCCCCTTCATTCGGTGCAAATGACAAAATAAAAATGAAATTATACTTAACAACTTCATTCATAATTTAGAAGAAAGATACAAAGGAGAGCAATATTTTAGAACTAATATTCTTTTTAGTTGTTGATATTACTTTGTAAAACCATATTTAAGATCTTCATACAGTATAACTTTAACCCCAGATTAGCTTATGATATATTTTCTAATGCATCTATTTACATTCTGTTTGCTTTGAGAGAATAACATTCACCTTGACCTATATTGGAGTAAAAAATTTATTCTCTCCTTTATCAGCCATGAAATCCCCTTTATAAACAGGGGAGCAACAAGCATTTGGCTAAGTTACAATTTCAATTTCATTTCATTTCATTTCAAAAACCTAATTTCAATTGATTTCTCGAAGAACTCCCCAGGTGGTTTTTTATGAAATCATTAGGGAACATGGGAGGAAAAAAAAGAAAACACATGTGCAGGATACCATTAATCGTTGCCACTGCATCCATATTGAACGAAAAAAATTTCATATCATATCCACCAAATGACTTCCATATCAACATGGAAGAGAAAAAGACAAACCATGGACATGTTTAAACAAATACCTCCTATGTATAGACCATGGTGTCATAAAAAAGAAACAAGGAGGTGACCCTATTAAGAGTCGTCAACATCATAGAATTCTCGGCCACTCCTTGTCCTCGATGAAATTGGAGGGACCATCACCACATTGTCATCAGAGCTCCCATATGGCCCTAGAGAAAGAAGGTACTAGCCATATCTTGAGTCAGTGTCACCTTCAATGTTTGAAGGAGTATCAGAGAGAACAATAGGAGAATTGTGTTTTCCCAAGAAGGCCCTATGAATTTTATCATTTTTCCTAGCCTTCTTCACTAGTTGAGCCAATTCCTTTCCTTTGAACTTGACCATTTCTCCAAAAATGGTCCTAGTTCTCAAGTTGTACGTACTTTGCACAATTGATTTCTTCTTATGACCTCTAGCCCTCCTTTTACCCTTTGAAACCTCAGGGGAAGCCTAGGATTCTTGCTCAGTTATTTCCTCATGGCACTCAAATACATTGAGTCAACTAGACCTTCTAACAGGCTAAATTGTCACACTAGTTTTCGCCATCTTTAGAACAAGCAGAATTTAACAATTTAAGACAAAGCTACAAGGAAACACACCTATAAGCCCAAACAATTGTAACCAACCCCACATAGAAATTTATAACAATAATAGAGAACCCAATTTAAAACCAACTTACTCAGGACAAGAACATTCAATATTCAACTCAGGAAAAACAAACAGCCTCTCACTCTTCTTCACACTACACCTTACATTCACTATAGACTGGAAAGATGGTGAAAATGAATAGCGATCAACCTACATTAAATAGACAATTTGGAGCATGCAAAATTAATGGTTCAAGAACTCCTCAAGTGAGTGAGTTGATAAATTAATAGCTCAGCTTTGAATCTGGGCTATTGATCTTAAAACAATTAAAACTTCACCTATGGCGATCATGAGCATCATTTTTCGGTCATTAGCAAATTGTTCCTAGAAAACAATGATGCCACCTCAAATGTCGCCACATTTTCCTTTAGTCTTGATTAATCATACGCAATCTGAAAATTAGCATGTGTCAACCTAATCTGTGCACCTTCATCAATATCAGAAAAGTACATAAGACCAATGTTTTTTAGAGAGAATATTTCCTTATACACTTCATCACTCATCATTGATCTTCCCCACATTTTAGGGTGCAATCAGTGATGAAATTATTGCCACAATGAAGTCTAGTCTGTTGGATCATCCTCTTTCAAAACCACATCAATGGTTCTCCAATCATCTCTCTACTTTCCTTTTAGCTTTATGTGAAGTCCTTGGGATTCTGTCACGTTGTCTCTTTATGCAATGGTTGTCGCTTGTCACTGATGTACTTCATTCTTGACCAACTCCATCAACGATGCAAGTGTTTTATGCGATGAAATATCAACCCTTGGATCTCCTATATGTCCTTTAATCATGTTCATTCCCCATCGCTCCTCACTAAATCAACCTTGCACCCTGGCTCTTATCAGTGATGGGAGATGTAGTGAAGAAATTATATTTCGACATGTACACATATAAGAAAATGAATGGCATAAAAGACATCACACAAAATTTTATCGCATTAGCAAAAGAAACCTTTCATAGAATCTCATCGCTCATCGTGGTTTTGGAAATTAAGCTCAAGAGTGAATCTGCGACGAGCTATAAAATATAGAAACATTAGGCCATCGCAAATCGCTAATTCTCCTAATACAATTTGCAAGAAATTAGTAATGAGAGAATTTACATAGTGAAAATGTGTATCGCGTATCGCTGATGTAGGATTTAGTACTTAAAACCTATCCCTGATATGTGATGCAAGGGAATTCCATCATATCACTCATCGTTGATCTTAAATTTATCATTTTATGAGCATCCTTGATGAGCGATAAGAACATCAGGCTAGACAACAATGCTTATCACTATTACAATGCTCAAGGCTCAAAAGCCATTAACGATAAGTGATTCCTTAACAATCACAAAACATCACTCATCGTTGATTGTTCTAAGAGATCCAATAGTTATTCGCAATGAGCATAAACAAAAAGATGTTGCTGATAGCTCATCGCCAATTTAAAACATGCATTAAAAAAAATTAGCAAGTGGGTGATAAAGATATGATGGCCGTTGGGACTTAAGTGAAAAATTTAAGATGTGTACTTAAGTTGTTTTGAGGAAGAGACCCTCTAGGATGATGTGAGAGAAGGGGTTCAAAAAATTCAAAGTGACGCAACCACGGTAGGAGGGTCCTCAAGGAGAACAATCTAAACCGTGCAACAAGAGTAGCACAACAAAAGCAATACATAATATGGAGGAAAATGCAGATGAAAATATTCGCATTAGCATAAATCTTGATTACATTTGGTCGACAACATTCGGGCTTACAGATTCAGCTCACAGGCCTGATATAACATGTTCAATATTACAACATTACAATATGCTACTATATGTGAGCTGAACTCTTACAATTCAGATCAATCTTAATCTACTCCCCCTCAACTACTACTACCACTACCAAGATTTCTACTATATCCATGATTCTAGAAACATCTGCATTGGCCAAAGATCATCACATTAACCAAGGAAGGAAAATATAACGTGCACATGAATAGGTTGGCCTCAAATTCAAATTATTCTATCAATAGGTGCATAAAATCAAGTGTGGACCTATAAGGAAGGTCAGGGACACTCCATAGAAAATTTAAAATCACACCATTAAGATCCACAAGTCACAAGGATGATCCACGAGCTATCAAATTAGCTGTTAGATTTGGAAACTATTATGGTGATGGATCAAGAAACTGCCATGAATTTTAGAAGGGATAACTTGCCAAAAAGAGATCCAATCATTCCCAAATCTTGGAATAAGGAAAATTAACATGTCCATGAGATACACAAAGATCTATAGGGTCTGGTGAGAAACTATGAATAAATACCGAATCCGCCAATTAGAACTAAACAAAGAACAAAATAAGAATAAAACTGAAAGAAAATATTTTTGGTTGATGCAAGATTGCCAAGAACCAAGGATACTCCTACATCAAACATCTGGGGTTATTGAAAAGTGATTCTTTGACTTTGTTGGGGCTAAAGGGAAACTGAGTTATTCTACCTCAGCCTGAGAAATCCAAGAAGAATCTTCCATTTGTATGCCTTTCCATTTCACAAAATACTCTTTGTACTGCCTTCCTCAAGTCTTTCTCCCATCTCTGATATCTAAAATTTCCTCAATCTCATCTAACTTATGTTTAGGAAACTGATTCTCCAATTCTATTGTACTATCTTCACTGAATTATGCTTCATAATACTGATGTAGATATGCAATGTTGAATATAGGTGATATACCCATGCCATTTGATAACTCCACTTCATATGCATTTCCAGAGTCAAAATTCCTCAAAATCTTACAAAGTCTAAACTTCCTCATCTTTAGCCTATTGTATGTTCCAATTGGAAATATTTCCTTTCTCAAATATACCATTACTTCATCTCCAACTTTGAATTCCTTATGTATCTTCTTTTCATCTATTTTCCCCTTATACTTTTGGTTCATGTCTTCCAATTGCTGCTTCAATTGAGTATGCAACTTCTTTATGTGTTTTGCAAATTCTTCTACTTCTGCACTCCTCTTATCTTTTGTACTGATGTCTCTCAACTCTGATATACCTCTAGGATGAACTCCAGTAAAAATCTCAAAAGGTGTCTTCCCTGTACTCCTGTTCACTGAATTATTGTAAGCAAACTCTACTTGTGCAAGGACTAAATCCCTACTTCTGGTCTTCTCTTCGATCAAAGATCTTAGCAAATTCCCTAAACTCCTGTTTACTACCTCTATTTGTCCATCTTTCTATGGGTGAAATGTAGAACTAAACTTCAAATCTATCTTCAGCTTCTTCCAAAGTGTTCTCCAAAAGTAACCAACAAACTTTACATCCCTATCTGAAACAATACTCCTAGGTAATCCATGCAATTTGACCACTTCCTTGAAAAACGAGTCTACTACATGCACTACATCTGTTGTCTTCTTACAAGGTATGAAATTTTCCATCTTAGAAAATCTATCTATCACCACAAATACAAAATCATTACCTCTTTGTGTCTTCAGTAAACCAAGTATGAAATACATACTGATGTCCTCCCGCAATCTCTCCAAAACTATCAAAGGCTTTTACAATCTAATATTCTAACTACTTCCCTTTGCAACTTGACAAACTCTACAACTCTACACAAATCTCCTAACATCCTTATGAATCTATAGCCAAAAGTAATACTCACTCACCCAATGCCACTATTTTATCAACTCCAAAGTGTCCTGACATTCCTCCACTATGCTTCTCCTTCACCAAGTTATCCTTCATTGAACTTTGGGGTATACACAACTGATTACCTCTAAACAACATATCCTCCTGAATGAAATAATCCAACCACTAGCTTCTATCCTTCAAAACTGGTTCTTTACAAGCTCTCCAAGGTTCTGTAAAATTTGGGTATTCCTCATACAAGTTCTTCAACTCATCAAAGCCTAATACCTCCACTCTCATCTTTGTTAGTAAATTCCTTCTCCTACTCAAGCATCAACAACTCTATTTGACTTTCCACTCCTATGCTTCAAAACAAAAGTATAGTTCTGCAAGGACTCTACCCATCTCAGGTGTCTCTGATTCAACTTACCTTGACTATTCAAATATTGCAATGCTTGATGATCCGTATATAACACAAACTCCTTAGGAAACAAGTAATATCTCCACTTCTTCAAGTATTGAACTATAGCATAAAACTCTTGATCATACACTGAATATCTCCTCCTAGCATCATTCAACTTCTCACTAAAATAAGCTACAAGTTTCCCTTCTTGACTCAATACTGCTCCAATTGCATTTCCACTTGCATCATAGTTTACTTGAAATACCTTACTGAAATCCAGTAAAGCCAGCACATGCTACTTAGTCACCTTCTACTTCAACAATTCAAAACTACGGTTTGCTCCAGATGTCCATCTAAAATTCTTCTTATCTCCTCTCATTGTTTATGTCATAGGACTACAAAAAGAACTAAAATTCCTAATGAAATTTCTATAGAAACTAGCCAATCCATGAAATGATCTTACCTCCCCAATGCCATTTGGTGTAGGCCACTCAAAAATTTCTCTTACCTTCTCAGGATCCATCTTCAATCCATCCACATATATCACAAATCCCAAATATACCAATTCCTCCTTCATGAAACTACACTTCTTAATGTTTATCAACAACTGCTCCTCTCTCAACCTCTACAAAACTTGTCTAATATGCAAAAAATGTTCTTCTCTACTCTTATTGAAAATCAAGATGTCATCCAAGTACACAATCACAAACTTACCCAAGAATTTCTTCAATGCCTCATCCATCAGCCTCATAAAAGTACTCAGTGCATTTTTCAATCCAAAAGGCATCACCAACCACTCATACAATCCTTCATTTTTCTTGAATGTTATTTTCCACTCATCTCCTTCTCTGATTTTGATTTGATGATATCCACTATTCAGATCTTTGTAAAGTATCTAGCTCCACTCAAACAATCCATGATGTCATCCATCTAGGGCAAAGGAAATCTATACTTCACTGTGATCTTGTTTATGGCTCTTGAATCTATACACATCCTCCATTCTCCATCCTTCTTAGGTGCTAGCATGATAGGTACTACACATGGACTTAAGCTCTCTTTGATCAAACCCTTCAACAATTCTTGCACTTATCTATTCAACTCTTCATTCTCTATCAGTGTCATCTGGTGTGCTGCTTTATTAGAAAAACTAGCTCTAGGAATCAGATCCATGAAATGACTAATGCTCCTCACGGGTGGTAATCCATTAGGTACATTATCTAAGATGATCTCCTCATAATTTTTCAACAACTCCTTTATCTCTTTTGGTTTTTCTTCTTCATGCTTCAAATCTTTGGTCTTCTTAGGAACTAAGGCATAACACACATTCTCATGTCTCAATCCATCAAGGAATCTCCTTCCATCAACCAAACAAACTCTAGTACTTGTACAAACCTCAACTGTATGGACATCTTCCAAAGGAAACAATATCTACTTCATCCCATTAGCAACAATAGTATATATATTCTTCTATCCATCATGAATAGCCTATCTATCATACTTCCAAGGCCTTCCCAACAAAATATGACATATATACATAGGTATGATATCACATAGAACTTCATCATGGTAATTTCCTATCTTTAATTTCACCAAACATTGTTCACTTACCAGTATCTTATGCTCATCTTGAATCCATGCTATCTGATAGGGCTTCAGGTGCTTCAACCTTTCCAACTTCCATTTAGTCACCATCTCTTTAGAAACCAGGTTCTTAGAACTTTCACTATCCACAATCACTTTGTAACATTTACTAGCTACCTTGCATTTATTCCAAAACAAATTATTTCTCTGCAATGGCCCCTTTTCCAACTCATTCTAACACAATACTCTTCTATTCACCAACACTTCTCCCTCTTCCAGTTTATTAGATTATCCAACATGTTCTTCCTCAACAAAGGTTGTTCTCCTATTCTTCTTTGTCTTCCTGCTTGTATCCCCCTGATTGCATTCAAAAGCTCTATGTCCTTCTCCACCACACTTAAAGCAAGTTCCCCTGAATATTCTTTTCTCCTTATCATCCTTTCTATAACCTTCATTCTGGTAACCACCATATCCTCCTCTTTCGTAAGAGCTTCCATCACCTCTATGATATGAATTATCATTCGTATTGACCTCCTTATCCTTATTCTAATCTACAAAAGAGCCTCTTCCTCCAATAAAAGTTCTTCCTCTCTAAAATCTTCCACCTCTTCCTCTCTATCTTTGCTCATGTCTTTTATTCAACTTCTCTTCTACTTTTAGGGCACACTAATATGCCTCTTCCACACTTTGCAACTTAATTAAATTGATCTCATCCTATATAGATGACCTCAAACCATTCACATATTTGGCTATTTTCTCAATCTCATCCTCTAAATGTACAGATTTAATATTCAACTTATAGAACTCCTTAGTATACTCTGTCACACTTGAAACCTTCTGCTTCATATTTTGCAACTTTCAGAACAAACTAATATGATAATCTGCAGGCATAAACTTTTTCTTCAACTTATTTACCATCTGATCCCATGACTTTATCTTTTTTTTTCCTCTTCTCTTCCTATCTATCTACAAATGTTCCCACCAAAGGGATGCATGTCCTCTCAACTTTGTACAAGCATATTTCACCTTCTTATCTTTAGTAGTACCTTCAAATTCAAAATACATTTCCATCTTTGTTATCCAATCAAGCAATTCTTCTTAATTCAACTTACCATTATAATCTACTGGATTGAAATGTGGTTTTGTATTAGCTCTGGTTAGGGCTCTTATGAACTTGTATTCTCCTTGATATAGACCAAGTTGCTCTTCTCTTCCTCTTTCATCTTGTACTTCTAGCTCTTCATCACTTACATCATCAACTAGTCAACCTCTTCTCTAGGCCGTTTCGACTGCATCTAATCTGGCAGCAATTCCTCTCAACATCTCCATTAAAGTTGGGTTTGCATTTCCATGTGCTCCATTTCCTCTAACATTTCCTCTTCCTGCCATATTTACACAAGTCCTTTGTAGCTGCAGGTCGGATCCTCAATTTGTCACCCCACAACAAATATTCTATAGGACTTTGCAAATTCTGACAACCTCACATGGATCGAACCCTTCTTTGATACCAATCTAACATAGCCATGGTAGGAGGGTCCTCAAGGAGAAAAATATGAACCATGCAACAAGAGTAGCACAATGAAAGCAATACATAATGTGGAGACAAATGTAGATGCAAATATTTTCATTAACAAAAATATTGATTACATTGAGCCAACAACATTCGGGCTTACAGATTTGGCTCATAGGCCTGATATAACATATTCAATATTACAACATTCCAATATGCTCCTATATGTGAGCTGAAATCTTACAATTCAGATCAATCTTAATCTACTCCCCCTCAACTACTACCATCACTACTAAGCTTTATACTATATCTGTGATTATAGAAACATCTACATCAACCAAAGATCATCACATTAACCAAGGAAGGAAAATGTAACATGCGCATGAATAGGTCAACCTCAAATTTGAATTATTATATCAAAAGGTGCATAAAATCAAGTGTGGAACTATATGGAAGGCTGGGGACACTCCATAGAACATTTAAAATCACACTGTTAAGATCCACAAGTCACGTGGACAATCCATGAGTGATCAAATTAGTTGTTAGTCTTGGAAACTATTCTGGTGCTAAATCAAGAAACTTCCATGAATTTCAAAAGTGATAACTTGTTGAAAAAAGATCCAATCATTCCAAAATATTAGAATAAGGAAAATGAACATGTCCATGAGATACACAAAGATCCACAAGGTCTGTTGAGCGATTATGAAGAAATATTGAATCTGCAAACTAGAACTAAATAAAGAGCAAAATAAGAATAAAACTAAAAGAAAATATTTTTGGTTGATGCAAGATTGCTAAGAACCAAGGATGCTCCTACATCACAAAGTCACATAATGCAAAGGATGTAAAGTCTAGAAAGGGGCCCTCTACTTAACCTTATAAAAATTATGAGACTTAGACCTAGGCTCGAGGGACTAGTTACTTGATGATAGTGAATGACATAAGATATGTTAAAGTGACCAGCAATGGGCAATAAGAAGTCAACGACCAAATAGAATGTTACAAGCATTTATAACGAATAAAACCCTAAACCCTTAGATATTAGCCCTACATCCAAATGTGACAAGGTTTTAAGATGGAACAATTTTAATTTTTTTTAAGGTTCCATGAGTTCCTCTAGTTGGGGATGTCTATTCCTCAACAAAAAAAGTGAGAATCTATAAACTTAGGTGAAGAAGACCCAAAACGAAAACCAAAAACCAAGGACAAAGCAAGAGAACCAAAACAAAAAACATATGTACAATATTTATATAAGATACAAGATCAGAACAATCTTAAAATTGGTGTTTACCTCTATCAAAAACCTTGTTTTCCACCATTTTTCCCATGCCCAAGCTGAAAAAATTACCATGAAGAGTCCACCAGCTGATCATGTTGGAACTGCTATGTTCGACCATTAGAGACTTGTACCTGATCTTGCACTTATCTCTCTCATTTATGTCCCTATGTGTGTTTTAATCAGGTGTTAACTAAAATATATGATTAGTGTAGCATTCCACCTGATTCAACTTATCATTATTTTTCATCAAATGCTCACTTAATTGGTTTGGAAAAGTGAAACATTCATAGTCCACTGGATTGATATCAAATTCATTTGGATCAACATCATACCCATCTTGTGTAATAAACAGGAACCACTGATACAAAGGATCCTCTTCAAGTTGATATTCATATGCATTAGAAGAATATAAATCAATCTTGTTGCCCCATGCTTCATTTTCTTGAAAAATAAATATCTCATAATCCAAGGCAGTTTCATTGTCACTTAAAGAAAAATCCTTCCCACAATGGGCATCACTCAGATGATTCCAAAGTTCAGAAATAATTTCTATTGTAGGACCCATACCATAATTTGATTTTTCCTCCTAGTCATCATTTTTAAACAATTTTTTTTTTTTCAAAATATGGATCAACTATCTCAAAATTGATATGACTAGAAGTGGGGTTTTGAACTATGTTTTCAAATGATATTTCTACTAATTCATGATGACATAAATTCTGATCTTCCAAGTATACTTTTTCATTTTCTTCTCCAATAGAACTTTGGTAAAAAAAAAAATGTCTATCTTTGTATTAAGATCTACACATCCTATTTATGCTTCATGTAAAAATTTAGAAACCCACCCTTGCTGACTATCTGTACCCATCTTTTCATCAAAATTAGGCTTCAGAGTTTGAAGATAAGCACTCTTGTCTTTAGATTTAATACCAATCAGATCATCATGATGTTCTAATTCTGGAACAATCAGATTATTCTGCAAGTTTTGATCATTTGAAATATGTGTATTTACTAGTAAAGGAAAAATTCCATGAGTATTGACACAATCAAATTTTTGGGGCAATAAAGTTGCTTTCCAGTTTTCCTCACATACAAAATTATATTCCTTGTGAGAATAATTAAAATTCTCATTTCCATTACCCTAGTTTCCATCCTTTTGTAATATGCCAATAGTGTCTACACATATGACAATATCATCATTTGTACTGCTATGCATACATTCACCTTTAGGCATATCTCTATTCATGCTTTGAGTGAATTATTGATCTTTGTTATTAAGGGTATCATTCTTGCCATTTTGAAACCTCAAAGTTTGTTCATAATTATGCTTTACTTCCTTAGCAATTTTGATCCAATCAATTATTTGATCAAAATCCTGAGGTTTTAATTCCTTAGGCAAGGTACTAAGCCCTAGCTCATATATGTCACAAAAAAGTCAATGAAAACTGCATCCTTAGGTCTCAACTTTTTAGGGATTTCTAACAAGGAATCTAAAAACCTTTCTAGTAATTTGTATGGTGATTCCTCTTTACTCCTTTTCATACTAGATAATTTTTGAATTATCAATTCTTGATCATTATTATCTAAACACTACTGAAATTTATCTTGATTTTGGTCAAGCTTAATATGTTGTGAGGATGAAAAAAATAATCATCAATATTACCATTAGATTGATCATCCTTTTCTTTCCTATTTACTTCATCTTTATAATGTGTACTAGGCGTACAAACACTTGTAGCCATATACCCCTTCATCATTGATTATTTAATAGTATTTTCTATATCCATAGCAATACAATACACCTGTTGCAATGTTGTACGTTCTTTATCCCTTATCAAATAACTCATTTTATTGTAAAAAGCACCTAGATATGTAAGTAAACATTTTGCATCACTAGGCCTTAAATACTTAGGAATATTATTTATTTCTCTCATGAATTTGATATTAAAAGAAGGGACTAACTCTTCTTCCTCTTTTTTGATTTCCCTAAATATTCATCTTATCTCATTTGGACTAATCCTTTCACCAAATTTTTCTATAAATTCTATCATAAAGGAATTCCATGAAACTATAGAACCTTCAGGTAAATGAGTACTAGTTTTAGGCATCTTCTTTTAATGACTGGGCAAACAACATCATGACAACATTCTCGTGATTTATTTCAAATTCACCCATCACATCTATGAATGCATTTAAATGCTTAGAAGCTTAATTAATTTTTTTCCTTATAAACTTTGGTAAATATTTCCTAATATCATCAGGAATCTTGTTAGGGAAACCTATGATATCTCCAAAGCTTAAAGACTTATATCTCTCAATAGAGAACTTCCTTTGTGGGTATTCTGGGAGTTGCATGATTGGCATATTTGTTTTTGAAATTTTACCAGAGAAGATAGGGGAACAATACATCTCTTTTGTATCTCTATTCATTCTTCAAATACTATCCCTATGGTAAATGAACAACTCAAGTGTAGTTTATGCCTTTACAATCTTTGAAAGGCATATTAAAAAAGTAAGCATACTTCTTAAATTTCTTTCAGGTTCTTACAAAATTTAACTCAAATGTATGCAATATGACCATAACTATTCCATTCCTTAGTGTTTTAACCCACTAAATTAGGATTAAAGTATTTCTGCCATATCTCTATAATGGATCTTATACACAATTATTTCTTCTTTCAAGTCAAAAAAAAAAAGGGAAAATACCTAGATATATTTGCAGATATCACACTATATCAGGTTCTTCACATAGAGTTTCTTTTTCCTTTGTAGAGGATAAAACTTCAACCATATGAAGGTGCTTCAATCAGTTGATTCCATTTTGAGATTCTTCATCTTTCACCCTCTCTTTTTCTTATTGGTACAATTTTTTTTAGAGTTTCCACTCACTATCAATGAGAACTTTGTATTTAGAACCTTTGTGATTATATCAAGGCAAGCTGTTGGATTGAAGATATTTTCCCAAGTAGTTCCCCAGCGGAGTCGCCATTGCTATTGGTTATTTTTCAAGAACCAAACTTAATCTCAATCCTTACCTATGAATCTGTCAAAACTCAATTATCAACAAGGTTGAGGATTGGACAACACTTAAGTGAAGCATTCAAAACTTCACTTCTTCTCTTCGGGCTCTATGAGACCTAGGAGGGTAATCCTACTTATGCTCATAATATCTCAACTTAATCAAGATCATTTCCTCATAGATGTATTCCTTAAGAAACCAACACCATCTAAGGCTTGGCAGAACTCTTATGAAATTGCTATTTGTTTCAGGGAATACGCTGATACTTGAAGGTTGGTGTAGTGCAATTGAAAGTATATTTAAGAATCCATTTCCATTTCAAATCCTCATCCAAATTCATTAATAGCTTAGTTATCCATGAGATAAAATAATAAAACAACCAGTGAACTATTTGAGGGAATAATGGAGTCATAACTTGTAGCAAATCAGTAATACAATTATGATTGAACATCAAAAATTAATGGACTATTAGCATGCCACTTTGTAGCATCTAACTCACTGTGCTTTAAATTATTGCTTCCTTACCAAATCCTATATCCCTTTTCCACAAACTAATGGCCTCATTTTATCATTTAATCAACTCATTGAACTGAAGTAGAAAAACAATCCCATTCATTCAGTGCAAATGACAAAAGACAAATGAAATTATACTTATCAACTTCATTCATAATTTAGAAAATAGATACATAGGAGAGAAATATTTTAGAACTAATATTATTTTCATTTGTTGATATTACTTTGTAAAACCATATTTAAGATCTTCATAGAGTATAACTTTTTCCCTAGATTAGCTAATGATATATTTGCTAATGTATCTATTTACATTTTATTTGCTTTGAGAGCATAGCATTCACCTTGACCTATATTGGACTCAAAAAATTTTGAACTCTCCTTTATAAGCCATGAAATACTCTTTATAAACATGGGAGAAACAAGAATTTGGTTGAGTTACAATTTCAATTTCATGTCATTTCATTTCAAAAACCTAATTTCAACTAATTCCTTGAAGAACTCCCCAGGCAGTTTTTTATGCAATCATTAGGGAATAGGGGAGGACAAAAAATCGAACACATGTGCACGATACCATTAGTCATTGTCACCGCATCCATGTTGAACAAAAAAGATTCCATATCATATCAACTGGAGGACTTCCACATAAACATGGAAGAGAAAAAGACAAACCATGGACATATTGAAACAAATACCTCCTATGCAAAGACCATGGTGTCATCGAAAACAAAAACAAGGAGATGACCCTATGTAGAGTTGTTGGCATCAGAGAATGCCCAACCACTCCTTGTCCTTGATGAAATTAGAGGGACCATCACCACGTCATCGTTAGAGCTCCCATATGGCACTAGAGAAAGAAGGTATTGACCATATCCTGAGTGAGTGTTACCTTCAACATCTGAAGGAGTATCAGAAAGCACAATAGGAAAACTAAGTTTTCCCAAGCAGGCCCTATGACTTTTCTCTTTTCTCCTAGCCTTCTTCACTAGATAAGCCAATCCCTTTCCTTTGAACTTGACCATTTCTCTTGGAATGGTCCTATTTCTCAAGTTGTACGTACTCTACACAATTGATTTCTTCTTATGACCTCTAGCCCCCCCTTTACCCTTTGAAACCTCAAGAGAAACATGGGATTCTTACTCAGTTATATCTTCATGACACTCAAATACATTGAGTCAGCTAGACCTTCTAACATGATGAATTGTCACACTAGTTTTCCCCATTTTTAGAACAAGCAAAATTTAATAGTTTAAGACAAAGCTACAGGGAAACACACCTATAAGTCTAGACAATTATAACAAACCCCACACATAAATTCCTAACCAAACTAGAGAACCCAATTTAAAACCAACTTTCTCAGGACAAGAACACTCAATTTTCAACTCAGGAAAAACATACGGCCTCTCACTCTTCTTCACATTTTGCCTTACATTGACTACAAACTCAAAAGATGGTGAAAATGAATAGTGATCAACCCGCATTAAATAAATAATTTGGAGCATACAAAATTAATGATTCAAGAACTCCTCACGCAAGCGAGTTGATAACCTAACAACTCAGCTTTGAATCTGGGATATTGATCTTAAAACAATTAAAACTTCACCTTTGGTGATCATGAGCATCATTTTTCATCCATTAGGAACTTGTTCCTAGAAAACAACGATGCCACCTCAAATGCTGCCATGTTTTCCTTTAATCTTGATTAATCATATGTGATCTGACAATTAGCATGTATTGCCAACCTAATCTATGCTCCTTCATCAATATTGGCGAAGTACATAAGACCAATTTTTTTTAAAGATAATATTTCCTTATACACTTCATTGCTCATTGTTGATCTTCCCCAAATTTTAGGGTGCAATCAGTGATGAAAGTATTGACATCATGAAATTTAGTCTGTTGGATCATCCTATTTCAAAACTATATCGATGGTTCTTCAATCATCTCGCTACTTTCCTTTTTGCTTTATGCGAAGTCCTCAGGATTCTGCCACGTTGCCTCTTCATGCTATAGTTGTTGCTTGTCCCTGATGTACTTCATTCTTGACTAGCTCTATCAACAATGCAAATGTTTTATGTGATGAAATATCAACCCTTGGATTTGTAGTGTATCCTTTGATCACGTTCATTCCCCATTTCTCCTTGCTAATTCAACCTTGCACCTTAGCTCCTATCAGTGATGGGAGATGTAGTGAAGAAATCAGATTTAGACACATACACCTGCATGAAAATCAATAGCACAAGAGACATCACACACAAGATATTATCGCATTAGTGAAAGAAACCTTTCAGAGAATCTCATTGCTCATCGTAGTTTTGGAAATTAAGCTTAGGAGTGAATTTGTGATGAGTGATAAAATATAGAAACATTAGGCCATCACTCATCGCTAATTCTCATACAATTTGCAAGAAATTAGCAATGAGAGAATTTACATGGTGACAATATGTGTCACATATTGCTAATACAAAATTTAGCACATAAAACCTATCCGTGATATTTGATGCAAGGGAATTCCATCATATCGCTCATCGCTAATCTTAAATTTATCATTTTATGACCATCCACGATGAGCAATAAGAACATTAGGTCGCAGGATATCACTTATCGCTATTGCAATGGTCAAGTTTCAAAAGCCATTAGTGATAAGCGATTCCTTAACAATACATGGAACATCACTCATCGTTGATTGTTCCAAGATCTCCAACAGCTATTCACGATGAGAAAAAACAAAAAGATGTCGCTCATCGCTTATCGCCAATTTAAAACATACATTAAAAAAAAATCAACGATGGGCGATAAAGATATGATGGTCGTTAAGACTTAAGTGAAAACTTTAAGCATGTGTACTTAAGTTGTTCTGAGGAAGGGACCCTCTAGGATGATGTGAGAGAAGGGACTCGAAAACATCAAAGTCATGTAACACAAAGGATGTAAAGGCCAAAAATTGGCCCTCTACTTAACCTTATAAAAATTATGAGACTCAAACCTAGGCTTGAGAGACTAGTTACCTAATGATAGTGAATGACATAAGATGTTTTAAAGTGACCATCAATGGGAAATAAGAATTCAATGACCAAATAGAATGTTACAAGAATTTATAATGAATAAAACCCTAAACCCTCAGATATCAGCCCTACATCCAAATGTGACACGGGTTTAAGATGGAACAAAAAAAAAATTCAAGGTTCCATCGGCACATACACATTAAATTTAGATAGAGAGAATTTTCTAAGAATAGCAACCTGTCTAAACCCTAGAAGTAGATGTGCATTAAATTTTATTCTCTATTTATTTGATATGATTTTGATCTCCATCTCCTTTGCAAGTTGTGCCACTTCTTTTTGATCAAATATTCATTCATATTGGTCACTGGTGTATTTTGAACAATTAAATCTTTCCTTTGTGTTGATTTCCAGTCAAAACCCTCGTTCACACAAACCTAGCCATTGTGTATCTTCATCTTTGAATCTAAGTCACTGATCTACAGTCTTTGCACCATGATCCTCTATTCTTCTTTCATTTCCCAACTTTAAAAAACAACCATCAGATAAACTATTCATTGAAACCCAACAAAAGATCTCCTTCATACAACACTTTCCATACACAGGGTCCACCAATACATGTGTCCAAAGCCTGCTTCCTCTTGAGCTCTGACCACGAGCCCATTGAATCTCAGTAGGTGGGTAGTCTATTGTGTCATCCACATCAGCATTGTGTAACTCACAACAATGATGTGAGTTGGCTTATCAATCAATCATGCAATGCCACATGTCTACACATCACCATCCTTTGTCACCTTCTGATGAGTCTATTTTATGGTTTAATTTTGGTAGAATTTATGATCTATTTTTTGAAGTTGTCACAAGCCTTGATGTTTGAATGTTGATATTTCCTCAAAACCATAGACATTGGGCCTAATTTTATCTCTAAAAATCTTTAATGACATTGACATGTTATATGGACTATCTGTGTTAATTCTACATGTGGATTAATGAATGTTCTTTAAGATAGTTTCAAATGTGTGATTATTATGCATACTAATATTACCATGCAGATATGATTTGATGCCACTAAATTGAGAAGATTATACCAGTTGGTCATTCACCATAATGGCTAACAATGTGGTCATGCAAATATCAATGAAGGGAATAATTCAAAGAGGTCAACAATGGGAGATTCCTTATGCAAATTGAGTTGTAACCACCTTGTAAATGATCTTTATTAATGTTGAGCGAATATAGGTGTTACTATTATGCCTAATCTGTATTGATGCAAGCACGTTTGATCATATTCCATGCATGTGTAACCTCCTCTCAACTTTCCCTTCTTTCCCTAAAGTGGCATCCTCCCAATTCATGGAGTTGATTGCCTTGTTTAGTTAGTCACTTCTTTTCATATAAATAAGAGTCAGATGTTCCTTCTTATAAGGTTGTACGATCTGATGATGTACTTGCATTCTTAGTTTTCAGCAATACAATTACAATGCTCTATTTTACTCATGTTTTCCAATGAATAAGATGAAGTTATAAGTCTGTGCATATGATTTTACATTTATTTTAGAGGATACTCATCCATGGGGGCCCACTTGGTGAGCATTCCATCCTTTAGTTTAGTTTAGTTTAGTTATTACTTTCTATTGAAGTAATTAGTTAAGAATCTGGCATGACTATTCATGCAGCCACTAGAACTCCATTCTGTGTTTGTTCCTGCAACCAAAGTAGACAAATTAGTTTCTTGTTTATTTGCTCGAATTTTCATTTTTGTCATGAATTTCAGCTTAGCATAGTTGTTGGTTGATATTTAGCACCTTGTTATTTCTTTCTAAGCAATTTATCTTCAACATTATGTTTTTCTTAGTTGTAGAATGAGTATGGCTACTTTGGATCCTCAGTGCACATACTGTGCTAACGCATTTCAAGTTCACATCCTTGGGTTAACAAGTTAAATGCACCTTCATGATGATTGAATGGTTATTTAGTTTAGATGTCCAATCTATGAATCACAACTGTAAGGGATTAGTTGTTAGATCATTGTAGGAGGCCAACATTTTTGACATTGTTGCCAGGGATGGTGTCAAACTAGGGATTTCTTTGGATTCATTGATAGCTTTTCTTGCTATAGTATTTTTAAAATTTGTTCTTATTATACCCCTCATTTAGGAAGTAATGACCCCCCTTATTCTTTACCAATTCTTTGTGTGAGCTGGATGATAGTGAGTTGATACCACACACATAGAGGAAGGAGAAGAGATGCTTATGGGATATTCCTTCCTAATAATCCTGATCCATTCTAGCAAGTTGAATGTCAGAACCTACTAAGAGAAGAAGAAGAAGATCCACACCCCTTTGCTAATGCATTTCTTGATCTAACTAGCTTTCAAGTTTACTTTGAAGACCAAAATCAGCTTGAGAATCTCTTTACTTTGGAACTACATCAAGTAGGCATGGGTGATGCAAATAGAAACAGACCTAACCAACCAACTTTTTCTTTCCCCATTGCTCATCAAAATTAATTAGACAACCTCAAAAATAACCCTGCTTTAATCCTTCCTAAGTTCTATGGATTTATCATAGAAGATCCTGATACCTTCTTGTTTGAGTTTGACATACTCTGTAGGAGTTATGACTTTACCACTAATTCCCATAGGCTTAAGTTATTTCCTACCACTCTAACACAAGCTTCATTAAGATGGTTCATGACCGTAGGAAAAGATACTGTGGAGACATGGGATGAAATGAAGACAAAGTTCCTTTCCAAATACAAGGAGTATTGTAGGGGCAATGACATGAGAGGAGGTGACATTTTTAGGATGTAACAAAAGGAAGATGAGAGCCTAGAGGATTACATTGCAAGGTTTTTATCTTTCCTGTAGAAATATCCACATCATACACTTAATGAAGACTCACAAAAGATGTTTTTCCTTAGAGGAATTAATGATAGTTGCACTGATGCCTTGGACCTAATGGGAGGAGGAGATATCTCCCAAGTTCCTTGGGAGTATATCAAGAAGATATGGCATAACTACTCTAGGGAAGCTTCAAAGAAAGGGAGAGCTTACCGATATTTCATGGGTAAGTCATCTACTAGTGGATTTTCAAGAATGGAGATTACTCATTTGTTGGTAGACTTCAAGCAATACATTATAAAAATTCTAGCTACTCAGCTGGATACACTTTAGGCCAAGAAGAAAAGAGAGCAGGTAGAGGCAACATTGGTAGAGTATTGCCCCCATTGTAGACAAAAGAAGGACTACAGATGAAAGATGGTAGCTAATATTGAAAGACAGTAGATTGCACTTGAGTTCAAGAAAAATCAGATTGAAGAAGATCAAGTCTACTATGTAGCACAAAAGAGGCCTTGGGCTCCAAGACAAGGTACGCCACTAGATCCACTCTCTTTTGTTGGGGCATATTTCAATTCTTATTCACCTGGTAACCAATCACGGCCACCATATCCATCCAAATATGGAGGATATCCACTAAAAACTTGGAGTAACCCTCAAAATACCTAGCCTCATAATCAAAACTCTCCACCCCAGTGGTAGCAACCTCAGGGAAATTGGCAGCAAACAAATCAATGGAGGGGAGGACAACAATGGTCAAACCAACCAAATAGCTACATGCAGCCACCTTCTCAGTCCCAAAAACCTACTATAATCCCTCCTCCTACTAATTCAAGATCAAATCCACCTAAGCCTACTCAGCTACCAACTCAGGGTGATCCCACAATACTGGTTTACAATTTTTGGCCAAACTAGATATTGAACTATTTTTTTCTAAATAATCTTCACTTTCGAACACCTATAGTGGCTAAATTGTGAGGAATTTGAAGATGATGCAAACTAGTGATTTGTGACATTTGTTTTGTAGATTCTAAATATATATTTTTCAAAATTTTTGGAATTAGATTGCACTTCATTTTCCATCTCCTTCAAAAACTAGTTTTTTACAGTAAACACCATTTTTAAGGTGTGATGGTCACCATATAACACATAACAATTTTTTCATGAAGGATTAAATTCTATTTTTTTCAAATTTAGATTTGTAACTACAATATCTAGTGCTTCCAATTGGTTTCATAGTGTTTTATTGAATATTTTTTCTTTAATCAAGTTTTTGTTGAGATTATGGATGCACGGTCCTTGAAGCTGCAGTCTTCGATGGAGGACCTTTAAGCCAGGAAATATAATCAACCACCCAGAAAGTGTTGCAACAAGGCATGCACAATAGAGATTCTATATTGATATGATATATTGATATTGGATATTAGATATATTACAAAGGAAAAAGATGCCTGATTATATAGGCAAGAGGTAAACCCTAATATGCATGAGATGTTGCCATGTGTCTTGATCTAACAACATGTGACAACATGTGAATCCTATCTAGATGATCATTAAATGAGGAGATAAGTTCTAGAAGGACAACTCATCTTCTAGAAGGAATCTTATCTCCTACAAATAAGGAAGGGAATATTATCCCATTTATTAAATGATTTATCTAATAATGCAACCTAGGACTTAATTAATTAAATGCAAGACCTAAGTTAACTTATGCTAGTGTAATAATTAATTAATTACACCAATAGTTTCGAAGTCAAACCAATTACAATTCAGACATAGGCAAACCATATAACACAACTTTTTTTTATATGTATCAAAATGAAAAAAAAAAAAAAATTGGGTCAAGGACTTCAATATCTAGTGAACTCATATTTTTTCAATTTTTTTTTTATAATCTTCTATTTTTCCATATGTGCAAAACATGGAGCTTGATTTTTGGTGAAAAAACTACATTCACAAGAAATGAAAAATAAATATAATATTGAAATGAAATTTAATTAAAATTATACTTTTTGGGAAGCTTATAATAAGGACTACATACTTACAAAAATAAATTTTAAATGAATTCATTTGATCCCCCAAAAGGTAAATCATTTTTATCAGCATTTTGATAGGTGTAAAGGAGACTCCATTATAGGTATTGTTTAAAACTAGTGGGGTTCTATCCAAGGGGGCTTGGTATAAGGTGATTTGATCAAACCCTCTTCAATCAAAATCCTTTAAATGGAACTTTTAAAGGCTTAAATCATTATACTTTCTAAAAATATGTGATTTTAGAAAAAAATAGGATCTCCCAGAAAGTGTAAACCACTATTGTGGCAACACCCCTCAGCCCACACCCAATCCAAATATCAAACCACAACAATAGCCTGTATACTATGTTGATTCAAATCAATTCCATACATATGCTATGAGTGTGAGTGACATCCACTTGCGTTCAAAAACTACTAGACAAGCTCCTTCCACACCCATTATCACTGAGCTTCTTGTGGAAGAAGAGGAGCCTTTGAATACCCCCATTCAGCCAAGTGCACCTAAAAATCCTGAACCAATCCCAGTCAAACAGATTGAGCAAGAACCACCATTTTCTCAAATATTGGAAGTTTCCAAAATGAAGGAAGAAAAGGAGGACACGACTTTTGACATTATAGATCAGCTCAAGCATATATGTGTCTAGATAACCCTATTTCAGGCCATAAAAGATGTTCAAATCTATGGCAAGGCAATCAAGGATGCATGCCTCAAGAGACCAGGCAAAAAAAGAAAGAATCCACTACAGTTCATGTGGTGGGGCAGCTAGTTGACATCATGCTTGGGAAAGTGACTTTCCCTAAGTACAATGACCCAAGTAGTCCTATGGTAGGAGTTGTTATAAATGGGATCCAAATAAAGAATGCTCTGATTGATTTGGCAGCAACAATAAATGTAATGACTAAGGATATCCTACAACAACTAAATGTTGCAAGAATGAGACCTACTCCTACTATCCTGCAGCTTGCTGATAGTTCTACTATTAAGTCTGATGGTATAGTAGAGGATCTTGTGATAATTCTAGACTCATGGGAGTACCCAACAGATTTCATGATTCTTTCTCCTAAAGCCACACTAGGTGGGTATCCCATTATTCTTGGAAGAGCACAGTTAGCAACAACAGATGCATATATTAGATGCAATATAGGAGACATGACCATTTCTAATGGAAACAACACCAAGAAGCGTGTTCTTTATCCTCCTGCTCAACCATCCCATGATGAGGATAATCCTGTATGGCCACACGTTGGTGAAGAGGCCGAGGAAGTTAATTTTGTGGTGCAACTTATGATATTAGGTAGAAGCTCTTTTATGCAGCTTCAAGATGAAGATGAAGTATTGGCTAACATCATTCAGAATCATTGTGAAGTGGAGGAAGCATCATATTATCATTCTATTGTTCTAGTCAAGACACTTCTACTTGCTCTTCCTACAGTTTTTCTTCTAGCAACCATTCTTCCTATAGTTGTTCTTCCTACAGACACATTTCCTACAGCCACTTTTCCTGCAACCACTCTTCCTGTAGCTAGAACTCCTACAGCAATAGGTATGTCCCATACATTGCTACCATATGAAATCAAGGTACCATGTGTTAATGAAGCAACTATGATAGATTTAACTACACAAGTACAGGTGTTAGAAGGAAAATATATGAATATTAACAACAAATAGAATGAAGAATAACAGTTGTTGTTGGAAACATTACTAAGGACCCACCAGCATGCATTTACGTGGGACTATCATGAGATGAAGGGATTGGACCCTAAGCTTTGTACTCATATAATTTACTTTAGATATGATTGCACCCCAGCTAGACAACCACAAGAAGAATTAACCCTGTACTAAGAGAAATTATAAAAGGAGAGCTACAAAAATTGCTAGATGCAAGATTTATCTACCCCATTTCAGATAGCTAGTGGGTGTCTCTATTGGTGATTATTCCCAGGAAAGGAGGGAAATGGCGAGTTTATGTTGATTATAGGGAACTTAATGCTTCAACCAAAAAGGACCAATTTCCTTTACCCTTCATAGATCAAGTTTTGGATTCACTTGTAGGAAAGCAATACTTTTCTTTTCTAGGTGGCTTTAGTGGCTATAACCTGAGGACCATGAGAAGACCACCTTTACCTATCCATGGGGGACTTATGCCTACTTAGTACTCTCATTTGGCTTATGCAATGCACCTGCAAATTTTTAGAGGGAAATCATTAGCATATTTTCAGACATCTCTCATGATTGCATGGAAATTTATATGGTTGATTTTACCACCTATGGCGCTGATTTCAATAAAGCATTGGAGAATCTCAAGAGAGTCCTATAGAGATGTGAAGATCACAATCTATCTCTAAACAGTGAAAAGGTTTTTTATGATGATGCAGGAAGGTGTAGTTCTTGGACACTACATCTCTCACAAAGGAATTCAAGTAGACCCTACAAAGATTGAGGTAATCACAAATTCTTCCACACCTACAAAACAAAAAAGATGTTAGGAGCTTCTTGGGACATGTAGGCTATTATAGTCGGTTCGTCAAGGATTTTAGTAAAATAGCAGCACCATGGTACACTCTTCTCACAAAAGATGTTGAATTTCAATGGATAGAAGACTATGACAAAGCATTTTCTAATTTGAAGAAAGATTTGACTCATAATCCTATACTCAAAGGACCTAATTGGGAGCTTCCTTTTCACATCCATACAGATGCATCAGACTATGCCATAGGAGCAGTTTTAGGGCAGAAAGAAGGAGCTATTGAAAATTTCATTTATTTTTTCAGCAAAAACTTGCAAGGAGCTAAATTCAACTATATAGTGACAGAAAAAGAAATGTTCATAGTGATCTATGCCCTGAACAAATTCAAGCACTATATAATAGGCTATCAAATCTTTGTGCACGCTGATCATGCAACCATTAGATATAGATGGTTATTGTTGATGCAGAAGTTTGATATAACCATTGTGGATAAACCAGGGAAGGTCAATGTTGTTGCAGATTTTCTTTCAAGGCTAACTACATTAGAAGACAAGCAATCCATAGATGACTCCTTTCTTGATGAACATATATTCTCCATCAACATAGAAACACCCTGGTATGTTGACATAGCTAATTATCTACTCAAAAGGATAGTTCCTCCTCACTTCTCTCCAAAAGTGAGAAGGGTGCTCATTGAAAAATATTTTCCTTTTTCATGGATTGTTGGATTTTTCTTTTATACTGGACTAGACCATGTCATGAGATGTGTGAGAGAATATGAGACATATGATATTTTGCATGCATGCCACAACAAACCATGTGGAGGATATTTTTCAGCCAAGAGGATAGCAATGAAGATTTTGAACCTAGGATATTATTGGCCAACACTCCACAAGGATGCAGGAAGGTATACAAGAAAATGTGATCAATGCTAGAGGATGGGAAAACCAACCAAATCTGATGAGATGCCACTTTTCCCTCAGGTATTAATCACTCCATTTGACAAATGGGGATTAGATTTTGTGGGACCCATTGACCCTCCATCAAATGGTAAGTCCTATATCTTAGTTTGCATTGATTATGTAACTAAGTGGGTAGAAGTTAAGGCCATGAAGCATGGAATAGACAATAAGGTTGTTGAATTTCTTTATGTGGATATTTTCACAAGGTATGGAGTTCCAAGACAGATAGTGACAGATCAAGGGGCTCAATTCACATCAACCCTTGTTGTAGCACTGGTCAATGAGTACAACATAAGACACAAGAAGTCTACTCCTTATGACCCCTAGGCTAATGGCCAAGTTGAGGTGACTAATAGGGAGATTGAAGCCATCTTGACCAAAATAGTGGCTGTTCATAAGAAGGATTCAACAAACAAGCTTCCATAATCTATTTGGGCCTATAGGACAACCTGGAAGACAACTACAAGCTTCACTCCATTGAGTTGTTGTATGGAAAGACAACTATGATGCCCACTGAATTTGAACATAAGAATCTTAGGATTGTAGTAGACTTGGGGATGGATATCTCTAAGGAACAAAGAGAAAGAATCCTACAGCTGAATTCTTTGGATGAGATGAGGAGAGCATCCTTGCATCACACATAGGTAGTACAAAATTAGAGAATCAAGTGGCATGATAAATTCATCAAGGACAAGAAATTCCAACCAGGAGATTGGGCCTTGATCTATGATTCAAGATATCAAGATAATGCAAGAAAATTGTAGACAAGGTAGCTAGGACCATATGAGGTTGCTAAAGTATATCCCAATGGTGTTGTTCAGCTCACTACTATTGACCCAATCAGATTTAAGTTGCTTGTTAATGGTCATTGCCTCATATTGTATCACAATCCAACTTCTAAATAGGAGTTCCTACAAAAATTCACTTAGCATGCAACACCCGAGCTTTCTGTAGCCGAGGGAAGTGGACCTAGTCTCCCTCCTTCTGGAAATTAAGGTATGTACTTGTCAGAATAAAGACTTCCACTTTTGTGGGAGTCCACTTATTCACCCATCCACCTATCCATCTCCACCTTTCTCTCTCTTCCATCACTTCACTTCATTCCACTTCACCTCATTCCACCTCATTTTCATTAATTGCTCAACTTATTTCTTAAAAGGAAACTGGTACTTTATCCATAATCTTTGCAAAGAATCTTCCATGAATCTAGGTATATGCACATTAATTTCTATCTATTAATTGTCTTTAGTGCATTCATTTAATTGTTGTGAATTAATATGGGCGTTAGCCATAGCATGTCATTATTCACTATCCCTATCAAATCATCCTTACCACATCGCATGTGAGGAAACATGCTCAAATTTTGGTTGGGGGGGAAAAGATGTGAGTACTTTTCCCACATGTCAATCCATACTAGTCTACACCAAGAAGTTTAAATCGAGCCAATTTGAATTATGAGTAAGATGACAACTCGTACGTGTGAGGTGATACCAATCACCGCCGCCATTTTTCTCCACCATAACCTTCCTTTATTACTCATTTACTTCCATTATTGATCTTGTCATAATCTTAAGTCACCAAAAGGTAAAAAAAAAGGGAAAATTTAGATGACATTGGTACTGGAAATTTGGCAATGTTGTAGGAAGGAAAAATTTGCAGAACAATTGTTTGATTATAGGAAATTGAACAATGGGAGGTGGATTAATCAAGAATGAACCCATGGTTCATGACGTATTACTATAGGATGCACCTTCACAAGTTGAATTCAAAAACTATGGCTAGTTAGACTATTTCATGAAGCTGAATGGTTTTAATGAAGAGATTGCATTAAAATTTTCTTAGAAATTGTCTAAGGGAAAAGGCATGGTAAAAGGGCTAGAAGTATTGGCTACTAAAGAAAGAATTGTAGAGGTTACAGGCTTGCCTTCTAACAGTGAAAATTACCCTACTTCTAGAGACGCCAAGTCAGCTAGGGCCGAATTTAAAGAACCTAGTGACCCTCCATTGAATGTGGACAAAAAAGGTGCAAAAAGAACCTCTTTGCTTGAGCCATGGAAGCAAGTAGCTATTCATGTCATAAAATATATCACCTATAAAGGATGCTAGTCAAATATGCATTTTGTGCACTTTAAACTCTTGAATCACATGAGGCATGAGAGGAGGATGAATGTGCCGAACATGCTTTACCACCTTCTTTCAATCATGGCAACTGAGACTTAGAAAGGTAGGGACAATTCCATTTCCCACCATTGTTTGATTAAATTGTTAGTTGAGAAGTCTTTGCATGATGTATCTGAGATGACTTGGGAAGAATTCATAAATATTGATCAAATTAGACCAAAGAATTTGTGACCTAGGGTTTTACCTCAACCCCATAGGTCTAGTAGGAGATTGAGTGTGGCTGAAGTCACTCCTAGTGCTTCAACCACTGGTGCAAGCCCTAGTGCAAACCCTCCGGTAGTAGATCAAACCATAGAGATTATCTCTTCTGAGATAGAGCACTCAAACAAAGAAAGTTCCTCCCCATATTCTAATGATGATGTTCCACTTGGAATCCTAATGAAAACTAGGGCACAAAAGAGAGAATAGAAAATAAGAAAAGGAAAAGCTAAAAAGCATGTGATAGAAAAAGAAGTACCAAGCTCTAGGAAGTGGAAGGCTGACACTATTCATCCTACAACCAAAGAAAAACATGAAATCCCTCCTAGGAAATCAAGACCAGCCAGGCCAACCTTTGATATGCCTCCACAGGAAAGCCCTAAGTCAAGAGAAATATCATAGGGGGACATAGAAGGCCAATGGGGTAGGTGAATGTCAAGGAAGACGATATATTTGAGAAAGAAACAAGCATAACACTGGAAAATCTTGTTGATATTGCATAACAAGTTGAGAATCAAGGGTGTGAGGAAAATCAAGATTTCTTGTAGTAAGAGATCCTGCAACATGAGAAAAAAAGGAACAAGAGGCCCAGTAGCTAGAATTGATTGAACAATTTGAATCCCTGTAGCTGGTACTATATGAAGAGAAAGCATCAACACTAGGAAAAATACTCGTAGGAATACATAACCCCCCTAATTTTTCAATGCATATAATAGCTATTCATTTATGGAAATAGATGAAAAGAAGAGAAGAGGAATGGAAAGAAGAGAAACATAGGCTGAAGAAGGAAATTCAAAAGAAAGATGAGGATATTGAAGACGAGGATGCAAAAATTGCTACTTTAAAGAAGAAGGTGGATGATATGACAACCTTGGTACCCTAGATAGTAGAATGCAGGGCCCTTCCAAGGGTCTATGCTTTGAATTTGAAGGAGAAATATCTTTCTTTTAAGCTGGAAATGATTGTCTCAAGTTTGAACCCTTCCATTAAGACTCTTATTGAATTTTTCAATGCTTATCGGATTGCTTCCCATGAGATGAAGAATTTATTCTACGAATTCTATTTACACAATTATGTTGTGATTAAAGACCATGATTAGAATCCACTATTATATGTTGGGGATGTCTAATTAAGGGCATTTATGTCATGGGTACAAAATGAGATCAGTTGAGGACAACAATATGGGGCTTATAAGAAATTGGAATCCAACGCCCCTCTACCCATCAAGGTTGAATCACGAAATCCAAGGGACATTTATAGAGAATGGCACAAAATGCTTGTCAAAAATAGCTATGGTAATAGGATTATGTCTTGGATAGAAGCAGTTTATAGTGAATATGAGGTGGTGGAAAAAGAAAAAGAGGAAACTATTCAGAGATACCTGTCACAAAGATGGAACAACCTAACTAATGAGCTAGAGCAATCTGAGCCCCACTCTATACAGAACTATGTTGTAGCACTTAAAAGAATTTACAAATATATACATATTGGGAGGAAAAAAGGATGATTCTAGCTTCCACTAACTTTTCAGCCACCCATCCTAATGTGGCCCGTGCCAAATTACAAGTTTAACCACTATGATATTACTATAGAGAGACAAAGATGGAACATATTGGATAGACAACAAGGGTTCTATTGGGATCCTGATTCATGCATAGCAAACACTAATGTAGGATAGTTGGTAGTTGCAAATTTTAGGGATTTGACTAAGTAGAAGAACAACCCTTCCCCTACTGGAGGACCAACAAAACCTTAGGTTGGGGGGGATGATGAGTCTAGTTTATGGTTTAATTTTGGTAGAATTTATGATATATTTGTTGAAGTTGTCATGAAACTTGATGTTTGAATGTTGATATTTCCTCAAAACCATAGATATTGGGCCTAATTTTATCTCTGCAAATCTTTAATGACATTGACATGTTATATGGACTATTTGTGTTAATTCTACATGTGGATTAATGAATGTTCTTTAAGATAGTTACAAATATGCGATTATTATGCATACTAATATTGCCATACGGATATGATTCAAGGCCAATAAACTGAGAAGATTTTGCCAGCTCTTCATTCACCATAACAGCTAACAAAGTGGTCATGCAAAGATCAACAAAGGGAATCATTCAAAGAGGTCAACTTTTCAAGACCACTTGAAAATTCCAAGGTAAATGTTTTCAGGTTGTCATTGATTCTAGTAGTATTGATAACTTAGTCTCTATGGAAATAGTAGAAAAGTTAAAATTGAAAAGATTACCCCATGCCACTCCATATAAGGTCTCATGGCTAAATAAAGGGAAACACATGTTAGTAAATGAGAAAAGTTGGGTATAATTCCAAATGGGGAGATATAAGAACAAATTATTATGTGACATCATTCCCATGGATGTTTTCCATATGTTGCTAGGTACACCATGGAAGTATGGTAGAAAAGAAATCCATGATGGTTGGAAGAATACCTATGTCATAGAGAAGGATGGGGTCTCTTACACTCTAACACCTTTGAAAGAGGAAAGCCAAGAACAACAAGTGGGATCTAGTGTGATGTTGGTAGGTGAGAAAGAGTTCATTAAAACCATGAAAGAGGAGGAAATAGGCTTTGCAATCATAACCAAACCTAGGAATATTGTGACAACAGTTAAGATGCATGAGTTTCCTTTGGAGATCCAAGATTTACTCAAGAAACATGCTGAAATAATGGTATATGAGATCCCAAACTCATTGAATCCAATTAGGGATATAATTCATCACATTTATTTCATACCCAGGGATAATTTTCCTAATAAAGTAGCCTACAAAATGACACCATAGAAAAATGAGGAGATCAAGAATCAAGTGTAGGAGTTTCTTGATAAAGGGCTAATAAGAGAAATCCTTAGTCCTTGTGTAGTTCTCTATGTCCTAGCACCTAATAAGGGAGGAGAATGGAGGATGTGCATTAGTTATAGAGCCATAAATAAGATCACAATTAGGTATAGGTTCCCAATTCCAAGGATAGAAGATTTGATGGATTGTCTAAGTGGAGTAAGCTTCTTTTCCAAGATAGACCTTAAGAGTGGGTATCACCAAATTAGGATAAAAAAAGGTGATGAATAGAAGATGACATTTAAAAAAATGAAGGGCTCTATGAATGGCTTATAATACCTTTTGGTCTCTCCAATGCACCCAACACTTCGATGATAATCATGAATGAAGTGTTCAAGCCTTTTATTGCTAAGTTTGTAGTGGTTTATCTTGATTACATTTTAGTTTTTAGTTCTATTAAAGAAGAGAAGCTACATCATTTGGTTTTGGTATTAAGAAGATAGAATGAGGAGAAACTAATAATTAATCTAAAAAAGTGTGAGTTTCTAAAGACAAAGCTGATATACCTTAGGTTTGTGATCACAAAGGGAATATTGAAAATTGATCCTAGCAAAGTTGAAGAAATCTTGAATTGGCCTCCACCTAAGTCAGTTGCTGAGGTAAGAATTTTTCATGGATTAGCAAGATTTTATAGGAAATTCATTAATATTTTTAGTCATGTGTGTGCACCCATAATAGACACCATCAAGGGAGATAGGAAAAGAAAGATTTTTTGGACTAAGGAGGCCAAAAAGAGATTTTAGTATTTAAAGAAAAGGGTAGCAAAGAAGCCTAGATTTTCTCTATCATATTTTAATAAGGTCTTTTCAATTTAATGTGATGCTCATGGCTATGTTATAGGTGCAGTTTTGATTCAAGATAATAGACCTATTGCTTTCTTTAATGAAAAAGTGAATGAGGCTAAAATGAAGTACTCCTCTTATGATCTAGAAATTTATGCGATGGTTTAGTCTTTGAAAAAATGGAGGCATTATCTTTTTCCAAAGGAGTTTATAGTCTATACTGATAACCATGCTCTTCAATTCCTAAACACTCAAGAGAAACTTAATCATAGGCATTTCAAGTGAGTAGAATACTTGCAAGGTTTCACTTTCACTATTAAGAATAAGAAGGGACATTCCAATAAAGTAGCTAATGCTTTAAGTGGGAGAGAACTCATGGTGCAAGAGATTTAGTTGCAAAGTGTGAGAGTTGAATCATTGAAAGGTATGTATGTTGATGATGCATATTTCAAGGAGATATATGAGTTTTGTATGTAGCCGAGCATAGCAACACCAATGATAAATGGCTTGATTTTCTAATTCAAGGTGATTTTTTATTCAAAGGGGAACAAATTTATGTACCTAAATTCTTAATGAGAGATAATCTAATAAAGGAAACTATGTTAGTTTAGTAGGTCATTTTGTCCTTGATAAGACGTTGGAGCAGTTAAGAAGGCATTATTTTTGGCCTAAATTGCATATTGATGTAAGGAAGTTTTTTGAGAAATGCACCATTTGTCAGAGAGCAAAGGGAATTAGTACCGATACAGAGTTGTATCAGCCTCTTCCTATTCCAAATAGGCCTTGGGAGTCTATTAGCATGGATTTTTTCATGGGGTTACCAAGAACACCAAGGGGTTTTGACTCAGTCTATGTTGTAGTTGACTAGTTCTCAAAAATGGCTCATTTCATCCATTGTAAAAGCACCAATGATGCATCATATATTGCAGGTCTATTCTTCAAAGAAGTGGTGAAAATTCATGGTTTACCTCTAAGTATAGTTTCAGATAGAGATAGTAAATTTATTGGACATTCTAGGAGGACTTTGTGGAGAAAACTTGGCGCCAACCTTAGTTTCAGTTCTACCTATCATCCTCAAACTGATGGGAAGACTAAGGTAGTTAATAGAATCTTGGGAAACCTCTTGAGATACCTCTCCAAGGAGCATTCTACTCAGTGGGATATTGTCTTGCCTCAAGCAGATTTTTCCTACAATGATGTAACATACCAACCCTTACTGAAGTAAAAACTCCTAATTTTTACCTTATGAGTAAACAAACTATGTAACAAGCCATTGCAATAAAAAAATTTCTTTAATTTATTAAGAATATATGAGAAAATATGCACAAGATAATACATATAGGATTCCATTTCATTACAATAATTCATAAGTTAAATCAATACAAGAATGTATACATTTACATACATAGCTCAAAATCTTTAGAACAAATAGCTATAAGATGGTCCAAAATCCTTCTTTTCAAATCTCGGTTCTTTCGTAACCTCCTATGGAGGAGAAGAATCACTCAAGCGATTTTCCACCAACCTTGGATTCTTAATGCGATCCCCTACACATCTATGATTCGATAGATGGCCCTTCCCTTCAACAAAGAGATTGGTAGAGTAACCAGTAATGACAACCAACTCAACATAGTGTTGTGTCCTACATAACTAGAACTTTGTAATCCCACAATCTCTAAGTCGCATGTAATACTGGATCACATTGAACTGACAGTGGAGCCAAAGCTCATCAAACTACTTTGGCCAAAGTATTCTCAACAATTTAATCTAGAGGAAGGTCATCTATCACACACACTACTTAGGGCCAACTTGAATTAAGGCCATCGTAAACTACACAGGAATTTCCTTCATTGGATACTCTATCATCCCAAAGATAACCTATAACCATTTTATCCTACTTGGAATAAACCTACTTAACAAGTAAGTACACAAAATCCCTCCCATACTGGATAAAAAATCCTAGGAGTAAACACAAAATAGCCTAGTTAAATCAATAACTTAGATAAGTGTATCATATGTGCCACTCATGCTCAATCATATCTAGTATTTAATAACTATGATTAACACCAACCTCCTATTATGGAGTACATACAAGCACATCATAAAAATAGCATAAAAACTTCAATTTCATTTTCAAAGATGTTCTAATTTCTCAAAATGCAAATACTTGGGAAAGATAATTCAAGCATCGATGCAGGAGCATCCAGTGGTGTGAGGGAAATCTTGCATCACCCAAAAATATTCCTTCCATTTATGTTCCTTTTGTTAGTTTTTTGTAGATGTTTTTGCATTTCTGGATACCCTTTTCGTCGATTAGGCGTTCCCAACTTTCATAACTACTTTTCTAATTTTTCTACTCAACTACTATTTTTAGCAGGTGTGAATTTGAAGGTGTGGGAAGACAAATTAATGGGAAGGTTCAAATTTTAGAACTGATTTTCTCCTTTTTCTACTCAACTGCTATTTTTAGCAGGTGTGAATTTGAAGGCATGTGAAGACAAAAATTTATGAGAAGGTTCAAGACAGAAAAATAAGCACTTTGGCGAAAGAATTGGGTCAAGATCATTCACGGTTTGAAAGTTATTCAAGTTTCAGTTTCAACTTTTTGCCCTGAAAAACCTTCCAAGTCTAGTTTGAGGCACTAAACGGTCCCGTATAGGCCTAGAAATAATTTGAACTAGTGGAGTGGGTTCTTAGCACGTTCTTCACTCTGAGAGCTTTCCAACGGTTCAAACAGTTCGAAAAACGGAGTCCTGGATCAAAAGTTATGGCTTCCGGAAGTTGGCCGATTTTTGGAAATTTTCCAATTTTTGAATTAGGACTCAATTTTTGAATTTCAAATTGTAAATTTTGCCACTAAACTGCCAAACTCATAACTTGAATGTTTTTTTTGGCTCCAAACCAAAAAAGGGGCTATTTATGGGCTAGTTTCGGATTTTTGGGTAGCTTTTTGGGGAAAAGAGTTTGCATACTAAAAAGGGGAACTTCTCTAATTTCTATAATTTTTGTAATTTGCATGTATTGTAGAGCTCAAGGGTTTGAGATCCTCTGCATGTAAGAATTTCCATTCTAAATAATAATAAAATTTCTCTGGTTGTTTGCATCATTTTTTGTGTCTCGGGTTTGCTCCCTCATCAAGCATACATGGAGAACTCATTGTTCATAAATAAAATAACGAAGAAGAATATCCTCATGCCTGTTATCACTTTATCCAATCTATTGGTAGCAATATAGCTTCTCCAAACAACATCAATCTTGATTATAAATTGTCAAGAAACATCACAAAGAAACTCTATCTCTTAAGTTGATAGCTTACTTCTCTCAAATAGCAAACTTACTCAAAAGTAAAATAGAGTATAGCTAGAAATGATGCAGAATAAAGGTTTGCAAGACAATAAGAAATTGCAAAGATGTGTCCTCTCAATTGAACAAACACCTCTATTTATAAAGCAGCTTGACAACTTCACAACCTATAATTTAGGCATGATAATGGAAATTGTTGATGTGATTTTACTCATAGCAAACAAGGAAAATAAATTCTTCATAGAAAAGACTGCAAAGAGCCTATCCTTCTTGAAAGATATGGAACAAAGACAACCTGAAGGGGAATTCCACTTTAGCAAGAAAAGATTGGTTTTAGTTCAATCCCAAGTTTCTGATAACTAGGTCATGATTGCACTAGGGTTGCTCTCAACTTTGATGTGATATTGTTGTTAATCGCAAAGGGACTATGGTTATTTCTAGTTTTGTTAAGAATCATAAGCATTTCACACAAAATTTCCACTTCATTCATAAAAATAACATCATGAAATCAAAATATTTACGATAATATTTCATGAACATCACAAATTATTTGTTATCAGTTAAGTAGATTTAGCATTAAGCATTCAACAATTTCATAGAAAAAAATGAAGGATTTTCAATAAAATTCTATCCATTCATTTAAGTTTTGGAACATTTTCAATAATTTAAACAGCTACTCTAAAGTAAAGCATAAAAATACTAAAAAATAAAATTTCTCCCAGTTATTCTCCATGCATGCCCTAAAGAATCAATCAAAATAGAGAAAACTACTTTATACTTCACCAGATTTCTTCACAACTACATATAAAATAGTGTGAGCTTTTAAAAGAGGGGTTTCATTTCTGGATATCAAATAGGTTTTGTATGCACCCTTAAACAACGCAACATACAGTCTTGTTCAGCTGAACTAACAAAACCAACTACAAAAGATTAATGAGATAGGTAGCTATATAATTGGCTCTAATATTAATCAATGTCTACATGCATACAAAGTTTTATGCTGTAATAATTCAAAAAATGGGAAAAACGAACAAACTTGAAAAAAAAGTTTTATGCTCTTTCGACATCCACAAATTCTAAACTTAAAATAAAAATAAAGCAGAAAACAACCTTTTATAGGAACAAGGGCTTAAAATTTTAACTTAAATTCTATCTAGAGAATTATAAATACAAAATCAAAATGTAGCACGTGGCATACACCAACTGTCATCAGAATAGTCTAGATCAAGTCAAAGCTTTGACTTCATCAGTAGCAACACTTTCACTTCATACTCCAGCATGAAACACTTCGCATACATCGAGACTATCAGTTTCTCTACAAAATATCAGAATAGAGGATATCCACTTGAACCGGGATCAACCTACAAACTCAAAATTACAAACACAACAAAAACCTCCATCACACTTCTATTGTTTAGTATATGGTTCTTCATCTCCTCACTCAAGGCTTGGGTTCTAGGATATTTTCTTCGCCCTTCTTCAACTGGCACTCTTGGAAAGTGTTCAATACTTGATGCATATATTCCTTCAAAATCCCTTGTACTTCCTTCCAAGTGAGTTTGAGCTTAGTATATTCTTTAGATACCTAGAGTATAATACCATTCCTTTTCACTTTATCTACTTCATATTTAGCTATAGTGTTCCTGCATTCTATAATTTCATCAATGACTTTCCACTTTAACAACTAAAAAATATTTTTGTTTATTCTTTTGATCCACTCCTTGAACGCTTTAGCTTCTTTACCCTCCTATCCTAATGTATGGGGATCACAACCTTGATGTGATAGCATTTCAATAAACTCCCGATCTTCATCAATTAATTTTCTACATTCCATGGTGACCTTTTCAAATCCATTAATGCATTGCATTAACATGTCACCTTCCCATTTCAATTGTTTCTTACATTTTTCTAGCAATGGAAGTTCTTGTTCTAAGATTATATTTCCCTTTATTAATTCTTGGATATTTACTTGCATGAGAATTTCAATATTTCATGTTTCTTCAATAACTTGCTCTTGGCAAAATTTGCATTCACTTTCAAATCTCTTAAATTTATTTGACTTGCGGCTTCCTTCTGCTTCCCTATGGCATACGTAATGAATTCTTCCCCCTACTTTACCTAGTACTCAATCCATTCTTCAAATATACTCATTTTGTGGTGAACTATTGTCATTGCATCCACCTATTCTTATGACATCAATACTGGATGTTGGGGAAATTCAACTTGTGCTTGACCAGATAAAGTTAATGACTTTATAAAATGCTCCAAGGCAGCGACCCATTCTTTCAATTCTCTTTTTTTCTGTTTATATTTCTACACTCTGGCAATAGTAGCATCCAAATTCACTTTTATTTCTTCTAACTCTTTCCTCCAAGATGAGTTTCCAAGATTAATTCGCGTTATCTTGTACTCCTTAGGAATTATTTTATATATGTCTCTATCAGTTGTTGGAGCGGCTATATAGATTGTTTTTTCACCATCTACATTTCTTTGTATGGCATGTTTTTCTTTTACTCTACGCCTAGGCTTAGGAGTATCTACTTCTTGTATAGAGTTATTAAGGTTTAAAAGCAATACTTCTACTTCCATTAGGGCAGCCAATTCCCTGATCAACCAATCATGGGTATCATTATCTTGCTCTACCTCTGTAACATTTCTTTGTTTCTGGTTTCCACTTGATTCAAGAACTTCTTCTATTTTATCTATCATGTCTTCTGAAATGGGAATTTCCTCAGTAAATTTTGGCATAGATTCAGGATTATTAGGGTTTGGAACTATCTCATGTATTTGAAGACTTATATTTTCTTCTCTGTCCAGATGTTCAACATCATCTCTCTGGATATTACTTTCTTTATTTTTTGCTACATCAGGGTTTTCCTCATTTTCAATTCCATCACCTAAAAACTGTGTAGCTTCTTCCTTCTCAATTTCAATTTCAATTTCAACATGGCCTTTCTCTGGTTCTTCAAAGACCTGTGACTATTCGTTAACATTTGGAACATTCCCGAGCGAAGGTTGGGAATCAAAAGTATCTTCAACAATTATTTCATCAATGGGGTTTTGTTCTGTAGTCTCCCCTATTTCCATCTCAAGGATATTAGGGTTTCCCACCTCTAAGGTGAGTATTTCTTGTATAAACTCTTCTTCTTTAACATTTATAAGATTAGAACCTATATCCTAAATCTCATCTTTCACTGGATGTACCATGGGTTTAAATCTAGACTTCTTTGAGCTTTCACTTTCTCCCACATGGTAGCCAATTTGTCCATCTATTCTTTGATTTTGGCTTCATCTTCCTCAAAAAATTCCTCCAAAATCATAGGATTTCCTCCTAGTGTTTGTTTCATACTAGCCATGTTAACAGAAGGAGGAGAAGTAAATAGTGATGCCACCCTTTGAGACACAGACCTGGTTTGTGTGCCAACATTTTTTGTTACTTTTGTTTCTTCATGAATAACTATTTCATTTCTTGGCTTCATTGTAGAGGAAGATGCACCTTTAGGTCTTACTTTTTATTTATCTTTACCTATTTCTACATCTTTCTACTTATCAGATGGCTTCATAAAAATTTCTTGTCTTGAAATTTCAGGGGTTCCTTCTTCAATTCTTATACCAGGAGCATCCTTACTATTTTTCCTTCTCTTCTTATTAGGCTCTCCACTCTCAAATGATGTTTCATCTCTTTTTTTTCTCCTTTTTTCTTTTGAGAATGTGGGCTCAATTCCTCTTTCTCTCAAAGCTTTACAAAAATCATCAATCCAATGTTGAGTATATAGTAAAATTGGTCTAGAGAACTCATCAATTGATGTCATGTCTTTATCATCATAACATGGGTCTGGGATGGGTTCATCATATACCATATATTTGTTGTATACTTTATTCAACACTTGTCCATCATCCTCTTCCAATTGATCTGGAATGTCATGAAGCTTGAGAATTCAGGCAAATTTTAGAGACAATCTTTCATATTTTCTTACTCTTACTTTGTGCTCATCGTCACAATTAAGCCAATAATCTTCTAAGCGTGGTACATGAGCACAATAACCAACTATATTCTTGGTAATATTTCCCTCAATTTCATAATATATTCTCTGAAATGGGAAATATTAAAAACTATATGTTCTTAATTCTTCATCACACAAGTCAGTCACTTTGATTGCATTACACTTATAATTTGCTATCACAATGGGAAATTTTAAAAAGGCCTTTATGTGAGCATGGCTATAAAGAGCCTGAGACGGTTTCAACTATCTCACCAATTATAATAAAAAAAAATTTATCTATTGGGCAACTAGGAATCATGAATGGATGTCCATCAAATCTTTCCATACTAATGTAGAAGTAGGGAACTGAATGTACCAGCCTCCCATTGGTCGAATGACACTTTTTGCTTCCAAGGAAAATCATTTGGCTTTACCACCTTCCATTGTTCTGAATAGTTTCATGGAGAAAAAATCATTGAATTTCCTATAATTATCTTTATATCCATGGATGGTGATCTAGGGTAAATGAACATATATCAAATTATTTCCTACCTTCATGCCCAGAGTACAAATCTGTTTCAACCCTTGCTTGCTAGTTCTCATGGAACATGGGTAAATAACATATGAAGACATATAAAGGCACCTAGTTTTGGGAAATGTTGTTATCTATTCATATAATCTGTCACTTATAAACTTTCCCTAATGCAGTTGTATGGGATTCTCCATCAAACTTGATATTATTACAAACATGCAAGGTTCAAATTTGCTTACATCTCTTAAACTAGCTACCCTGTTGAGCAAAGTTATAATTTCTTACATTTCTTGGTTGAACATAGACCTATGAATTACTTTGGTCTATGGTGTAATCAGCTCTTGTCACCATTGGGTATTCATAATTTCTTAGTTACAGGCTTCAACATTCAAATATGTTTTTCCCTTTGTTTCCATATCAACATTGTAGATTTGTGTGTAAATAGGGAGCCCAAATGTATATATAATTCCTTTATGTGAGAGGTATACATAAATTCTCTCAATAAATCTTGGCTAGGTTGTAGTAATTCATACATTGCATAACCAATTCAAGGGCCTCCATTGCTGGCAGAAACCCTCCTAAAAGTAACCCATTTGTCGCAAAATTTTTGGTACATTGAGAATCATTTTCTTGTAATACCCATGAATGGATTTCAATATTAGAAGACCATCCCATATGAGTGTCTGTAACCACCACATTGATTGGTATGGCTTGCGAATCATAATATTTCAATTCATCTTCTTCCCTTGCATCATAAGTACTCATTTTCTCTAGTGTTTTCTGCAATTTTCAAAATGTGTGTCTTGTGTGCAAGTTAGGGTTAAATTTAACCAAAAATTACAATTTATTAAATTTTTAGTTCATCTTTCAGTTAAATTGAAAAAATCAAAGAATAATCAACATTTCAATTTCTAAAGGGAAATACCATTTTCGAGACATTTCCAACTTCAAAATCACTAACAAAGTGTCAGTTATTTGAAACATACCTGGTTCTGGTCGATGATATATTATTTTAGAATGCAACATCAAAACCCTTGGTAGTTGTGTTCCTGATTTCTCAAAATTTACCTCTCCTTGCGCACCAATATTGCTTCATTCTTTCAATGTCCTTTGCAAATTTGCAGCATGATGCGAAGTGGAGTGTTACAAAAGAAACTGCATGCTTGAGGTGGTGCCAAGTACATAGGTAGTTTGACACCTTCATTAATTACCTATTATTTCACATTAATTCCTCAAATATAGGTGTAATCATTACATATTAGGGTTCAAGTTATGAACACCTAGATTTATGTGTGGGTTGACTACTAAAGGAGAAAGACGAGGTGATGATCATACATGGAAATTAGATGTTAGGCTAATTCTCTATAAGGTATGGGTCATTATAGATACATGTTCAATTTATGATCACCATGATTGAGACTTTCCAATATTGACTTTGAAAAGAAACACCAGGATCCAGGAATTTATGTGTAAGCTTCAGAAAGAGAAAAATGGAACGAGAGGAAATACCAGGAACCAGGATCAAGAGAGATTAACAAATTTCAAATTAGACTCTTGGATTTCCAACTTTTGAATAAGGAAAAGAAAAGTAAATAATAAAAAGTTACCAGACTCCAATAAAAAAAGTTATTACTGGGATTGACAACTCCAGTCAATGAAATATCAGGCAGAGCTAGGACCAAATGAAGATATGATTCACCTTGATGCAAATGCAAGACTCTGAGATTTTGGTTTCCGGTAAGATATCAAACGTTTATGAAAAGACCAAAACACTGAATCCAAGAAGGAAAAGGATAAAAAAATCCAATCAAAATTGAAAATGAGATCAGCAACCAACCAAGTTATAGAATGAGGCCAAAGCAAAAAAAAAGTGAAAGGGAACAAAGGGAGAGAAAAAAAGGAGGTCCACATTTTTCCAAGGGGAAAAATGGGGTGTGTTGTGAGACCACACAACAACTAGCAACCAACACAACTAAAAAAAATAATAGAAAGTCAATTCCAGATCTAAAATAAGTGTACCAACTTTCTTTAGTCTTCTAATTATAAATCATCAGATCCTTATTCCGATATTCAAATTTCACTCTAGTTAGCATGCAAGATTAAGTATTACTGAGCCACGTGTGTTCAATTGATTATTTCTACCACAGTAAACTTAGAAATAACAACTTTTTGTATTAACCTACATAATATGACAATTCCTTTTAATCCAACTAGGGATAGAGCCTTGTTGCCATTCAAGCATCCATAGCCTCGACAAGGTTATCTCCATAATTCCCCCCAAACATAGCTCTACTGCCAACCAGGTGTCTATAGCCCCAGTAGAGTTATTTGGATAGCATAAATAGTTGATTCTTTTTTTTTAATATAGCAATGATAGCTCATTTTTCTCTTTTGATATTTCAATGATAACTCTTTTATCAACTTGCAAGCAATGAAGTCAGCTATTAGGTTGGGAATTACAGTGGTAGCAAAGGTCGTCTTTTTATTTTTCAATTAATGCAAACAACTGCTATCCCAAATTTCAGTAGAATGGTTTAAATGTATTCATTTGTAGCTCAAAATCAACTAAATGATGCATGCTAACCAAAGAATAAAGAATTGAATAATTTTCAGACAATTTATAAATAAAGGACTATTTCCAGTCAGGACATAGATAAAATTTCTTGAGTTGACATTCTATTTAAATGATAAAATTTCTTGAGTTGACATTCTATTTACTTGTTTACCTTCAAAAGTTGATAATCATTATAAAGTCAAACAACGCAGCACCCAAAAAAAACAAAACAAAATCAACAAATGACTATTTACAAAAACAACAAAAGAACTATTTACAAAAGAAAAACTATTTACAAAAAAAAAACTATTTACTTATGACTGGAAATAATTCTTTAGAAATTTCCCATTGACAGGAAATGGGATATCTTCACTAGTCAAAGAATTCAACCTATAAGTGTTGTCACCCAAGATTTTAGAAATTTGATTGGGCATGTCCATAACTTGTCAAATTTACCATGCTCACCTTTTCATTCATGGGCTTTATTCCAATACAGGACCAAATCAGCTATTCTAAAAGTCTTTAATCTAGCTCTCTTATCAAACCATCTTTTTACCATAGATTGATGTCTAACAGAATGATCTATAGCTCGAGTACATTTTTCATCTAAATGCATTAGTTGCAACAATCAGACTTTTGTTTGGTCATCTAATCTAATATATTCTTGTGCAAACTTCAATGTAGGGATTTTTAAATTTATTGGTAGTATAGGATCTACCTTGTAGACTAAATGACAAGCATAATTCCCTAATGTAAATTTCATCCTAGTATGATCTACCCAAAGGGAAAATTTTAGCAAAGAATTCCATTCCATAGGATTATTTTTAATCAATTTTTTAATTATATCCAATAGATTTTTATTTGATGATTCAGCTAATCCATTTCCCTGCGGATAATAGTTAGATGATAATTTTAGCATTATTCTGTATTCAAATTCCCAATTAGAAAATATCAATGAAGAATAGGAAGGACCATTACCACATACCAATGCATATGGTGTTTCAAACCTGGTGATGATATTCTCTTCCAAGAATTTGATGACCACTTCTGTAGTGCATTGTTTGCTAGGACACACTTATATCCATCTGGTGTAGTAATTTGTAGCAGTTAATATAAATCTATGGCCAGCGGAGGATGGAGGATTAATGGTTCCAATAAAGTCTAGTCCCCATTGTGAAAAGGGACACATATCCATCATTGACTATAGTGGTTGAGCATTGAATCCTCCTTTATCTGAAACAGTTTGACATGTGTAGCAATGTTTAACGTGTTTGTACATATCTTTGAAAATTGTTGGCCAGTAGTAACCAGCTCTTAGAATAAGGTGTGTAGTGGCTAGAGGTGCTCCATGAGTTGTTCTAAACTTATTATGCAGTTCATGCAACACTTTATTTTCTTATGCTCTATTTAAGAATCTTAAATAGATTCCTTCATGGTTTCTTTTAAATAAAGTTCCTCCTTTTATCATGTAACTTTGTGATTTTATCTTAAGGGCTCTTCTTTGATTTCTTTGCATATGATCAAGGAAAGTATGGCTAACTAGATAATGTCATATATCTGAATACCAATCTTCTTGGTATTCTACATCCAAAGTATATTGTTGACTTGAAATTTGTGGATCTATTTATGCAATATATCTGACCAAAGCTTGTCCCCAAACCAATCTCATGGGTATGATTTCTAAATCAAATTCCTGTAGGATTGTCACTCATTTGGCTCTTTTTTCTCTAAGCTCGCTCTATGTTAACAACATTTTGACTGCAGAATTTGGAACAATAGCTTTGACTATACTCCTGAGAATGTAATGTCTAAACTTATGTACTGCTTTGACCAAAGCAAAGGCTTGTTTTTTAATATCTATATATCTCAGCTCTGCTTCTTTGAATGGAGCACTCATAAAAGCATTTGGTTTTTCTTCTTTATTTTTTCCCTTCTGTGTTAATACTATTGGACAAGTGTGACCAAAAGTGAAAGAATAAATGTAAAAAGGCTTAACATAATCCAAACTTACCAATAAGGGTGCTTATGTAATTGTAGTCTTTATATTCTCAAAGGCGATCTTAGCTTCATTTGTCCACTCTATTTTGGCATCATTCTTTAACATATCATTGAGTGGTTTCACTATTTCATAAAATCTTGTAATAAATTTTTTAACAAAATTAATCTTACTGAAATATGATTTCAATTCTTTTCTACTTCTCATGGGTTGTAGCTTGAGTAGTGCACTCACTCTATCTAGATCTATTGAAATACCTCTTTCAGAAATGATGTGTCCCAGTAACTTGCCTTCAGTTACCCTAAAGATGCACTTTTTAGGATTTAATGAAACTTTGTAAGTTTCACATTTTTGTAATATCACTCTGAGATCTTGAACATGATCTCTTCCATCTTTCAAAAATATTGTAAGGTCATCCATGTAAATAACGATGCATTTTCCTATCAGCTCATAAAAAGCATAGTCCATGGCTCTCTGGAATGTGGCTCTGACATTTATCAATCTAAACAATATCCTTCTATAGGAAAAAGTTCCCCACTTTGTGGTGAAAGTTGTTTTCATCTGATCTTCCTTTGCTACCATTACTTGGTTATACCCAAAGAATCTATCCAAAAAGGACATCATTTGTGAACTATTGACTATTTGTAGCACTTCTTCAAGTGAGGGTAGTGGATAATTGTCTTTCTCAGATGCCTTGTTGAGATTCCAAAAATCTACACACAGTCGTATATCTCCATTTTTCTTTCTTACTGTGACCAAGTTCACCACCCAAGTAGAATGTCTAATAGGAAAAATTATTTTAGTTGATAATTTTTTTTAACTTCCTTTTGAATTAAAGGCTCTAAGATTGCATTTAATAGCCACTGTTTCTGTCGGAAAGGCTTCGCATCAGGCTTTAATGGTATCCTATGAGTAATAATGGAAGTATCATGTGTTCAAATTTTTGTATGTCCAAGCTATAACCTTCCAATAATGTTTAAGTGCTTGAGCAATATTTATTTTCTCTTCTTCAGTAAAAACCTTTCCTATAAACACATTCTTAGGATCTTCTTTAGTATGCAAATTGTATAATTCAAATTTCCCTCCATTGCTTTGAGGTAAATATTTTTGTCTGACTATCTGATTAATGTCGAAAAATCTTTCTAACTCAATTATTCCTTTCAGAATGCTATTATCTTTGGGTTGAGATAATTCTTCATCTTGAATTTCACTATCAAGGTGATTTATCTCTTTGATTACTTGTGTTTCAAAAATACTAGAATTCGTGATGAACTCCCATATATGTTGGTCATCTTCAAATACCTTCAAATAAGTAACATTATTGGAATAAAAGATAGCTATTCCAACTCAATTATAAATCTATTCAAATCATAAGCATCTAGAGGCTCTAGAGTACTGGCAGTAGTAGCCAAAGCATCAACTCTTTGATTAAATCTTCTAGGGATATGAGTAATATTGAATGCATCAAAATATTCTATTAAATCCCATACTCTTTGTCAATAATTGGACAATCCCTTGTAGTGGCAAATATATTTCTTTCGAACTTGTCTAGCCACTAATTCTAAATCACTGAACACTTTAAGGATTCTAACTTTCTTCTTAATTGTGAGGATCAAGCCATGTATAAGGGCTTCATATTCTGTCACATTTTGAGTACATTGAAATTGTAACCGATATGTGGAAAGAAAAAATTTACCATGCGGGTTGATAAGTTCAACTTTGATTCCAATCCCTTGTTTCGATTTAGATCCATCAAATTTAAGAAGCCAGACTTGATCTTTTGTAGCTTTTAATTTACTATTCTTTAGTATCGTTGAATTAATCTTTTCATTTTCTATGACTTGAACTTTGTCTTTATGTATTCCTGATCCAGTTCTTTTAACCTTGTCATGTTCTAGACAATATTGGTTCTCAATTCTACAAATTATCTCAACACATCATACAACTATTTTCTGAGTGTGCAACATTATGTAACCTACACCAATCTTGCAACAACAAAAATTTTAGCAAAATTTTTATTTTATCGCTCTCTTGAGCTTTTGCAATAATATTCTTCTGAAATTTATCATAAGGACTATTTTCTTCAGAAGAAGAATCACAATTGAATTCAATTAAAACATTTTTCCTAGGAGTCATTTCATTAGGTTTCTTAGTATCACATGTAAATACTTCTTCTATTTTAACTTTTGAACTTCGTATTTTGTAAACTCTTCGTTCTACATCAATGTATAGAATTTCATTTCTTTGATTATAATCAGTGATCATATATTTCATGCGTTGCTCTTTTTCAATTCTAATTTGGTTAGGAAATCCCTTCCATGGTAATCACATATGTGAGAAATCAGTAGCCATATATCCATTCAAGGTTTTATACCAATCTCTGCTCAAAAGCATACCATAAGTATCAGGTATCTCAACAACTTGAATGTCTATATAATATTGGATTCTAAGGTACGAGGCCAATTGCATGTGAATATTAGTAAATTCTCTGACTACATTTACTTATATTTTCTCGAGTTGAGTGACCTTTAAATAAATTTTTGGAGTTAACCCTAGCATTTGACATATGGATAAAGGCATCATGTTAGTAGATGCTCCAGAGTCTACTAAGCAATTATGAATATTTTTACTGAATATTCTCAAAGTGAGTAAAAATGGTGGAGACTCCAAATTTCCTTTGTAAAAGGCTACTTGTGCATCTACTATGGGAATAATGTTATGGTCTTTGTTTTAGCCTAACTATCTTTCATATGAACATCCTTGAACTTGCTTTCTTTTGGAAAATATTCTAGAGTATTTAAGAAAGCTTTCTTGATCATAGGTGTTTTGAGCAACTCTAATAGAGAGAGGCTAATCTTTACCTTTTTTATTTCTTTCGCTAAATAATTAGTCAATTTTTTTTGGTTAGCGAAATCTATCTTTTCACCTTTTGAAGCATGATGAATTGTAGTGAGAGGTTACCTTGGGTAACCATGGGTTATTGCTTGATTTATCATCAAGTGGAGTATTAAAGTTATTAGGAAAAATAGACATTGTTAATGGCCCATTACATTTACCCCCACTATTGGCATTATTCCTCATGTTGTAATTACGTCCTTTTTGATATTGTTGAAAGGAATGAATTTTGTTCATTTCTTCCTAAGGTTCATTTTCATCTTGATAGGGAAAAGTACATGTTTCTAGAGTCCTAGTTGAATTATCTCTTTGATATTCATGAGTGTGACTCATGATAATGGAAAGTGGTTTGAAACATTCATAACTTTCAAGGATTAAAGAAGAGTCATATTCTACTGAGACTACCTCATTTCCTTTAGGAGGATGAGGGTCACAATTTTTGTTATAATGTGTAGCAAATAGAAAAATGTCTGAAGCAATTTTGAATTGTGAACAATCTACTTCAACATGAGAATTTGTATTATGAATCCTACACCAATTATTCATCGCAAGATCAACTAAATTCACTTTTGATGTTGACCTTTCATCAGTAGGATTATTTTTTTCTAAAGGTGTTGATACTCCTCCATTGTTAGGTTGTTTATTCCAAGGTCTAGATAGCCTAAGAGCATTATACATCCAATTTTGTGAGTTTTGGTTGTTATTTTGAGGATAGAAATTTTGATTTCTTAATTGTGTAACCTCTGTGGTTAATCTTTTGAGTTGAGTTGTAACTTCTTTCATGTCTTCCTTTTCCTTTGAAATATTGATATTTTGATTTTCTTGATTTTGCAAGAAAAAATAATTTATGTTAGGATGTAGCTCTATAATAGTTGGACCAGGGTGAGGGACTAAATCTTGACTATTTCCTAGTTGAAAGAAAGTATTTTGAGGAAATGTTCCATTCTAGACCACTGAAGGATAAACAGTAGGAGCTATAGGATGACCTACAGGTACTCCATTTATGTTTGGGTTAGGATAATTGTTCAATCCTTTTTCGCCATTTGCAAATGAACCATTTATGAGATGTTTCATTTCTAAATTTACACTCAGGGCTTCAACATAGGTTTCTGGTAAAGTAGTAGGAGGATTTTCTCTTCACTTCACAAACTTAGCAGTTAAAGGATCTACTACTATATAGTAAATTATGATAATAGAAAAATTATCTACTACATAAAGTGCTTGCAATCTAGAATAAGCCTTTTGAAACTTGTCATTAAAAGTAGTTATAGGTTCTCCTTCAAACCTCTTAATTTGATAAAATTGATGATATAACAAAGCAGAGTCAGTAGGTGTTCTAAATCTGGCTAAGAATTGAGTTTCCATATTTTTCATGATCTGATAGAATTATGAGGTAGGTTGATATACCATTGGTAAACTTCATCACTTAAGGTGTATGTGAACAACCTACATATGACATCTTCGTGTTGAAAGCTCACTCTAAAGCATGTATCCTTGAAGATACTAATATGTTCTTCCACATCTTTCTAGAAATAATATTTAGGACACAACTTGTCAAGTTTTTTTGGTAAATCATTGTACACAAAAATTGAATTGATGACTCCATGTTAAAGAATTTCATCACTATGGGGGGTGGTGGTACACCAACAGTCAGATTCTTCGAACTTGCACCTAAACTTCGAAAAAAAATTAGGTCTAGATGACGTTCGACCACTAAGATCAACTAAAGTCACACGAGGATCACCAAATAGAGATCTAGTGACTATGGAAATTCAGTTGAAAACTTAACAAAGCCAAAAATGACAAAAATAGGCCCTCCTTCTAGCACTAGTTCCTACTGATGATGATTTTACTCGTAGCAAACAAGGTGAATAAATTCATCACAAACAAGACCTCAAAGAGCCTATCCTTCTTAAAAGATATGGAACAAACAAAACCTAAAGGGTAATTCTACTTTAATAGGAAAAGGTTGGCTTTAGTTCAATTCCAAGTCTCTAATAACTAGGTCATAATTGCACTAGGGTCACTCTTGGGTTTGATGTGATATTGCTGTTAGTCTCAAAGGGATTACAATTATTTCTAGTTTTGTTAAGAATCATAAGCATTTCACAAAAAAATTCCACTTAATTCATAAAAATAGCATCATGAAACCAAAATATTTACAATACTATTTCATGAACATCACAAATTCTTTGCTATCACTTAAGTAGATTTAGCATTAAGCATTCAACAATTTCATAGAAAAAATGAAATATTTTTAATAAAATTCCATCCATTCATTTAAATTTTGGAACATTCTCAAGAATTTAAACAGATACTCAAATAAAGCATTAAAATACTAAAAATTAAAATTTCTCCCAGTTATTCTCCATGCATGCCCTAATGAATCAATCAAAATAGAGAAAACTACTTTATACTTCACCAAATTGCTTCACTTCTACATATAAAATGGTGTGAACTTTTAAAGAGAGGGGTTTCATTTATGGATATCGAGTAGGTTATGTATGCACCCTTAAACGACGCAACATATAGTCTTGTTTGGGTAAACTAACAAAACTAGCTACAAAAGATTCATGAGATAGGTAGCTATCTAATTGGCTCTGATATTAATCAATGTCTATGTGCATGCAAATTTTTACACTAGCATGATTAAAAAAATAAGAAAAAAGAACAAACATTGAAAAAAAAAATTATGCTCTTCTGACATCCACAAATTTTGAACATAGAATAAAAATAAAGTAGGAAATGACCTTTTATAGGAACAAGGCCTCAAAATTTCAACTTTAATTCTATATAGAGAATCATAAATAACAAATCAAAATGTATCACATGGCATACACCAACTGTCATCAGAATATTCTAGATCAAGTCAAAGCTTTGACTTCATCAGTAGCAACACTTTCGCTTCATACTCCAACATGGAACACTTCCAATACATTGAGACTATCAGCTTCTCTACAAAATAATGGAATAGAGGATATCCATCAAGACTGGGATCAACCTAGAAACTCAAAATTGCAAACACAATAGAAACCTCCATCACACTTCCATTGTTTGGTATCTAGTTCTTCATCTCCTCACTCAAGGCTCAGGTTTCAAGATATTTTCTTCACCCTTCTTCAACTGATGCTCTTGGAAAGTGTTCAATACTTGATGCATATGTTCCTTTGAAATCCCTTGTACTACCTTCCAAATGAGTTTGAGCTTATTATATTCTTCACATACCTAGAGTATAATACCATTTCTCTACACTTTATTTGTTGCATATTTAGCTATAGTGTTCCTACATTATATAATTTCATCAATGACCTACCACATTAACAATTGAACAAGATCTTTGTTTATTCTTTCAATCCAACCCTTGAAGGATTTAGCTTCTTGACCCTCCTATCCTAATGTTTGGGGATCACAACCTTGACATGCTAGCATTTCAATAAACTCTTGGTCTTCATCAATCAATTTTCTACATTCCATGGCGACCTTTTCAAATCCCTTAATGCATTGCATTAACATGTCACCTTCCCATTTCAATTATTTCTTCCATTTTTCTAGTGTTCTGAGATTAAATTTTCCTATATTAATTCATGGATATTTACTTGCATGAGAATTTCAATATTTCTCCTTTTTTCAAAAACTTTCTCTAGGTGAAATCTGCATTCACTTTCAAATCTCTTAGATTTATCTTACTTGCAATATGCTTCCTTGTGCTTCCCTATGACATATGTAATGAATTCTTCCCCCTGCTTTACCCAGTACTCAATCCATTCTTCAAATATATTCATTTTGTGGAAAACTGTTGTGATTGCATCCACCTATTCTTGTGACATAAAATTTGGATGTTGGGGCAATTCAGCTTGTTCTTGACCAAATAAAGTTAATGACTTTACAAAATGCTCCAAGGTAGCAACCCATTCTTTCAATTCTCTTTTCTTCTATTTATATTTCTACACTCTAGAAATAGTAGCATCCAAATTCACTTTTTTTTCTTCTAACTCTTGCCTCCAAGATGAGTGTCCAAGATTAATACTCATTATCTTGTACACCTTAGGCATCATTTCATGTATGTCTTTATCAGCTGTTGGAGTATCTATATGGATGGTTCTATCACCATCTACATTTATTTGTATGACATATTTTTATTTTTCTCTATGCCTAGGCTTAGGAGTATCTACTTCCTATATAAAATTATTAAGGTTTAGAGGCAATACTTCTACTTCCATTGGGGAAGATGATTCCCTAATCAACCAATTAGGTGTATCATTATCTTGCTCTACCTCTGTAACATTTATTTGTTTCTAGTTTCCACTTGATTTAGGAACTTCTTCTCTTTTATCTATCATGTCTTCTAAAATGGGAATTTCCTTAGTAATTTTTGGCATATATTTGGGATTAGTAGGGTTTGGCACTATCTCTTCTATTTGCAGACTTATATTTTCTTATTTATCTAGATAATCAACATCACCTCTCTAGACATTACTTTATTTATTCTCTGCAACATCAGGGTTTTCCTCATTTTCAATTATATCACCTAAAAATTGTGTAGCTTCTTCCTTCTCAATTTCAAATTTCAATTTCAACTTGACCTTTCTTAGGTTCTTCAAAGACCTATGACTATTCATTAACATTTGAAATATTCCTAAGCAAAGGTTGGGAGTCAAAAGTATCTTCAACAATTATTTCATCAATAGGGTTCTACTCTGTAGTCTCCCCTATTTCCATCTCAAGAATATTAGGGTTTCCCACCTCTAAGGCAAGTGTTCCTTGTATAAACTCTTCTTCTTCAACATTTATAATATTAGAACCTTTATCTTGAATCTCTTCTATCACTAGATGTACCATGTGTTTATCTTTAGACTTCTTTTCTTGCACTTTCTCCCACATGGCACCTCATTTGTCCATTTTCTCTTTGATTCTTGCTTCATCTTCCAATTTCCTCCAAAACCATAGGAGTTCCTTCTAGTGTTTGTTTCATACTAGCCATGTTAATAGAAGGAGGAGAAGTAAATAGTGTTTCCGCCCTTTGAGACATAGACCTGGTTTGTGTGCCAACATTTTTTGTTACTCCTGCTTCTTCATCAATAACCAGTTTAGTTCTTGGCTTCTCTATAGAGGAAGATGCACCTTTAGGTCTTACTTTTGATTTATCTCTACCTGTTTCTGCATATTTTTTCTTATAAAATGGCTTCAGAGGAATTTCTTGTCTTGAAATTTCATGGTTTCTTTCTTCAATTCTTATACTAGGAGCAACCTTACTAGTTTTCCTTCTCTTAGTAGGCTCTCCAATCTCAAATTTTGTGTCATCTCTTTGTTTTCTCCTTTTTTCTTCTGAGAATGTGGGCTCAATTCCTCTTTCTCTCAAAGCTTTACAAAAATCATCAATCCAATGTTGAGTATATAGTAAAATTGGTCTAGAGAACTCATCAATTGATGTCATGTCTTCATCATCATAACCTAGGTCTAGGATGGGCTCATCGCATACCCAGTATTCGTTGTAGACTTTATTCAACACTTGGCCATCATCCTCTTCCAATCAATTTGGAATGTCATGAAGCTTGAGAATTCATGTAGATTTTAGAGACAATCTTTCATATTTTATTACTCTTACTTTTTTCTCATCTTCATAATTAAGCCAATAATCTTCTAAGTGTGTTACATGAGCATGATAACTAGCTATATTGTTGGAAATATTTCCCTCAATGTCATAATATATTCTCTAAAGTAGGAAATCTTCAAAATTATATGTTCTTAATTCTTCTTCACACAAGTCAGTCACTCTAATTGCATTACACTTATAATTTCCTATCACAATGGAAAATTTGAAAGATGCCTTCTTGTGAGCACGGCTATAAAGAGCCTGAGATGGTTTCAACTATCTCACCAATTCCAATAGAACAATTTTGTCTGTTGGGTATATGGGAATCATGAATGGATTTCCATCAAATCCTTCCATCCTAATGTAGGAGTAAGTAGGGAACTAAATGTACCAACCTCCCATTGGTCGAATGACACTTTGTGCTTCCATGGACAATCTTTTGGCTTTATCACCTTCCATCATTCAGACTAGTTTCATGGATAACAAATCATTGAATTTCCTATAATTATGTTTACATCCATGGGTGGTGATCTATGGTAAATATACATATATCAAACTATTTCCTACCTTCATGCCCAAAGTACCAATCTGTTTCAACCCTTGCTTGTTGGCTCTCATGGCACATGAGTAAATAACATATGAAGACATATAAAAGCACCTAGTTGAGAAATTTTGTTATCTTTTCATATAATCTGTCACTTATAAACTTTCCCCAATACAGTTGTATGGGATTCTCCATCAAACTTGATATTATGACAAACATCTAGGGTTCAAATTTTCTTGCATCTCTTAAACCAACCACCCTAATCAACAGAGTTATAATGTCTTGCATTTCTTGTTTGAACATAGACCTTTGAATTTCTTTGGTCTATGGTGTAATTGGCTTTTGGCACCATTGGGTATTCACAATTTCTCTATTACGGGCTTCAGGATTCAAATACATGTTTCCTTTTGCTCTCATATCAACATTGTACATTTGTGTGTAAATAGGGAGCCCAAATGTATATATAATTCATTTATGTGAAAGTTCTGCATAAATTCTCCCTTTCTCAATGACTCTTTTTTCTAGGTTGTAGTAATTCATACATTACATAACCAATTCAGGGGCCTCCATTGCTAGTGGAAACCCTCCTGCTAAAAGTAACCCATTTGTCGTAGCATTTTTGGTACATTGAGAGGAAATTTCTTGTAATAACCGTAAACAAATTTCAATATTAGAAGACCATCCCATATGAATGTCTGTAACCATCACATTGATTGGTATGTCTTACAAATCATAGTATTTGAATTCATCTTCTGTCCTTACATCAAAAGTACTCATTTTCTCCGGTGTGTTCTGTAATTTTCAAAATGTCTTTCTTGTGTGCAAGTTTGGGTTAAATTTAACCAAAACTTATAGTTTATAAGAATTTTAGTTCATCTTTTGGTTAAATTCAAAAAATCAAAGAATAATCAACATTTCAATTTCTAAAGGAAAATACCATTTTCGAGACTTTTCCAGCTTGAAAATCACTAAGAGAGTGTCAGTTATCCAAAACATACCTTGTTTTGGTCGATGATAATATTCTTTCAAAATGTAACGTCAAAACCCTTGGTAACTATGTTCTTGATTTCTCAAAATTTACCTCTCCTTGTACACCAGTATTGCTTCGTTCTTTCAATGTCCTTTGCAAATTTGCAACACGATGTGAAGTGGAGTGTTACAAAAGAAACTACATGCTTGAGGTGGTCCCAAGTACATAGGTAGTTCGTCACCTTCATTAATTACCTGTTATTTTTCATTAATTCCTTGAATAAAGGTGCAATCATTACATATTAGGGTTCAAATTACAAACACCTAGATTTTTGCATAGGCTTGCTATGAAAGGAGAAAGACGAAACGATGATCATACATTGAAATTAGATGTCACGTTGATTCTCTATAAGGTATGGGTCATTAAAGATACATGATCAATTTATGATCACTGGGATTGAGACTTTTTGGTATTAACTTTGAAAAGAAACATTAAGATCCAGGAATTTACCTCTAAGCTTTAGAAAGAGAATACTGGAATGAAAGGAAATACTAGGAACCAGGATTAAGAGAGATTAACAAATTTCAAAATAGATTCTCTAGTTTTTGACTTCTATATAAGGAAAATAAAAGGAAATAATAAAAAGGTATTGAACTCTAATAATAATAAAAAAGGTATTATCGAGATTGATGACTTTGGTCAATGAAATACTGGGTGGAGCTAGGAGCAAACGAAGATACGAATCGCCTTGATGTAAATGCAAGACTCTAGGATTCCACTTCCAGTAAGATATCAAACGTTTATGAAAAGACTGAAACACTAAATCTGGGAAGGAAAAGGATAAAAAAAAAATCCAATCAAAATTGAAAATGAGATCAACAACCAACCAAGTCATAGAACAACATCAAAGAACACAAAAGTGAAAGGGAACAGAGGGAGAGAGAAAAAGGGTGTCCACATTTTTCCAAGGGGAAAAATGGGGCCTATTGTGAGACCACACAATAGAAATCAAACACCATGCAAGGCAACACATGAAACACAACAAAAAGGTAGCAATCAAATGAGCTCATACTCATTAAAAACTCCAAAAAATTGACTTGAAAAATTGACAACAAATAAAGACTTGTTCAAATCTCGATATGCTCAATTTGAATCATCTCATGCAATAGACATCTATAGCAATTGGGTTTCCAAAGGTGGCGCCAAATCCATCCACACTCCTCACTATTGGCATGGTTTTCCTTGCCATTAGAAATAGTCAACTACCAATTTCGTAACACCAAGCATCCATTGACTCAGTTTGGAGATGAGTCGACTAAGATATTAAATTTGTTTGAAAAAGTCATTGATAGATGTATAAAACATGGTAGATATTTTTACCAAGTCAAAGTTAATCTTTATCATAGGTGTCAACTAAGTTCATGCTTTGCATCGACATAAGACAACAACTCTAAATGCAATACAAATGTTTCATTTCACATGACAATATGAGTGAGACTCAGCTTCACAAAATAGTCATAAGTAACTTTTATTTGGCCTCCAATCATAGTCATTAGCGACTATAATCAGCCTTTATAAATCGACTTCTATCATGATAATTGATACTCCATTCCTAATAATATATAATATGTTAAATATATATTATTATAGATATATATAATATATCATATACATATATATAAATAAATTCCATCCTATATTCATATAAATATGTATATATATATAAACATTAGTATATATTTACATATATATATATATATATCATAAGTCATCAATGTAAATATATATTCGATATATATATATATATAAGAGTACACGCAAGATAGTATTTGCATATAATCACAATATATTGAATGTATGCATATATACACATGTATATAAGTATATGCCTCTATGTACATGTATGTGTATGTATAACTATATTGATACATTCATACGAGCATGTCCATTTTCCAATTTACGCATGTATTGATACATATATACATATGGATATGTGTATGTATTATATATATGTGTGTGTGTGTGTGTGTGTTCACACTCGATTCACATAAATTCATTCACAATTACCATCATATTGATAAGCATTTATGTATAGTACATCTATACATGTGCATATACATGTTAGATATCATTGGCATGTATGTGCATATATACACATACTCCACATGCATCCCTCTTATCAATATAATCATAATAGTACAAGAAACATCTCATAAGCTCAATCAAATAAACATCACCCAATAATTCATGCAATAGAAAACAAGACTCTACTAATGCTAACACATCAACTAAGGATGACTTACCAACTTCCTACAAATTGACTTAACTTAATCATTCTACTATGGTGTATGTATGCTTAGATAGTTTACGTTACTAATTACCAGACCAAGATCTTCTCCTGAGTGATACTCCCCCTCTGCCTAGAGGAATGGAACATATGCCTGCATCCAATAACACATGCACACGATAGTAAATTTTTCACAACATATGCAGTATACATAAAACATCTCCAAAGTTAGAATCATAATTCAATAACCATCCATTCACATATATGCAATACTTTTCCATGAAATTACATCAAATGAGATAACATTCATATTGATAACAAGGTACAAGCATAATTTATTCATCTCTAGAATTCACTTTACATTCATATTTACCCTATGTAGTAATAATAAATAGTAACTACACAATTGGGGTGTAACAAATGATTCAATGAATAGGAGTATTGGGAAGAGTCTCTTTCAAGTAGTTTATGGTTTTCATCCTAGAGGGGTATTTGAGTTGAGAGATATCAGTGGAATGGAAAGACCAAGTGCTAAAGGAGAGAAATTTTCTATTGCAATGTAGGAGATCCATCAACAAGTTAGGGAGTAGCTTCAACATAGTATTGACAAGTACAAGAAAAGGGCGGATATGAAGAGGAGAGAGGTTGATTTCAATGTTGCGGATTTGGTTTTAGCCCATCGCATGAAAAGGAGATTTTCAAAGGGTCAATGCTCCAAGATGTATATGAAAAAGATAGGCCTTGCAAGATAGTGCATAAGTTTGCAAACAATGCATATGAAATTGAGTTACCCAAGGGAGTTGGCATTTTACCTATATTCAATGTTTTTTATTTGTACCATTTCAAAGGGGATGTTGTTGCATATGATGGAGCATGTTCACAATCATTCTTAGATTCTAAATGGGTCCAAGATCTTCCACCTAGTAGACATATGGAGTTGGAATGTATCATTGATACCAAGGAACTAAAGAAGACAAGCAACAAGACATATCTCCAATATTTGGTCAAGTGGAAGGGTATTCCCATTGAAGATGCAATGTGGATGACTAAAGCAGACATTCTCAAGCATGGTTGTACTGTTACAAACCTCCATTCAAGTGGAATTGAATTCTTTCTCTCTAGAGAGTATGATACAAGGACATCTTTTGATGCACTTTGTTTCCATTTTTTAAATATTTGAATTTCGGTTTGTTTCATTTTGTTTGGGTCAATAATTTAAGACCATATAGGGTCAATTAGGACCATTTTTTGGATGTTTGGGTGCAATGTTGTAAAAATTTGTAAAAGTTGCAAAATGTTGTCATTCTTGTCAAGCAAAACTTGTCAAAGTTGTCATTATTGTTAACCAATAGGTTAGTGGTTGTTTGGGAAGTTTCTAATTATTGGAATTTAATGTAAAAGGCATGAACATAGTCCAAAGAATGTTGGAAAGGAGTTTTAATGAAGAACAATTCATTTTGCATTTCCATTCATGCATTTTTCTATATAAATCGATTGTGAATTGCATTGTATGGATTGGTATAGATTGGTACGGTCCTAAAACCACTTGGAGAAGTTGAAGGGTAGTTCTATATTTCTAATTCTTTTTTTTTGGTATAATTTCATTCAGTTTTGTGTAAGATATTGTAATTTTGGTGTGAACAAGTCTAAACCCTACCCAAGGTTTCCAGGGAGCATAATTAAATCATGGGAAAAGTTTCCATGATCCAAAAATCATGAAATCTGGTGGAAAGCTCTATCCCATTCCTATATACCTTACTACAAGAGGGGAGTTCATAATGTACATGTGTGAAGGATTTGTGGAAGTTTGTGTGTTCCAAATTACAGGGAGTCGGTCCTAAAACCGTAGGTTCATTATTGCTTGACAAATCTAAGAACTGTTTGCTAATGGTAGAATAGAGAATCATTGGGGAATGTTGTAAGAGGTCTACAAAAGCCAAGAATTCATGTGACAGGAAATTTCTTTCTTGTTTCATGTAATTATCTAGATGCACCTAGTGGCAGCAAGTCCTTATTTGCATGAATCATTGTGTTAATCAATTGTTTGGCTATGTATATTTACAAACCCCTAGTATGTGTTGAAATAGGTCTGAATTGTGGATGCATAATCTGCAATTAGCTAACAAGAGACAAAAAAACAAGGTTATTCATGTTAGAAATCCAAACAAATCATTCCCTATGAGATTCTTAATCAAACAAAGATAAGAAAACATGAGCAAAACATGAAATAACAAAAGATAAAAAGCATGTAATCCTATCTAACTTGATCAAACCTCCATCCCATAGGAGGATTGGTGTTCCTTTTATGTGGAAAGTATCCCTTTCCCAATCCCTTTGATAAGCCTCCAAGATGTAGATGATTCCAATTATGAGATTGATGAAAAATAAGCTAAAATATGATGAAAATGGTATAAATGTCTAATTGCTATGAATGAAAATGCCTATTGTGATATTGCATGAGATTGTGGATCCCTATTGTGTAGAGAAATCCTTTACTTATAGGAATCAAGGGTTGAAGAGAGTGAAATTGGTGAATGTGGGATTAAAATGGGAGCCAATGGGAATGTGACACTTGTCACAAGGCTAATGGATGGAGGTGGAGCACATTTTGGGGAATGTGCAGAGTTAAGAGGATGTAAGAAAATTGAACAAATATGGTTGAGGGTGTAAGAGAATGTTGTTCAGAATGTAAGAAAGGTTAATACCCTTGAAAGAGACAAGATGGCATATAAGAGGGACTAAATTCCTTTGTAAGAGGTATTTACGAGTTTGTAAGAGGCTTTAAAATCAATTTGGAGGGAAATTGAATAAAGCGGTGGTTGGGAGGAATATTCATAGTGTAGTGTAGAAAAATGTATCCCTTTACATTTTCACACTTGATATGAGAATAATTAATGATAAATTGGACTTGATATCGCCTTGGTCTAGTATTGTGAGGTGTTTTACACATCCACATTAGGTATTACGCCCTTTGCAAGCTAAATTAACTTAACTTTTCTTTAACTTAATGTTGTAAAATGTATTTATTTACATTTTCACAATAAATTTAGGAGGCTTGTAAACTGAGGTGGACCTAATCTAGTGTTGTAATGTGTTTTGCACATTCACTTGGGATTTAGGGCCTTTCTAAGCTAAATAGACCCAATTTTTCCTTAATTTAGTCTTGTAAAGTGTATTTATTTACACTTTCACATTGGATCTTGGGCCCTATTGCATTTATGACCTTGATATCATCATTAATAGTTCCCTTTGACCCTATATTATTCATCCCAAGGCATATTTTAATAAAAAAACCTAACAATGTCAACATATGAACTTAATTTCTTGAATCCCCAACACTTTAGGACTAAAAATAGCCCCTATGGGACCCATCGGCCACCTTGGGTGAATGAGTCCCATCTAGGTGGGACTCATTCACCCAAGATGGAAAATAAGTCCCATTTGGCCTATTTTTGAGGTTCTAAGTGGGAAAAGTGGGATTTGAATTCAAATCTCTTCCATGTTAACCTTTGGGATCAAATTAATTGTCACTTGAGTTGATTTCCTATATAAACAAGCACTCAAATAATTATATCATCTTACATTCATGTCTTCAAGTCAGACATTCAAGGGTTAAGCATTCCAAGTCTTTACAAGAGCACCAAGATAGCTTTCAAGATCATTTCTAAGGAATTCAAGGGAATAATTCTTCATCAATTGTTGCAAAAATTCAATATCCATCATCATGTAAAGCATATAAAGCATCAAGCATGTTAGTGAGCTAGTGCTGTGATGTAGCATTGTGGTGTAGGTGCACCATTAAACAACTTTAGTCAATTTATGTTCATACCAAGTAGGCTCTAGGTTTTGATGTGGTTTGGTCTAAATAAGGTCACAATGACCATTTTGAATGTTAAATAAAACAATGTGATGGATCTTAGGAGGTTTTGTGTCTTAGGGGTTACATTAGTAAAAGTTGCACAAAAGATGTAATGAGGTTAAGGTCAAAATTGTCAAATGCAACAAATAGGGAATATGAAGGGTCAAGGATTTCAAAAGGTGGTTATAGTCATTTGAAAAGTAAAAATAATTGGATAATATATAAAAAGCCTCAAAAGGTTCAAAAAAAGGTTGTTGATAAGTTTTGAAATCAAATTCAATAAAATACAATGTTTTGTCTGTTATTTTCCTAGTTTTCTAAACTTTATTCCTTCTGTATGGCCCATACAAACTTGTAAATGTTTTGAATTCTATAGTTTTTGGAAGAAACATGTGTTACCTTCCATTTGATACCATTTTGAAAGGTTAAATTTGAATTTGGTGGAAGATCTCTTTAGTTTTCTTGTAACTACTCTGTTACACAAAGTAAGGGTTTTGACTGAAGTTTAAACTCATGAATTAATCAATCCACCTACTATCATCCTGTAACTTAGTGGAATGATCTATTTAATGTAGGGTTGGATTTTTTAAAGCTTTTGAAGGCCGGGGGAGCAAGTTGTAATCAAATGAGTGATGCCCTAGGGCAGAGTAATGGTGTTTTCTTTGTGAAATGAGGGTGTTTATGTTGGGTTCTGATAAAAAAAATGGTGTACTAGTCCATGTAATGAATTTTTGAGCATGTGAAGAGCATTTGGAGATTATTGAATGCTTTCTCTTGGATTGGAATACCCAGGTATATGCATTTTCAATACAACCCTAGTGTTTGGCAAGGTAAATGAGGGTTTCTTGGTGTAGGGTATTAGGAGGTATGAATCTATAAATAAGTGAGCAATTCTAGATTTTTGTGTCACAAATCATGAATTTCAAGTGGTTTTGTATGTTTTTCAAGAGTTTAAGAGGTAGTCTCTTTGTAAATTAGGGCTAATTGACTAGCCTTGGAGTAGGGCAGGTTAATGGTTCTTGGTGTTAGGTCAAAGAGACTTTATGGAAACTTTTGATATGTTGTTTGGTAGTCTGTAGTGAACCTTTGAAGAGTTTGACAAGCCATTGTACAACCTTCTCTAAAAGATACCTCCATTGATTTGATATTGAGGGATACAAGCCATAGGAAGAGGGATTGAGTCAAGTTGAGGGATTTGTGTTGTAAGGAGTTGTTTTCAAATTGAGTTTGACCACTTTTCAAGTTGAAGAGAGTTTTTGATACACCTTGCTTGCATCAGGTGGTATTAGAGACTGGTTATTAGTTCCCTTGTTGGTGTTTTCGTTGGTTTTTGCAGGTTGTAAGGTGAAGAGGCACTACTGTCAAGATGCCTCCTAAAGGAAGCCTAGTTGCAAGAAAGATGGATGAGCAGGCTAGAAAAATATAAGCCTTGAGAAGAGAGATGGTTGCATTGAAATCAAAGGATGGAGTGGATTTGGATGAGAGTGATACAAAAGAAGAAGAGACTTCCAATGAAGAGGAAGAGATGGATCTAGATGATGTAAGGATGTTGAATCTTTTGCAGGCTGTGAAGAAAGATGGACATGGGAAAATGGATGTGCCTATGTATGGGGGAAAAATAAATGGAGAAGAGCTCTTGGATTGAATTGGGGCTTTGGAGAACTATTTTGATAGTGAAGAGATTGATGAAGAACACAAAGTTAAGAAGGCCAAAACAAAACTAAAAGGACATGCTTTGCTATGGTGGAACTTTGTGCAAGATGAAAGGGAGAGAAAAGGAAAGAACAAGATCACTTCATGGGAGAGAATGGAAGAAAAACAAAAATATAAGTTTCTTCCTTGTGACTATAATGTTCAATTACTCAAAATATTACAGAATCTTGGGCAAAAAGAACAAGATGTGCAAACATATACTATAGAATTATATAGGCTAAGTATAAGAACTAAGCATGAGGAGGATAAGGAATAAAGAGTATCTAGATATCTCAATGGCCTAAGATATAACATTCAAGATGAAATTAGTTTGTTGGCACCAAAAATTTTGGAATAATATTTTCAAATGGCAATTAGAGCATAAGAGAAACTCAAGAGGATACAAGAGGAAGCGAAAATACTTCTAGGGGTAGAGGTACATATTCAACACCAAGACAACCCAAAGAAGACCTTGAAGATGCTAATAAGGGCAAAGAGAAAGTTCTAAAATCAAGAGGTGGATGGAGAGGTGGCAAAACAAGCTTTAGGAAAAGGAGAGATTTCAATGAGTTTTCAAGAAGATGTTACAAATTTGGTGAGTTTGGTCACATTTCCTTCAAGTTCCCTGAGAAGAGTGGAACCACATCAAGTGGAGGAGAAAGGAAATCTTAAAGGAGAGCCCAAATTGTTTATGAGGATGAAGCTAAAAGCTCAAGTTCTAATACTCTCTGTGCTACTCTTGAAGTTGGAGAGATGTTAATGATGAGAAGAAAGACTTTGAAGACATTCATGGAGGGGGAGCGAATTCAAAGAAAATACTTGTTCAAGACTGCTTGTAGATGCAAAGATAAGGTATGTAAAGTAATTGTGGATTCTGGATGTATTGACAATATGGTCTCTAGTGATATGGTTGAAAAATTGCATTTGGAAAGGGTACTCAAACAAAAACCATACAAAGTGTTTTGGGTTAGTAAAAATAAAACACTTTTGGTGAGTTAACAAGCTATTGTAGAGTTTCAAATTGGCCCCTATAGAGATAAGGTTGTGTGTGACATTATACCTATGAGTTGTTGCCATGTTTTGCTTGAGAGACCCTAAAATTTTGACAAGTTTGCAGTATATGATGGAAGAGAGAACACATATCACATTGAAAAGGATGGAAAGACATTTGTTCTAACTCCATTAGTTGAAGGTGTAAGAGAGCAAGGTGAGATTATAATGATGGGAAGGAAAGAATATGTGAGCAATGAGGAAGATGAGTGCATGAGGTTTGCAGCCATGCCTAAGTCTAATACAGTTAGGACAATGAATATGAAGGTTGAGGGTAATGTGTAGATAGAGAGGAAGAATAATTCCTTTGTGTGGTAGAAGAAAATTAATGGCCATGTGTCACAAATTAGTATAGAGCAACTTGAGAGAGGAAAGCCTTTGGAAAGGAAAGAAGAGAATGATAGTATGTTGGTAGGGACAGTCAAGTGCCATGTGGTGTTGCATCAAGTAAAGGGATAGTCAAAATGTGTTAGAACAGAGTTTTGTGAGATGGTAAGTAAGAGGATAGTGGAAAGGACAGGGAGTGAAGCATTTGCAAGTTTGACAGAGATAAAGAAGTCTGATGGTACAATTGACAAGTTGAGTTTTTGATAATGGAATAAGCAAGGATTTACAAAGTAGATGATGGTAGTTGGTAAAATCTTGAGTGAAGATGTGCAGGGTGAAGTAATGACAAATTTTGATGATGGAAGAAAGGAAAGACACTCCATAGTAATGTTTGACAGAGTGGAGCATGCAACAAGTGAAGATATTGACAAGGATGTCCTAGATAGTGATGAACTAATGCAAAGTGAGCATGTTAAAGGAAAGCTTGAAGATCAAAGAAAAATGAAGAGCAATGGAGGAAAATTTGCAAGGTTCTTTCCAAGGGACTTGGAAAAGTTATATGTTGGGGTGCATGTTGTAGGAGTACTATTAAACAACTTTAGTCAATTTAAGTTCATACCAAGTAGGCTATATGTTTTGATGTGGTTTTGTATAAATAAGGTCACAATGACCATTTTGAATGTTAAATAAAACAATGTGATGGATCTTAGGAGGTTTTGTGTCTTGGGGGTTACATTAGTAAAAGTTGCACAAAAGATGTAATGAGGTTAAGTTTAAAATTGTCAAATGTAACAAATAGGGAATATGAAGGGTCAGGAATTTCAAAAGGTGGTTATAGTCGTTTGATAGGTAAAAACTAATCGAAAAATGTATAAAAAGCCTCAAAAGGCTAGAACAAAGGTTGTTGATGAAGTTTTGAAATCAAATTCAATAAAATACAATGTTTCTCTATTATCTTCCTAGTTTTCTAAACATTATTCCTTTTGTACGACCCGTACAAACTTGTAAATGTTTTAAATTATGTAGTTTTTGGAAGAAATGTGTGTTACCTTCCATTTGATACCATTTTGAGAGGTTAAGCTTGAATATGGTGGAAGATTTCCTTAGTTTTCTTGTAACTACTCTTTTACACAGAGTAAGGGTTTTGACTAAAGTTTAAACTCATGAATTAATCAATCCACCTACTCTCAACTTGTAACCCAGTGGATTGATCTATTTAATTTAGGGTTATATGTTCTAAATCTTTTGAAGGCTGAGGGAGCAAGTTGTAATCAAATGAGTGATGCCCTAGGGTAGAGTAATAGTGTTTTCTTTGTGAAATGAGGTTGTTTATGTTGGGTTCTAATAAAACAATGGTGTAATGGTCCATGTAATGAATTTGTGAGAATGTGCAAAGCATTTGGAGACTGTTGAATTCTTTCTCTTGGATTGGAATGCCCGAGTATATGCATTTTCAATACAACCCTAGTGTTTGGCAAGGTAAATGAGGGTTTCTTGGTGTAGGGTATTAGGAGGTCTGAATCTGCAAATAAGTGAGTGATTCTAAAATTGTCTCACAATTCATGATTATCAAGTGATTTTGGATGTTTTTGAAGAGTTTAAGAGGTAGTCTCTTTGTAAATTAGGGCTAATTAACTAGCCTTGGAGTAGGGAAAGTTCATGGTTCTTGGTGTTTGATCAAAGAAACCCTATGGAAACTTTTGATATGTTGTTTGGTAGTCTATAGTGAACCTTTGAGGATTTTGATAGACCACTGTATGACCTTCTCTAAAAGATACCTCCATTGATTTGATATTGAGGGCTACAAACCATAAGAAGATGGATTGAGTCAAGTTGAGGGATTTGTGTTGTAAGGAGTTGTTTTCAAATAAAATTTTACCATTTTTTATGTTGAAGAGAGTCTTTGATCCACCTTTCTTGCATCACATTGGAGATTCAAATTCAATCATTGTTCTTCACCTATTGTCAAGATCAAGATCTACATCCTTCACGACCATTTCACGTTGAGTTGAAAATTTACAAGACATCATCCAAGGTATTATTTTCCATGATTCATGTTCTTTATATTCATGTCTCATGCCTTCATTTATTTGTCTCATCATTTGGTTTAATTTCCTAAAAGGGGTTTGACTAAGGTAAACCCATATTCCCTAACAATCAACAATTTCTCACTTTCTTTATGTGATTGAAAAGTTAGGTGCTTTGAAGAATTGAAGATAATTGAAGATTAGGTTACAAGATTTTTGGAGTTTTCTACCCTTTTGCAAGGTCATAATCTTCAAAAAAAGGTCATCTACAAACTCAAAATTAGAGTTTCAGATCTAGGAACCTGGAGGAACATATTGAGTAGACTAAGAAGAGCAAATTTAGACTTTGAATTTCTAGAAAATCTAGACTAGACTCATTTTCCACAAGTGGTGAATGAGTCCCACTGTAGGTGGCTTTTAGAGATCTTTGCAAATTTGGATGCCCATTTATCTAAAACCTGCTCCTGTGTAGAAATCTAGATCTGGGACTAATTTTCCCAAAATGGTGAATGAGTCCTAGTAGGCCAAAATTTTAGTATCAACAACATTTACAATCTCCATTTGAGTCTCTACAAGTTTCTAGGTGCACACATTTTGTTTTGCAACATTTTGTTTTGTTTTACACACTTTTCTAGGTCATTTTGTAGGTCATTGCATCAAACTAGGGTTTAGTGTTGCATCCTATATTTCATTGTCTTTTCCAAGTTTAAACTTGGTGGTGAACCCCTCTTGTAATCTGAAATAATACCCTATGACATTTCCATTCTAGATTATAAAATTCTTATTAAAGCATCAAAAACCTCATTTATATGCTTCCTAAGTCTCTTGGTAACATATACTATAAGTCTGGAAAGTTTTGGTAACATTTGTTTTATGCATCTAGGTCAAAAACATCAATTTAGGGTACTCATATTTGAAATCATTTCAATTACAAACATCATCAGATCTGAAAATGTTCACATTTCTGAAACTTTATATAACATGGATAAAAGTACTTTTCACTTTTGCATATACAATGTTTACATTCATAAAACTTTGCATACGTTTGATAAAAGTGCTTTTCATTCTTGGATACACATTGTTTTCATTCCTAAATTTTTGCATACATTGGATAAAAGTAATTTTCATCTTTAGATACACATTGTTTCCATTCTTAAAGCATTGCATAAGATGGTTAGAAGTGATTTTCATTTTTGTTCAAACAATTTTAGTACCTTATGTAGTGTCAAAAAAAGGATCCTTTGACATTTTTCACACTCGTTTGGGTCCTCCTTGTGGATTTTGGCTTAATGTTGCCTCGATTTAGTGTTGTAATGTGGTTTACACTTTCACATTAGGTCTTGGGTGTTGGATGTTGTGGACATGGTTGCTGCTATGTGGTTGTCATTGATGTCAACACTATTAACATTTGGTGTATCAATTGTTATATATGTCGAGGATGTTGAGAAAATTGTAAAAGAAAGTATTCCAATTTCCTAGTGGAACTATGTAGGTCAAGAAGGTGTTGTGTTTTGTACATTGAAGATTAGATGATTTGGATTAAAGGGTTTATTTCTAAATGTTTCTAGATCATCTACCAGAAGTTTCAGAGGTTCGCGTTGGTCTGACAGTGTTTTGCTAGTCTCTGTTAGTGTTCCTAAATGAAGTTTGTGTAATTCTTGTTATTTCAATTTTTGTAGATTCTTCTATATTGTTTCTTGGTGTTCTCTAATGTCTCTAGATAATTCTCTATCTTTGTGGTATGTCCACATTAGTTGGAGAGTTTGTGGTTGAAGATCTTGTCTTGTGAATGCTCAGTTTTTCTTATTCCTAGCCAAAATGTTGAAGATAGAGTGTTGTGGATCTTCGAGGTGAAATTAATTTGAGTCTTCTCATATTGGAGATGCTAATTTGGGTCTCCACTATGTTGTGGCTGACCTTGGTGTATTCACATTAAAATTTTATTTGTTAAGTTGGGCCGACATAGAAAATATGTTTTATTTTCTTGTCTGACTAAGTTGAGTTGAAATCCCATGCAGTGGATATATAAGGGTGATTAGTTCATTGTTGAAAAAGATGCTTCGTGTGCTTCTTTGTGTATATGTGCAAATATCATTAAATTGCAGAGCAGAGAGTGAAGAAGTTTTGAGCTTAATTGGAACTATAATCAGGCTTAGAGAAGAAGTTATTTTCTCAGTTCACAAATCTTGGATGGTTTTAATCCAAACCCTATTGTTGGATAGTGAGTCCTCTTTTGTAATTGAGCAATGAGCTCTAGGCAATGTGCCTAAATGCATTTGCATTCCCTTTATTATTTCTCTTATACTTCTACCAGAGTATAATCTTGTGGACTAACATCCACCATGGTTTTTCCCCAACAAGGTTTCCACGAAAAAAATCTTTGTTTTCTTTGTCTCTTTGATGTGTTGATTATTTATGGTTAATTGCTTATTCATCAGATCTGAGATTAAGTTAAGATTAGTAAGAAAAATTTTAGTTTCTGGTACAACTGATTCACCCCCCCTCTCAGTTGTGTGTCCTTGTTTTTCCAACATTAGGCCCTTGTGAACTAATAGAATTTAATGGTGCCTTGCAAAAGTGTTGTGAAGTGTTGTGACACATTTTCACACTTTTCTAGCGTTTTATCAATTAAATAAGCATAATAAACATAATTTCAATCATAATTAATCTTAACCTTGCCTTATTTGGAGTGTTGTAAAGTGTTGTAACAAACTTTTACATTCTTCTAGGCTTGTCATTAACAATTTGGATTTCTTATGCTTTAATTAGCCCTATTTTGCATCCACGAGCCTCATTTATTGCATCTTTTTGAGGATAATCTTTACACTGATCAGTATCCAATCATAATTTAGGTGTCCATGGCTTATGTGTCCTAGATTTAGTGTCTGGGACTCATTCACCACCTTGGGTGAATGAGTCCCACCTAGGTCTTAATGGCCCCGATGTAAGTTTCACACATTTCTAGACACTTTTGATTTTTGGTCCCATACCTTATGTCTGGTGGGACTTATTCGCCACCTTGGGTGAATGAGTCCCATGTGACCAAAATTCAAATTTAATTCAAATTTTTGGTAGGATTTTATTCTCCTAGATCTGATGTCGGCTTGTAGAGTTGTAATTTTAGGAATTATTGCATAATTAAGTATAAATACAAGGTTCTTTCACTAATATTCAACAACTATCAAATTTCACAAGCATTCAAGAATTCAAAAGAGAATTTGAGCATTCAAGTCATTTCAAGAGTAAATTATCAAGAATTCTAGGGCATATTTGAAGTGTCATTCATCATGTCAAAGGTTGTTTGCATCATGTTGTTTTAGAGCTAACAATTGTGGTGTAGGGTTTTGTGATTCAAGCAAGCATTGCATTCAAGATCTATCAACATCAAGCAAGATTCAAGAACCACATCCATTGGATCCATCACTTACATTTTTATAGCCCCTTATTGCAAGGGTTTGGTGAGTTGAAACATCATTATTTGTCCATTCATCATTCTCTATTCTATTTCATTATATTTTAAGGGTTTGATTACCAACAAGGGTTTTGACCAAGGAAAACCCATATTCACTAACCCCCACAACATTTTTCCATCTTCTTGTGTGTAATTTGTAGGGCTAGGTTATAGATTTTCCAAGAAGCAAAGGTGGAGAAAAGTTGTCAAGCTCCTAAAATTTTCCAAAGTTGTAAACAAGCCTTGGAGAAGCTTAGAGAAGGTCTATAGGCTAAATTTTGTAGTTTCAGACCTAGATCTAAATCAGGAACAAAAAAGTAGACTAAGAGCTACAGAATCCAGTTTTGAATTTCTAGAAATCTAGAAGTGGATTGATTCACCACTATTGGTGAGTGAGTCCCAATGTACCTATTTGTCTAGGATTTTTGTAGATTTGAGTACCCATTTGTCTGAAACCTATTATGGCACAGTTTACTCAAAATTGGATTGATTCACCCAACTTGGTGTATGAGCTCCAGTTAGCATTAACAGAAAAAATTTCATGATTCTAGACCTCCATTCTGCTTTCTTCAGTTTCCCAGATGCACATTTCCAGTTTCATTATTTTTTGTTATTTTTTACTTGCATTTCTAGGTCATTTAGCATTTTTTTGCATATCACACTATGTTTTTAAATATTTTCTTTTCCAAGTTTATACTTGGTGGTGAACCCCTCCATTAGACATTATTCAATCCCTAGAACCTTCCCTTTCCTATATTTAAATCTCCTTAGCATTGAAATATCAAGGGATTGTTCTTGAGTGAAGTGGTTGGAAATTGGGATTTCTCCTTTTAGGTCCAAAACCCTAGAAGTGAAAGAAAGAGATCCTCCCAATTTATTTCATTTCACCTTATCTTTCTAGGCATGCTAATAAAAATTTCATATCCCCTCCCTATGAGAGTGTTTTAGTGAAAAGAGAATACAACCTTAAACATTCCTAACAATCATATTTGTTCTTCTCCTAATATCTCTCCTATTGGTGAAGAATATATTTTTTTGTTAGAAGAACCAATCAATGAGAGTTTTGAGAATCCTAGTTGTTTCTCTCCTTCTACCTCTCTTATTAAGCAAGACATTGATGAACAAGAAGAAACAACCATCGATAATCATGATGATAAAATAACTTCAACTAGCCTACATTCATCTCCCAACTTCTTCCCCTCTTGTGGTAATGTTATAGAGGATGAAAGCATAAGTGAGGAAGATATGTTGGTGTTGGATGATCAAAACTTTAAGGTCTATAACAACCCTCTTTATGATCCTTCCTCTACCTATCCTATTTTGGAAGACATTAGGAAACAAAGGAATGAGATCATAAATGATCATGATAATCACATTGGTTCTTCTCCTAGTATCTCTCCTAGTTTTGAATAAGATACTTTTATGTTAGAAAACATAATTGATGAAAGTCATGAGAGTTTTAGTTTCCCCTCTTCTCATAAGGAAAATATTATTGAACAAGAAAACACCATCATTGAAAAGAAAGAAAATCCAACCATTGATTATTCCCCTACATGTGATGAAGTCATTTTGGAAGAACCAATCCTTGAATGTCAAGAAAATTTGGTTTGTAGTTCCCCTAATAACTCTCCTCCTAGGGAGAATATCATGGTGCAAGAAAATGACAACAATAGTAAGGTGGATTCCTTAGGTGATGATAAAAGGTGATTCTAGATTACCCTTTATTAGAAATACATCCTACATACCCCATGGGACATCCTACTTGAATCCTCTAAGTTTTTACCCCCCTTCACAATGACCACAAACTCAAAAAAAACCTGAACTTATCCTTTACCCACTTAAGAATAATCTATCGTAACAGCTGAGTCATAATACCATTGCTCATACATATAACACTAGAAACAATCCACAACCAAGCCAAACACCTTCAAAATTCTTCCCATTGCCTAATCCTATCTTACTTGGTCCCCCTTTTTTAACTTCACATAGTGGGAAGGAGTACGATCTTGTTGAACAACTTAAGAATACTCCTACGAAGATATCCCTATAGGACTTAATTCATAATTCACCTAATTATCACACTATGCTTCAAACAGCCTTGCAAAATGTTGTACTTCTCTCTAACATGAAACTAAATGACATAGAAACCATGATTCAAGGAATAAATGTTGACATTTTTTCCACCAAAGCGAGCTCCCCCCCTTTGGAAGTACAAAAACAAAATGAGGATTTCATGATAATAGATTAATAAAATAGAAAAGGGATAAAGTAAACCCTTGTTGACAATGGCTCAACCTTAAATGTGTGTAGTGTAAACCTTTTGGATAGGCTTGGCGTAGATAAATAAAAAATTCAACCTACCTCGTTATCTATTAGTCAATTTGACAATGTAGGAAAGAAACCGCTTAGCGTGATTACTTTTCCTATTACAAATGGAAAGGCCACATTTGAAACACCGATCCATGTTATGCATCATGATCTTTCATATAATCTCCTTTTAGGAATACAATGGATTCTTGCAATGAATGGGGTGCCTTCTACTTTGCATCGTAAAATGATTTATGTCTACAACAACAAAGTGTACAGACTTGATGCTAATCCTAAGCCTTACAATGTTTTACAATTTGAGAAAAACAAGGAAAATCCTTGGAAAAACTTAACACTGGTCAACCACACAAGTAGAACCCGTGCAAGAGAAAGATAAAGAAAAACATATTGAGGAAGTCACGAAGCTATTAGACAATGATTGGGGTTCCTTGGATTTCACACCTAGCTTTGATGTGCAACCAAAGATCATAATCAAGAAGCGTGAAAAAGAAAAAGTGATAATGTCAACACAAAATTCGGAAGACCCTTCAAAATCATCCATATCATCCACTTTAGACAAAGAATAAAATTACACAACAAACTTTGATGAACTTAATCATGAGCAACCACCAAATCCAAAAGAGAAGAAAAATATTTATGGAAAAGGTTATGAAATGATGAAACAACTCAGTTATAGTGGAAAAGGATGTGGTGCTCAAGAACAAGTTATCTGTGTCCCTATTTATCCTCACAAACAAGAAAAGACTAGTGGTATTGGTTATTGCCCCTCAAAAGACACAAACAAGCCTTCACTTAATATCAACACTATCACAAAAGATCCCTCTAAGCCAACTTTAACATTAATGCATCTTGAACTGATAGACACTATTGGTCTTGCTTGTTATCCTTTGCAAGAAATGAAACAAAAAAGAAATATTTGCTTAATGTCAGTGTCATCATGCAAAACACTAATGATTTGAATTCGTCAGATTTTACACCCTCCTGTAAAGGAGAGTACAAAATATTGCAATCTAAAGAGTCTTGTGTAGGTATGAAATCTTGTACTAAGCAAGAGACATCTTTATCACAAAATAATAGAACATCCTCAAGCATTGATCAAGTAGGTATCTTGTCAAGACTCCTCCAAGATCGTTTGATATCCCTCCCTCCAAGAACATAAAAGAAATTTTACTACAAACATTCATTTTGTGCATATCATAGAGTTCATGTTGATGCTACTAATGAATGTAAGGATTTAAGTGATAAAATTCATCTTAAGGATCATGGTGCTCTTCCTTGTGTTGAAGCACCTATTTACTCTAATTAATACTTACTTTCATCCTATTCGGCTCATCCTTGTCCTACACTAGGTTGGGGCAAGGGGTTAGGTAGCCTTGTCGTCATATGTCACTTGTCTTTTTTGACTAGTTGATCACCTTTCATGCACATATAAGAGCAAGCTTGGGATGTGGACTACATGCCTTAAGTTGGCTCACATGTGACATACTTATTCATGATGTAGCTCGATTGAGAAACATATGACTTGGCATAGGGCTTTCTGAATAAGCTCTCATATCTTCTTCTACTTTAAATCAATTTATCATAGCAATGGTGTTATCAACTGCTTTAAAGTGGGGGCATACATTGACACTCATGTTTCATTGTGCGATTTTATTCCTTCTTGCGATGCATCCTTTTCTTGGTGGTGTCATTGGGCTTGATTTCCTCAGAGAGCATGATATTTCTTTGACTTGTCCTCTCTTGGAGACATTAGGTACAATGTTCCCTAAAATACCTTTGAACATTCCTTACACTATTCCGCATTTACAACATTTGTTATATGGCCACCTTGCATAATACACTTTGCATGCCTGTAAAGCCATCTTGTTTGTTCATGAGCTCCAAGCATACAAAGTTTTGCTTGCCTCATGAAGCTCAAAAATCATTTTTTTGTGGTGCCTTATCAAAGTTATTAGGAGCTATAACTTTGGTATGGTTTGAGCAGGAAGCCCAACTAAGGTATGATTTTCCCCATAGCCACTTGCATATGTGTATGAGTGCATACCAGCCATGAGTGTATATGTCTCCCCTTCTAGGACTTCTCACCTAGAAAACAATCAAGAGGTCTGTTGCCTTAGAGTGAGCATGCATTTTTGGACAAACAACCTATATTTGATCCACATCGCATTGGAAAAATGGTCGAAGCTTGATCCACCTTTTTTTTCTTCCTATTTTTGTTATTTACATTGCATGTTTGTGTATCTTGTTTTGTTGCAAATCATATGTCTTGTATGTTTCCTTTCATGCTTATGTAGGCTTGATGTAGGATCTTGGATGTTGGGGGATTGGCTACCCCCTTCATCTTTATTATCCTAGACCATCTTCTTTGGTACAATTGAACTCCTCTTGAATGTCTACTTTAGTGAAAGTTTGAAACAAGTTCATCCTCTCACTAAAGTGGGGGCTAAATATAGTGTAGAAAAATGTACCCCTTTACATTTTCACACTTGACATGGGAATAATTAATGATAAATTGGACTTGATGTCACCTTGGTCTAGTGTTGTGAGGTGTTTTACACATCCACATTATGTATTGGGCCCCTTTTAAGCTAAATTAACTTAACTTTTCCTTAATTTAATGTTGTAAAATATATTTACTTACATCTTCACATTAAATTTAGGAGGCTTGTAAACTAAGGTAGACCTAATCTAGTGTTGTAATGTTTTTTACACATTTACATGGGATTTAGGGCCCTTCTAAGCTAAATAGACCTAATTTTTCCTTAATTTAGTGTTGTAAAGTGTATTTATTTACACTTTCACATTGAATCTTGGGACCTATTGCAGTTATGACCTTAATATCATCATTAATATGCCCCTATGACCCTATATTATGCATCCCAAGGCATATTTTAATAAAAAAACCAACAATATCAACATATGAACTTAATTTCTTGACTTCCCAACACTTTAGGACTAAAAATAGCCCTTGTGGGACCCATTCACCACCTTGGGTGAATGAGTCCCATCCAGGTGGGACTCATTCTCCCAGGATGGAAAATGAGTCCCATTTGGCCTATTTATGAGGTTCTAAGAGGGAAAAGTGGGGTTTTAATTCAAATTTCTTCTATTTCAGCCTTTGGGATCAAATTAACGGTCATTTGAGTGGATTGAATATATAAAGAAGTTCTCAAATTATTATATCATCATACATTCATGTCATCAAGTCAAGCATTCAAGGGTTAAGCATTCAAAGTCTTTACAAGAGCATCAAGATAGCTTTCAAGATCATTTCTAAGGAATTGAAGGGAAGGATTCTTCATCAATTGTTGTAGAAATTCAAGTTCCATCATCATGTCAAACATATCAAGCATCAAGCATGTTAGTGAGCTAGTGTTGTGATGTAGCATTGAAGATTCAAATTCGAGCGTCATTCTACACTTATTGTCAAGATCAAGATCTACGTCCTTCATGACCATTTTGAGTTGCAAATTTACAAGAAATCATTTACAATACATAATCCAAGGTATTATTGTCCATGATTCATGTTCTTTATTTCATGTTTCATGCCTTCATTTATTTATCTCTTCATTTTGTTTAATTACCTGAAAGGGTTTTGACCAAGGAAAACCCCTATTCCCTAACAATTAACAAGTTCTCTCTCTTTCTTAGTGTGATTGCAAAGTTAGGTGATTTGAAGAACTGGCGATCATTCAAGGTTAGGTTACAAGATTGTTTAGTCCTCTCCCCATTTTCAAGGTCATAATCTTCACAAAAAGGTCATCTACAACCCCAAAATTAGAATTTTGAATGTGGGAACCTAGAGAACAGATTGAGCAGACTGAGAAGAGAAGATTCAAACTTTGAATTCATAGAAAATCCAAACTAGACTCATTCAGAACACATGGCAAATGAGTCCCACTGTAGGTGTTTTTTAGAGATCTTTGCAGATTTGGATTCCCATTTGTCCTAAACCTGCTCCTATGTAGAAATCCGTATCAAGGACTGAATCACCCAGAATGGTGAATGAGTCCTAGTAAGCCAAAATTTGAGGATCAACAACATTTCCAGTCTCCATTTGAGACTCAACAAGTTTCTAGGTGCACACATTCTATTTTGCATCTTTTTGTTTTGTTTTACATACTTTTCTAGGGCATTTTGTAGGTCATTGCATGAAACTAGGGTTTAGTGTTGCATCCTATATTGCATTGTATTTTCCAAGTTTAAAATTGGTGGTGAACCCCTCTTGTAATTTTAACTCATACCCTAGGATAGTCCCTTAGTAGATCTCTTTCTCTTTTGTTGACTTGAGGTTGAGATCTCTAGGGCATCCTTGAATGTTAGTTGGAGAAAAGTGACGTTCTATGTCTTAAACCATAAAGCATTCATTTTTCTACTAATCACCTAGGAATATGCCATTGTGAGGATAAATAGGGTATTTAGTTAATTAGAAGAAATTATTTTCATGTGCAACTTGGTTAGTTGACCATGGGTTGATTTAACTTTAGTGAAGTTCAAAGCTAGAGAAATGGGTAATGATGATTAGAAGGTGAATTAAAGTTAATTAATATAGAATTAATCAACTCAAATGGGTTAGTGGATTTATGACATTTAATTAAAAATAGTTTGATTTATTTAATCAAATGAGAGGAGTTTAGGGGGATTTAATTAAATGATTTTATTTTAATTAAATAGGATGAACATTAGTCAAAAAAAGGTGAATTAATCCAATAAAGTTAATTATTTGATTAATAGCAGAAGTTGATGAATTTAACTAAATAATAAAGATTATTTAATTAATTGGTTAGTCCAAAGTGATTTAGGAAGAAATGATGTTAGTTAATCAAAATTAGATGTGTAATACTGATCGAGACTTTTTGAGTGTACATTTTTCCCCTCTTTGAAGCAAGGTACATGTTGTGTTGGTTCAAAGAATAACACTGCCAAGATCAAAATTTTAAAAACAAATGACTTTTTTGGATGCTCCACTATTTCCCCAGCGGAAGGAATTACACTACTACATGAATAAAACAAGTTTCCCATGTGTCATGTGGGTTTCCTATTGTTGGGTGCCAATAGGCTTTAGGATCAAATTGCCAAGAATGAGAAAGGGTGAACATTTGCACATTTGTATTGAAGACTTGTTTGGAAAGTGTCAAGGTTGTTGTGTGTGAGTCCTTCCTCTACATCAATTGTGCTTTTGATATATCTAAAAATTATTTTCATAGCTCATTGACATGAGACTCCTTTGGTGTAGCCTGAAATCTTGCTACCATGCACACTACTTGTATTATATCTGGTCTTGATGTAGTGAGGTACAATAAGCTTCAAATCATTGACCTATACTTAGTATGATTTGCATATGGTGACTCATCTAATTTACTAAACTTATAATCTATTGTCATGGGGGTGCTAACTGGTTCACTATCCTCCATATCAAACTTATTGAGCATTTCCTTAGCATACTTAGTTTGAGATATAAATATCTCATTTTCTATTTGTGCTATTTGTAAACCAAGGAAAAATGACAACTCTCCTAACATTGACATCTCAAATTCATATTGCATATTCGTAGCAAATATTTTACACATTTTATCATTGCTACCACCAAATATGATGTCATCCACATACACAACAACAATAATCATGTGCTTACCTTCTGATTTAAAGTACGGATTTTCATCTGCACATCCTTTCTTAAATCCTTGTAGTTGTAGGTATTGGTATAATTGAGAATACCATGCTCTAGGTGCATGCTTTAGACCATACAATTCCTTCCTCAATCTGCAAACATCATCCTCTTCTTCAAATAGTTCAAAACACTCTAAATTGAAAATGCAAGAAGCATTCTAATGGCTTCTAACCTTGCAATAGGTACAAATATTTATTCAAATTTAATGCCTTCAGCTTGTGCATACCCTTTGCACACTAATCTTGCCTCATTCCTAACCACAACTCCATCTTCATTTAGCTTATTTTTGAATACCCATTTAGTGCCTATTACATTTTTTCTTGGTCGTCTAGGAACCAATTCCCATGTCTTGTTCTTCTCAATTTGATTGAGCTCCTCTTCCATGTCTTTTATCTAGCTCTCATCCTTGCTAGCTTCAATAAAGCTCTTTGGTTCAATCTAAGACATGAGAGAAAAATTTACTTGTTCCTTATTCTTTGCAAGTCTTATCCTAGTTTATACTCCATTTTTGTCACCAATTATTTGATCTACAAGATGACCTTTTTGCACACATTTTGTAGGGGCTCATTCAATTTATTCATTTTCTTCTTCTTGTTCTTCTTCTTCAACTACTGCACCTACATCTTCATCTTCTTATTCAATCTCAAATTTTTTTTTACTGGGCTTAACCTGATTTATATTTTCATCAACCTTGACATTGACACTTTCTACAATCTTTTGTAGCCTCTTGTTATAACACTTGTATGCTTTTCTTTGAGTAGAGTATCCTAAGAATATCCATTCATCAAAACTAGAGTCAAATCTTCCCAAGCTCTCATCTTCTCTCTTGATGTAGTATTTACTACCAAACACCTTGAAATACTTGACAGATTTTCATGCCCCAATTCATATGGAGTCTTGCCACTAGTTTCTCTTAGAATATCTCTATTCTAAATGTACACTACAATGTGAATTTCTTCTCTCCAAAATGTATTTGTCAACTTGGCTTCACTCAACATCGCTCTAGCCATATATTTGACTATTTGGTTCCTTCTTTCAACTACTCCATTCTATTGCAAAGTATTGCTTCTTGATTCCATTATTTTCACAATACTCACTTGAATTCACTTGATGTGAATTGTCCATCTCTATTTGATCTTAGGAAATTAATTCTTCTCCCGGTCTCCTTATCCACCATCTTCCTAAATATCTTAAAATTCTCAAATGCCTCAGCCTTCTCCTTTAGAAAGGTCACCCATGCCATTCTAGTGTAGTCATCAATTAGTAGCATGTATTATCTCTCTCCTTTCAATCCCCTTATCCTTGTGGGACCACACAAATTAGTATGAACTATTTGTAAGGGTTTTGTAGTTGAATAATCCTTCATTGGAAACTTAACCCTTGTTTGCTTTCCTTGCTAGAATCCTTTGTAAGTAGTGTTTGCAGGTTTCATTAACTTAGGTATATTTCTAACCAGTCCTCTTAAACTTATCTTTACCAAATTATCAAATTTTACATGCCCTAATCTTCTATGCCACAACCAACTCTCATCTGCTTGGTTGATTAGACAAATTTGGACTTTTACTTCACAAAGTTTGTAGAGATTGCTATCAATCCTTACTCCTTGTGCAATTTTCTTACCATTCTTTCTTATCTTGTAGCGTTCAAAATTAAATACAATTTTGTAACCATTGTCACACATCTGGCTAACACTTAGAAGCTTATGTTTCAAACCCACAACATAAAGTAAATCTTTTGTCTTATTCTTCCCATCTATGCTTTATATTCCTTTACCACAAATCTTAACAACACTATTATGACCTAAGCTTACTAATCCTTCTTTACAATTCTTGATTTCGATGAATTTTCTTTTGTCTCTTGTCATATGCTTGGAGCAACCACTATCAATTACCCACAATTTTTGTTTCTTTGCATGCAACATTGTTTGGGAAATCATAGATTGACCCGAACTCTCCCCTTTTTCTTTCCAAACTTTCTTAGACTTATTTTCAATCTACCCTTCTTTCTCAAGAACCTTACATTCCCTTTTCATTTTGCGAGGTGTGTATTTCTTCTTCTCAGCCTAAACTATTCATCTTATAAATTTTTCTCTAAAATTTCTAGCTATATGACCAAAATTATTACAGTCGTAACATATTATAATCATATCCATTAAAGGAGAAAAAGATTTTTTTCTTACAAAGTTTGTACTCCTTTTAGGGGATACTCTACATTCTCTAGCCCTATGACCAAATTGATTACAAGCATAGAAATAACCATAGAAGTATGATGAATACCTAGTCATAATATTTCCTTGAGTTGGATGAGGTGGTCTTCTTTGTCTTCATCTCCTTGGATCATGCACTCTTGTAAATCCATCAACATTTTTTCTTGTTATGTTCTTCTTCTTCTTTTGTTCATTAGGGACTAACTAGTTGTCCTTCTTTTCTAGAGCTGACTTCTTTTCTCTATAGGTTCTCTTAACCTCAGTAGATTTCTTCTCATCTTTAGGTTTACTATCTTTGCAATATTCTTTACCAGTTGAACTAGACTTTTATTCTAACCTAAATCTCTCATACAATTTTACAAAAGTGTCCATAAAGGTGCTCTTACCTTTCTCAAGCCCTAGACCATATTTTTCTTTGCTAGAGGGATTTTTTGTCCTTAATAGCTCATCCAAAAAATTTGAGCCACCTTTTAATTATAGTCCTTTTTCAACATGCTCCCTAGCTTTCTCCAAATCCTTTCTTATGGCAACTACTTTTGTCTCCAACTTCATGCACCTGTCCATTTCAAATTCTAATTTGGATTTCATCACTTCGTCCATTACTTTGGCTTCCTCCACTTGAGGTTTTAGACTTACTACCATCTTATTAGATTCCTCAAGATATTTAATTAACTTCTTATTCCCCTTTTTAGGTCTTAAACTTCATGTCTCAAAATTTCAAGATCTTCTAAGGTAGAAATGAGTTCTCCTTCCTAATCTATTTCATCTTCTTCTTCACTAAGATGTTTACCCATGCCATGCTTCTACTTGACCAAGTCTTTGGCCATGAAAATAAATTCTTCCTCTTCTCCTTCCATTACAATAGCACTATCTAGTTCATCATCTAAACTATCACTAGCATCAGATGAGTCACTTTATTCTTGAATATATAGGCTCTTTTTCTTCCTTGCAAAGTTCTTCTTGTTAGAATAGTAGGGTTTCTTCATCTCTAAATCTTCTTGGGTATGTGCAGGATCATGATGGGCCAAAAAGTGGCAATCTAATGGGTATGTGGCTGACAACTTTTTTTTTACCCAAAATTGATGAAACAAAAAGGGTTTTTAAAGGAGATTCTTAGCTTTCCACCAATATAAATTATTCTTTACTGTGAACGTAATAAGTAATTATTATTCATTTTCTATTCAAATTATGACTAAAGTCTTGATTGATAGGTTGATTGAAAAACATCTATAGCTTTCAAACGGTATGACATTTTTTGAATCCAAAATATGTGTCACGTTCTATACTTCACATACTATAGATTAAAAAAAGAAAAATTGAATTTCATGAAGTTTTGACCAAGTTAAGGTGGTTAAACATATGAGTTTTTATATTTTTAAAAGTTGTAATAAAAAATCATAATTAATTATTTACTTGGAAAAAATTACAAAAAAATATGCATCACATCGAGACATGAGTCCTCTACTTATATCTAAAATATTATAAAAATATTATCATTTTATTGTGGTTAGGTGGTCGACAAACACCTACTTCTTATTTTTTCCTAATTTAAGTACTACTTGATTGAAATTTCAATTTTCACCAAATAGATATATTTTTTTTAAACAAACCTAGTAGTTTAGAAACTAAATTCAATTTGCTAAAGATTCTATTCTTACATATTTTTGAAGTAATATAGATAACTTATTCAATTTTTTACGTCAAGTTGCCTAACTCTGATTTTTCTGAATTTTTTTCCACTTAAGGGCATGTTTTTTCCATGATGATCCTGCACATACCCTCTTCTTGTTTAGGGTTATCCTTCTTGTAGGGAAATTTAGAAAAAAAATGTTCTATTTTACCACAATCAAAGCACATGAAGGGTAACTTACCTTTGTACTTGCTAGATCATCTCCTTAATCTTCTGATGAAGTTTGCTTCTTCCTCATCATTCTCTCCTTGTTCTGATGCAATGGTTGTAGCCTTGTCTTGCTTGGGTGCTTCATCCTTTTCCTTGTTCACAACCTTGAATTCAAACTCTCTCCTAGAAGGCTTAGCATCTCCCATCCTCATCTCATATGCAGTAAATATGTCATGCAACTCATCAAGGGTGAGTTTTTCCACTTCTCTTCCTTCTTCAATTGTAGATATCTTTGGAACATATATGCTTGTCATTGACATTAGAACTTTCTTGAAAATGAAATTTTCTTTCACTTCTTTGTATCCTCTAATAGAGTTTACTACATCTTCAACTCTTAGAAGATAGTCTACAATCTTCTCTTCTTCATTCATCTTTATGCCTTCAAATCTAGCTCTCAGTACTTGTAGATTTTCCAACTTTACTTGGTCATCTCCTTCATAGATGTTTTTCAACTTATCCTAGACATCATGTGTAGTATTACAATGCATATCCTTGCCAAGAATAGAACTAGACAAACTACTGATAATGACATGCATTGCTCTTTCATTATTCTCATAGTCCTTCCCTGCAACACTAGTGGGAGGAATGGGAGGAGTGGGAGGAGGAACATAGATGTTCTTGACAAACATCCAAACATCAAATCCTAGAGATCCAAAATATGCCTCCATCAATAGGGTCCAAAAATCATAATTTGTTCCATCGAACAGAGGTGCCTTATTTGTGGAAGAACCTTCTTGATTGTACATAGTGGTCACTCTACTAGAATCTACCTGAGCTAATTGAGCTTCACCTAGGGAACCTAGGGCTCTGATACCAATTGTTGGAACACAACAATCTACTGAGAGGGGGGGTGAATTAGTAGATATAGATTTCTTTTATCCCTTTAAAAAAAATGTGTGCATATTAATTCCTTAAACTCTTAATGTGTAGATAGAGAAAATATACAAATACATGAACATGCACACACAAGCATCACATAACACCAGATATATGTGGAAAACCCAAGATTATGGAAAAACCACGGTAAGAAATGTTGCTAGGATCTATTTTCCTAGTCTAGCCTCACAATCCAATATTCAGTCACAATGCTTTAAGGGCACCAACACTAAGGAGACACCAATCCCCTGGTTTTAGGAGCAACCACTCCCTAATCTGAGCACCTATCTAGATATTTGATGGCACCCACCAATCATATTTACAATTGAGGATATTACAATTTGATTAAAATTCTATGTTCCAACCTATTTGTAACTGCACAATGTTCTACACCCCTTTACTTCTACTCTGCTTTTTCTCTTCTCTATTAGTGCATTCTCTATTCACCTCAAGAAGCTCATAATACTCTTTTGTAATATGCACCATCTCTTCATAGACTCTCTTCGCAATTCACTATTCCATCGCATTCCACACTTAGTCAAAAAATTGATATCATGTTTTTTATCTCCTTCACTGATCTGTAGAGATTGCCTCAAGATTCCCATCATGTAGGGTATGTGCAGGATCATCATGGAAAAAATAGGCCCGTAAATGGCAAAAAAATTAGAAAAATCAGATTTAGGAAACTTGATGTAAAAATTTGAATAAGTTATCTATATTATTTCAAAAATATGTAAGAATAGAATTTGTAGAAAATTGAATGTAGTTTCTAAACTACTAGGTTTGTTTAAAAAAAATCTCTATTTGGTGAAAATTTGAAATTTCAATGTAGTAGTACTTAAATTTCAAGGAAAAATAAGTAGGTGTCTCAACCACCCTAACCACAATAAAATGATAATATTTTTTATAATATTTTAGATATAAGTAGAAGACTCATGTCCCAATGTGATGCATATTTTTGTAATTTATTTCCAAGTAAATAATTAATTATAATTTTTATTACAACTTTTAAAAATATAAAAACCATATGTCCACCACCTTAACTTGGTCAAAACTTTATGAAATTCAATTTTTATTTTTTTAAATCCTATAGTATGAAAAGCATAGAATGTGACACATGTTTTTAATTCAAAAAATGTGATACCATTTGAAAGCTATAGATGTTTTTCAATTAGTCTATCAATCATGACTTTAGTCGTAATTTGAATAGAAAATGAATAATAACTACTTATTAAATTCAAAGTAAAGCATAATTTATATTGGTGGAAAGTAGGGAATCTCCTTTAAAAACCTTTTTCGTTTCATCAATTTTGGGCAAAAAAAAGTTGTCAGCCACATACCCATCATATTGCCACTTTTTGGCCCATCATGATCCTGCACATACCCTGTACAGATTCTCTATTACGGTTTACTTGGTATCTTCTTCATCACACAACCTCTACATTGAGCCACATACATATTAAATTCAAATACAAATAATTTGCTAAGAATAGAAACCTATATAAACCCTAGAATCAAATATGCATTAAATGTTATTCTCTATTTATTCAATATGATTTTGATCTCCATCTCCTTTGTAATTTGTGCCACCACTTTTATAATCAAATCTTCATTCATATTGGTTGTTCGTGCAATTGGAACAATTAAATTTTTCCTCTATGTTGGTTGCTAGTCAAAGACCTCATTCACACATACCTAGCTATTGTGTATCTTCATCTTTGAATATGGGTCATCAATCTATAGTCTTCACACCATGATCCTCTGATCTTCATTCATTTCCCAACTTTAAAACACAACCATTCAATACATGGTCCATTAAAAATCCACCACAAATCTCTTTCATACATCAATTTCCATATGCGGGGTCCACCAAGACACACATCCAAAGCCTGCTTCCCTGTGACCTTTGACCACAGGCCCACTGAATCTTAGCAAGTTGGTGGGTTGTCACCATTTATTGTCCACATCAGCATCGTGCAACTCACAACAATGATGTGAGTTGGCTCATTGATCAATCTTGCAACACAAACTGTCTACATGTTAGCATCCTTTGTTGCCTTCCTCACTATCTAGTCCCACCAAACACATCCATAGTCATCGTTTGATCTTTGTTGTGTTGAAGGGACCAAAATTTTTGTTCTATTGATATTTATGTTTCTCCCTAATGAGGTTTCTTCATTGTGTCGGAGGGACTCTAAAGCTACTCAATCTGATATCTAAAAGTCTCTTCAATCTTTCCATTGGAGAAGTCTTGAAACTATCTCTTCAAATTTCCATTATCACTTTGATGTATCTATAGGCCCAACTTATCTTGTGGATCATTCCATTGAAGGGACTTTAAAGCATCTCCTCCTAATATGTTGCAGTTTCTTCAACGATGTTTTATCAGAGGGACTTTAAAGTAACTCCTCTTGATATTGTGTAGTCTCCCTAATAGTTGTTGATCAAATGAAGAAAAATATTTGGCATGCAACTTAGGAAACATTAAGGAAAATAAATATTTGTTGGGTTGGTAAGCACCAGGAAAGAGGGTCGATCAACCTACGTCCATAATGGCTTAAGTCACAACTTAAGTAACTGGCAACCTGCAATGGAAAATCAACACAAAATACAAGCTTGTTCAACACCATGACTATAAATCTAGGGTTTAACTAGTAAACCCTAAACCTTGTTTGAGAGCACAAATAATTCCATTCTAAGTGCATTATACATCCCCTAGACTTGTACTTTACATTTTTGAGAAGCTCTCAAAAAACCCATGTTAAATATGGCCTTTGATTTTTAATCACACTTTTGGAAAAACCTTTTGCAATAACATGTGAATTTTGCATAAAAATGCAACATTTTGAGCAACTTATGCAACTTGTACCATTTCTTCCAAAACTAGATCCACATCATACCTTATCTCTCCTTTGACATAAATGACACCAACCTCCCCTATAGGATTAACTCCAACTTAGTTTTGATCCCTCTTTTGACATTAATGACAACAATATGCTAAAAAATTCTACATTTATTCAATGAATTTTTGGTGGTAGAATGGACCACATGAAATAGAGCAACGGAGTTTTTGAAAACAGTAAATTTTCAAAAATTTCTTACCATTTTGGATTTTCTTTGGCTTTTCATGGAGTAGATTGACATAGAAAGGGTACTTCATTGGTTTCATTCATTGCACCATTGCATAGATCGACGTCTAGGGCATTGGGAACTCCTTTCTCTTTGGAAAAAGAGGATTTTTCCAGTCACTTGAAGATTTTTGAGTGAATTCCTAATTGATCTTATATCTATCATAGTTCTCAGTGTCCTAATGGGAAGAGCTCTCCCATTTTACAAGCCAGGAGAACCATTAATCAGGAAAAGTAGATTCCCTTTTATATTTGTGCTTCAGATTCTTAGTCCGATAGTGATTCTCACTCTTGGGTAGATGTGGTTTCTAATCAAAAGATTCATGCATCCTTTCCTAATAATATCCCCATCAAATCTAGAGATTCCTTCAATCCAAAGGTAGTGAATCATCTTCATACCAACAAGGGTCACATTGGGCCTAAGCCTATGCTTGAAAAGTATTGCTCTATGGCAGATACACCTGCTTCTTTTCCCAATAACATAGCTCAAAAGCATGAAGATTGTTATCGGGTTCTGCATCTACAATTGAGGAATGCACAACGGAATAAGGTAAAGCATCTACCTTTGTTTACTTCTATTAAAACCCCTTCTAGCAATTCTCTTTTCAAGAAAAATAATCAATCAAAAGTAGAAAAGAAATGGGTCCCTAAAAATGCCTCCTCAGATATCATGTAATGAGTTTGGGTTTAAAGATTTAGTTCAAATGATTTTTCGTGAGGAAGTATTGAGTGCAAAAAGTGAGGATCTTAAAGATCATGCCTTAATATGTAAATTCTAGAATCTTTTACCTCCTGTGGAAAATTTAAAAGATTCACTTTATTCTGAATGAGCTGGGGCTAATTAGATATTTTATATCGATTAGGGTAATGGTTTTTTTATTGTGTTTTTTGAAACAAAATTGCAAAGGGATTTGATTCTTAAGGTTAAATCATGGTTCTTTGTGGGCTCTAGGTTGTACACGCAGGCATGGGTTCCAAATTTTTATCCTCATTCGACTGTAGTGAAATTTGTTCCTTTTTGGATTCAATTTCCCATGCTTCTGCTAGAGTATAGGGAAATGGGTATTGTGAAAACCATAGAAAATAAATTTGGGATTTTTCTATGCCATGATATGGATTTCTTTAGAAATCCAAATAAACCAATTAGGGTTTTTGTATTACTAAATGCATTAAATGAATTTCCTTCTTCAATAAGGATGCACTCCAAGTTTAGAACTTGGATGAAGGAAAACTTAATTGAAAATCCAAAAAATGTTTGTAATTTCTATCACCTACTAGGACATTTTGCTCAAGAATGTGTACAAGTTCAGTGTAATGAGGATCTAGGAGATTCGCCCATTACTCTAAATAAAATAGAAGTAGTTTCAAATGTGGTAGAGACATTTGAGAAACATGATTCTTTTGTCTTAGGTGATTTAATTCTTACAAATTGTCAAACTAAGGAAGACTCATCTCATCCCCTTTCACTAGTACTATTGAATGTAGGCTCAAATATGTCATTATATGCTAAAAAGATGAGAAATGACATCCTTGTGGATACTTCTTCTCAAATGGGTTTGTTTTTATGTTCATCTAATATTTTACATTAGAAGTTTGTGGTTGTGTCTAATAAGACCTCAAAAAAGGCCAGGACACTAATCTTTAAAGTGAATCTACCCTAGGGATGGAAAACCATAATAGAGATTTCACCCATGGGTAAATCTTTATCTTTGTATACACCAAATTTTACTATAGAACATGAGAAAAAGTTGGATGGAATAATCTAAAATTTGATGTGGGAGAAACCTCTGATATCTAAACCTTTTGATGAAAGAGAATTCTCATAATCATGCCTTCCACTTTTGCTGCCTCATGATAAACAGGATTTTGTTTGTACAAATCCTGAGGAGATTGGGAAGAAATCATATGACATACATGAGCTTGGTGAACACTTCAGTTTGGAAAGTTGGGTTGAAAATATGGTGAATAGTGTGGGATCAAACATAATTGATTAAATTGCAAAGAAAATTGATAAGGAAGAAGGGGAGTTGTTGAAAGGTACATGTGATAGTTCATTGATAAGATCTCAATCACATAATGATGTTGATACACAAGAAACTGACGAGAAGTTTCAAACAAAACAAGCTACAGAGGCTACAGAATCCACTAAAGTGTATGGTAATGAATTTTATTTTTCAAATCACTTATTTGTTAGCCAAACACCTATCATGACTCCTGAAATTAAATCACCTGGGTAGAGAAGTAGGAAATCCAATGCAACAAAGATGTAGTAGGAGATTGCTCCAAGGATTTAGTTGACTTTAGATTGCAACATAAAGAAAAGATTGAGGAGAGAAGGATGCTCTCCACAATCGACATGAAGATCGTATCTTGGAATGTTAGGGGTTTTAATGCCCCTAACAAAAGAGCCCAAATCAAGTAGCAAATAAATTCTTCAGGGGTTGATATTGTATTAATACAAGAAACTAAATTATCTAAGGAAAGCTATGATAATATATTTCCAAGTGGACCTTATGGAATTCATGTCAATCTGCTACCCAAGGAGCATATGGGGGTTTGCTAACATTATGGAATGTTAGAATAGTATAGTTGGAACCCATTTCTAATATTGCTCATTGGAAATTTTCATGTGTTACTCACTTTGAGTTATCTTTCTTGCTAGTAATTTTTATGCTCCAAATTCAACAATAGGTAAACAAAAGCTTTGGAAGGAGCTTGACTTAATTTTTGAACAATTAGGGGTATAGAAAGTGGTACTTGCCAAAGATTTTAATGCAATATTATCTTCGCATGAAAATAAATGAGGCATTATACCTCCTCACAAGATAGTGGAAGATTTTAGAAATTTTGTTCACAATAATGCACTTGTAGATGTGTAATAAGAGAAAGGTATGTATACATGGACAAATAAAAGACGTGAATTTTTGCAAATAGTTGTACGATTAAAAAAAATTCTAATTTCATCCAATTGGGTAGTAGATAAGTATGTGCAAATGTCAGAAATTTTACCTTGGACAGGGTCTGATCACTTTCCTACTTCTTTAAGCACTGAAGCCACTAATTCCCCTCAAAATTGGAAAGCATCATTTAAGTTTGAGTCAATGTGGTTTAGGCATAATGATTTCTTTCCTTTATTGAGAAATTGGTGGGAGAAAGCATCATATGAGTTAGGATCCATTATGCATAGATTTTGCAAGAAAATGTAGTTTTTGAAAGGGAAAATAAAGCAATGGAATATATATGTGTTTAAAAAAATCTTCCACCAAAAGGATCTGATTTCAAAACAGCTGGCAGAAGTTAATGAAAAAACTATAAGTCAGGGTTTAATGCCACAATATTTTGAGCATCAAAAAAATTTACAATTAGAATGGGAAGAATTAGTGTTGTGTGAGGAATTATATTGGCATCAGAAATCTTGTGAACTGTGGCTTAAAGAAGGTGACAAGAGCACTAAATTGATTCATATGTCAGCTCAGGTAAAGAAAGCTAAGAATGTAGTGTTTTGTATTCAGGAAAGTGACTCGGGAAATTGGTTAACTAATGAGGTAGAGATACAAAATGAAGGAATAAAATTCTTCTCTAATTTTTTATCCACTTAATTACATCAATCAGATTAGATTGGAGTTGAAAGAGAAAACATGCTACAAGCAATTCCTACATTAGTCACCAGACAAGATAATGTACAACTTAATAAGGCTTTCACTCTGGATGAAGTGAAAGGGGTTATTTTCTCACTCAAGCTAGATAAATCCCCAGGACTAGATCAATTTACAATAATATTCTTCCAAAAATGTTGGGACTTTATAAGTAATTATCTGCTTAAAGCTCTGGATGAATCTTGAACTTCTTGTTCCATGCTCAAACAATTTAATGTTACACACATTTCATTAATTCAAAATGTGAAGGACCCAAATACCTTTTTTAGAATTTTGTCCTATATCTCTTTGTAACACAGTTTACAAGATTTTTACCAAAGCAATTTATCTTCATCTGTTGTCCATTATACCTAAAAAAATATTTGAAGAACAAGGAGGATTTTTTCCAAGCAGGGAAACAACAAATGGTGTTGTGGTGGCACATGAAGTTTTGCACTCTATTTCTTTGCATAAAATCCCTTCATTCATCATTAAGCTTGACATGATGAAAGCTTATGATAGATGGAATGGGAATTTTTGATGCAAGTTTTACAGAAATTGGTTTTAGCAACAAATGGTGCAAGCTTATGATAGAGTGGAATGGGAATTTCTGATGCAAATTTTACAGAAATTTGGTTTTAGCAACAAATGGTGCAAATGGATCTTCTCTTGCTTAAAAGGTGCAAATTTTTTAGTGCTAATCAATGGTACCTCGTTAGATTTTTTTAGCTCCACCCAAGGAGTCAGACAAGGTGACCCAATATCACCTTTCTTATTTATAATATTAGTAGAGGCACTTAGTAGGTCAGTCAAACAGTCTCATCTTCAAGGATTTTGGAGAGGGATTTCAATGCCTTTCACTGATGTATCAATCACACATTCTTTGTTTGCAGATGACACATTATTATTTGGTGTAGTTCAAATTCAAGAGGCCAATCATATAAAGTCCATGTTACAAAGTTATTCATGGGCTTCAAGTCAGAAAATAAATGAAAAAAATCAAAGATATACACTTTTAACATCAAATCAGGCTTAGAAAAGAGAATTGTTAACCTTCTAGGTTTTCAAAAAGCAGAATTACCCTATAAGTATCTTGGGATCCCATTTTTTACTAGTTCAAATAAAATTTCTTACTGGGACAAGATCATTCAAAATATTCAATTAAGGATAGCCACATGGAATGAGAGGTGGTTGTCACTTTTAGGAATAATATTATTGATCAAATCAGTCCTTTCAACCATCCCAAATTATTACATGGTAGTACTAAAAGCTTCAAAATCTATAATATTGATAATTGAAAGACTAATCGGGGATTTTCTATGGAAAGGGAACATGGACAGCAAAAAGAAGATTTCACTTATTTCATTGGAAAATCTCTGTGAAGATAAATTAAAAGGGGGAGCTAGGATACACAATTTACACTAGGAGCTAAACTAGTGTGGTACATATACACTAAACCGCAAGTGAAATGGTTAAAAGTCATGCAAGCTGTTAGAACTGTAAAATTTAGAAAATTTTACATTTGATTATATTCATTAGTTTCCAAAATAGTCCTCACCATAAACACAAAAATCCTTTTTCCATAGTATTTTTTCTCATACTTTATCATGTGGTCCTACAGAAATCAATCTAGCCCTGAATATTTCATTGTATAATCCATATCGACGACAGAAGGTCAAGGTCTCCCCGATCCATAATGCATTTTTTGCTTTCATGTATATCTGTTGTGGTCTATCGGCAAGAATTCAGGAATGTCACACTTCATCTGCAAGCACATATCGGCAGGACATAATTCATTGTCTCGGTGACAGAAAAATCATATCGATCAGCAAGAAAGTTATCATTGGAATAAGTCATAACGAACTCATATATGTCTTACCAACCGACGCACAAGGAAACATATCGGCCAGACTAAAAGTCATCGGAGTGAAGTCTTATCGAATACGTTTGGTCTTGCTGATAAAGCATAAGGGGACTCTATCAATGGTTATCAAGATGAAGTTATGTAGTCTTGCCAACTCATATGTCTCACTGAATGTTGTTTTATCAGTGAGAAAGTAAATATGTCTCAGCGACCAGAAAACATATCAAAGAATATATCTCAGTGAGACACAAAATAATCTATAGAACATCTCCCCGACTTAAAATGTCATAGCGATATACATAAGACTGAGAGGATAGCTATCGGTGAGACTCTAAATATCGATGAGACTATGGGACATTATAGTGATATTCAATTTGCGATAGTCGGTAAGACTTCAGGGTGTCGGGGAGACTACAGGATGTTTTGACAAAAGGTTTAATGAACATTGCAAAAGGATATCACCCCAGATTTGAAAATGTCTCACTAACAACACATTTCATGTGACAATATGAGTTTTGAAAAAATACTTCACTCGTGCTTCAGCTCACACATTAATGGCACGGCGAAACATAACAAGGAGAATTCAATTGGAGACATTAGTGTGGAATTGCTAGCAAAAGAATTGGAGAGGTGAACAAGAACCAAGGCATTCCTTCAGTCTGAAGGCTTCAATCAGATACAGTAAGTTCTTGCACCTTAACTCCTCTAGTTTTAACTTCTATAATTTTCAGGAAATGGAGTCTCCCAACTTAGAAAAATCAAAAGGTAGAAAGCATGGTGAAAGCAGTCAACCGAAAGGAAAGAAGTAGAAAACTGAGACAGAACATGAGGGCACTGAGTGAAGACTAAATCAAGACCTCATTGGCCAGTTACCTGGCTCTGGACCTAAAGCCAGATGATCTGCTCAGCTTAGGGAAGAAATGGATAAAGTGGATGATAAATGTAAATTCATAGGAGATGTTTGGACTCCAATAAGGGGGTATGAATTGTTTAATTTTCACTATCATCAAAGAAATCACTTTGAACCAGTATGCAACCCATGGAAGCTTAATTTTGGAAAACTGGTGTGCCCTAATGTATTTGTAAATGCAGAATTGATAAAATTGTTTGTAGTTCATTATAATTCAAAACTCAAAGCTATATGTGACCCGTCCGAGAAACCACAAATACATTTATCAGAGGATGCAATAAGGGAGGTTTTCAATTTGGAAGGGGTTTGCAATGAAAAGATCATTTGTGAAGACTTGGAAAAGGAGTTTTGGAGAATGGAAATGTTTTATAAGGGTTGTAGGTTGCCAATTCATAGGATTAGACAAGGTGGCAAACCAATTCCTTTATAGGATAGTGATGGACCTCCTTTTCATGTTGACCTATTTGAACATTATATGAAGTACACTTATTTCTCAGTGGGCCAGGTATTGGGAATGGATGTCCTAGAGTATATGTCATTGTGCCTATGCTAATTTTAGCAGATATCCATTACCACAACTCTAGGCCATTTGACTATGCCTCATACATTTTTAAGGGGCTTGATTCAAGATTGATGGCAATAAAGGGTGGAGCATCTATCTTTCATCTCAGGCATTATTCATTGTTGATGCATATAGTGTTATATTTTGGATAGGAGTTGGGATTGTGGCCCCAGGAGATGAGAATATTTCAATTTGACAAGGTGCAGCATTACCTGTTCAACTATGGATTGTTGTCTGGGATAGTAGGTTTTCCAATTCTAGTTTTGTTCATTTTGAAGAATATTTTGTAAAGACATTGTACATATTGTACAATCATCCATGTGATTATTCTTTATCTGAAGAGATAAAGAGATTTCTTCGGCCAAAGGATTTCAATGGGCCAATTGATCATAATTGGGGAGATTGGTATTTCTTGGAGGGAGCTACTATGATTAGAGTTTATGGGTTTGAAGATGCCCCATTCATTTTTCCAAAGACAGTCCCAAATAGAATTGTATTTTTGGAAATTGTCAGACAAATGGATTATTCTAGTGTTATGAATCTTAGTTCCTTTGGGAAGCATGCTTTCATGCCTAGTACATTATGCTTTGGTGATTTTACTATGTTGTCCAAGGAAAGATACAATTTGATCCTTGATAAACTGTTGCAGTACAATATGAAGAGAGGACCACCCAGAAAAAACTTCGACCCAGAAGGGTATATTCACTCTGCTAAAACAAGGATAAACTTTGGAGGGTATCAACATGTGCCCTATCACTTTGATGATATGATTCTTAATTTGGATGAGGAAGAAGCAGGGATGGTGGTTGAGAGATATAATCAAAGGTTGTAGGCTACAGAGTTGTCTTCCGGGGAGGAGGCATCTGAGGATAATATGCCACAAGGCCAATCAAGTAAAATATCTAGATTAAGAAATCAGCATTATACTTGCCCTACCATAGAATTGAGTACTGAAGAGAATGAAGAGGTAGATGCAAGGCATGAAGAATACAGATCATTTGTATCAGATGATGAATTTTTTATCTCCTCAAAGTTTAAAGCATTTTTGTATAAACAAAAGGGAAAAGAGATAAGGGAAAAGGTTGATAATATTACTACAGGTAATGAAGAGCAATTGTTGAATGATTTAAGGAGGTGTGTGGATGAGGAGATGATGGGTATGACCTCTGAAAATGGGAGGAAAATGTTGGAAAATGCCAGTGTCATGATCTTTCCTAGGCTTGATCTCAATTATGCACTAATCTTTGATAGTTTCTTAAAAGACAGTAATGCTTCACACAAGCTTAGCCAAGAAAAGGTAACAGAAGTGTATGCAGGATCTAAATACAATACAGATGAAGGATCATTAATGATTTGGGCCTTATATCCACCCCATAGGAAATCAGTAGTTATTGACACTGAAAAGGCATTCGGGCATGTCATGAATTTAAAAGTTGGAGAAGTTGATCCTGTGGCTACAACAAAAATTGGAATTAATATTGAAAAACTAAACAAAGCCCAAATTTAGATGTTGATTAAGGAGAGAGAAATGTACAAAAAAAATAACGAAAGTATGTTGAGAGAAAATGATCACCTAAAAAATTTGTTAGGTGTTACGATGAAGTCAACCAAGCTGCTTACTCAAGGTGAAAGATCTCAGTCAAAAGATCATTGGGAAGGATCAAGTGCTTACTCCCAAGGAAAATATGATGCACTTGCAACAATAATCAAGAAAAGGCAGGCCATTTTAACATCTTGGTTAAATAAACTCTGGGGAAAATATTCACATACCCTTGCTGCATTAAAAGAACATGAAAGGATGGATGGATGGATTATGGAGAAGTTTCAAGAGAGAAACCAAAGAGATGTTTCTAATAGTGTAGCAATTGAAGCTGCAAATCATTTTATGAATAAACATCGAAACTTCTATGAAGAATTGCAAGGGGATGAACATGGATTGATAAATGTCGCCAAGAAAACATTGACTACATTCTTTGATGATAGAGGGGAACTAAAAGAAATGACCAGATGGAAAGGTGAGAGTGATTCAATACTACATGAAATTTTGAAGATAGCTACAGTAGAAGATGCAACATTGGAGGAGGCGAGCGAGCAAAATGAGAAGATGATAAAAATGGAGATCATAATCCAAAATGTAGTTGGAGATGTGGATACGTACGAACGCCAGAATTATTTGGATCACCTATCTAAAACTCATTTGTAGCTTAACAGAGATTGATTATCTTCTAATCTTTTTTTGTTTAAACATATGATATTTCTGAAAGGACATGTCCTTTCGAGTTTTGATGTATAAATATTTGTTTCGGTAGCGAAACATAAGGGAGATAGATATAGAAGATACAATATAGGATTGAATAGAAGGAAAATACAATGTTTTACAATGTTTTATAAATGTGAGACTCTGATGCATGTTTAAAAAGGGAGATATCAATGAAAGTCTTTTGATGTGGTGACACATTTCTAGTATCAGTTTTTTTGTTGAGAAAATCGAAAGTATTACTGAAGTTGTCTCCAAGGTTGATATTTTTTTGGTTATTTAAATTGATATAACAAGTTTATATTCAGTTTATCGGTGCACATTTGTTGTATCTGTATGGTTAATTAATTGGTTCTTTCAAGAAAATATTAAATCCTTTTAGTTGATCATAGTAATCAGGGAATTTTCATCCAAGGATCATTAAGAAGAACTTGGTAGTCATAGTCTTGCATGTTTATACAAGTTATAAACTAAAATATATGCCAAACAATTTGAATTTTTTCTAGAAAGAAGTTTCTCATTTAGATTTCATTTGACTCCGCATACCCAATAAGGCACTAGTCTCTGCATTTTCATCATTTAGTTTCATTCATTCTTTACATCTATTAACTGAACATATTAGGTTTTAGTTTTAATATTGCTATACAATTTATACCAAATCAAGTTTTATTTGTCCACTCCCATCTTCCATTGTGGGAAAAACACTTCAAAAGAGATAAGCACAAGTCAAGTCTTCCTCAATCATATAGGTACACCCGCCTAGGTCTAGTAGCACCTGAAGAGTAGAAGGTCTAAACCATTTGACCTTGTTTGTTACCCTGAAATGTATCAAGAGATTGGCAACCTCTTGAGGCATTTCGCCTGCATTTTTGAGAGCTAACACAAGCTATGTATTTAGATAACACAGATCCAAAGAGAATTTGTATAGATTCAACACCATCTCAAGGATCTACAATGTCGAATTTCTTGACCAGTAGTGTGTAGAAAGGTAATAATCCTGTATCTTACATGGGAAGTTCAAGATGGTTTATAATGAAAGTTATGGGAAGATTCTTGGGGTGGATATGCTCCTCTAAATGTAGCTACTAACTTGTAATTTATTAAAAATCTTCTTAGTACAAGCTGGGGGAGAGAGTAAGTGATTATTTTGAGAGCGTTTAAGAATGCATTGAGAAAGTAACATGGAAATATGTCACTACTATATATTGTCTAATTGTTTAGAAAGAGGTACTTAAGAGCATACTAAATGAGAGAATTGTATATGTTTCAAGAGGGGAGGATAAGCTATTATGGGCACCCTCAAAAAGTGGAAAATATTTAGTCAAAATGGGCTATAAGGAAATAATGAGTAAAGGGGAGAGAGTCAAACCTCAAAGAGCTTTGTCCTTTTGTTTGGACTCAACTATGCTACCAAAGGCAAGATGATTTTCATGGCTGGCTATTAAAAGAATAATTTTGACAAGTGATAGACTTGCTAAACTTGGGATAGCAGCTCAATTTACATGTGTCTTATGTGAAGATGGGATGGAAGATGTCAATCATTTGTTTATTCATTGTCCCTTTGCATCTTGTTGTTGGCTTTTCATTAAAAATAAATTAAGTTGGTATGATCCATTGCCAAATAATTTTTGGGATCTATTTTGAACTTGGCCAATGTTGTATAAATCAACATTGTTTGCATGCATTTGGAAAGTGATACCATTTGTTGTGTTGTGGACTATTTGGTGGGAATGTAATAGAAGGATTTTTAGGAAGGAGAAAATGAAGATTGAGCAAGTATTAGAGAAGTTAGAATCATCGATAGCAGAGATAACAAATGCACACGTACAAAAGGTAAAAAATATTAGGTCTTTGTTCATGGATTGGGATTCTAAGGTAATACATAAGTGGAATAATATTGTTCTACTATTCAAAGGAGGCTTGCATCATAATTCAAGACACAAATTAGATAGAAGCAAAATTTATTGGACTCCACAGGTACAAAAGGATTCTCCAAGTTGAATTTTGATGGTGCATCACATGGAAACCCAGGTATTTCAAGCGTGGGGATTGTAATAAGAAATTGTGAAGGGCTCTTAATATCAGCTAAGTCAATAAAACTCCTAAGAGGTACAAATAATATGGCAAAAGCACAAGCTTTGTTTCATGGGTTCCAATTAGCATATGATATGAAAATTAAAGACCTGGAAATTAAAGGTGACTCATTAATTATTGTGAATACCTGTAACTTAGAAAGAAATGATTTTAAGTAGGAAATGAAATATGTGATGCAATAGGTATGGAAATTGTTTCCTATGTTAAAATTTGTTCAAATTAAACATACTTATAGGGAAGGAAACCAACTTGCAGATAAATTGGCAACCATTGGGTGTGAACAAATTCAAAATGTGTAGATGTATGGATGTAATATGCAAAATATCACTTAGGAATTGGATGAAGCTATTAACTTGTATAGGAGTGAATTTGCAAGGTCCCTTATGTAAATTCCTTTTTCTCCTTGTCCACTTTATAAAACCAAGTTTTAAGGCTTATTTCCACACAATCTCGTTGCTTGCATCCCACTTGGCACCTAATTTGAGTGACAGTGGATGTGTTTCTATTGGGGACGCTCGTATGGTGTGCTTACATCCCTAGCAAATTCTTGTAGATGGACCTGTAGAGGCGTTACACTTCTCATTGGGGGTCAAGTTGTAACACCCTCTTTGGCCAACCGACCTAAATATGGCCATTTTTCTTCATCTCTCCTTCATATTCACTCCTTGAACAAGGATTTCCACTTCACTTCATTCACAAGCTCACTTTCATACTCTTGCACTCACTCTCAAGATTTCTAGCAACACTTTTGCACCTCATTGCAGCAAATACATCACTCCATCACTTCGGTAGAGAAATTTGGGGACAACACCATTGTAGTAGAGGCTTGAGTACTCTCATTTTCTCCCCAAGCAGCCTTGAGTTCTCTCGATCGAGGTGGTAAGCTTCCCTTTCCTCTCCTCTATCACTTGGTTGAGTGAGCACACTTACTGTTTTGTAGTGCTTTAGTGCTCATTAATATTTTTTTTCTTTATCTCACTTTCTTGGCTATCTATGGAGGTGGAAACACCTAAATGGGGGTTTGAATGAGGTAGGCCCCTATACAGCCACCCAACATTTTCCTCTCTTTGTGTATAGGTGTAAATGCTTTGTGAAGCTAGCTAGCGATTAGGCTCTTCTATGAAATCATCTTCGTCACTTGAGCTTTGGTATATTTCCTTTATCACATTCATTTGCACTTCCTATATCTCATTGTGTTGTTTTTCTCTTTTAGAAGTTCCTAGCTAGGTTGCTAGCTTGTTTTCTGATAGTTCATGTTGTACTTTTGGTCCTTTGGTCATACAAATTCCAACACACCTGAGAGATGCCAGCGCATCGCACTATCATCCTAGAACTACGCTCTCATCCTCAAATAGAGTGTTATCCGAGATACAATGTTGAGATAAAGAACCAACTCACCTAGCCTCACTTCAAATCTCGGGATTGTAGAGTGGTTGGAAGAATGTATAGTCCTCATCATTCTCATCCTCATATCCTAACACCCCCTTTAGTTGAGGTAAGTTAGGGAATCTTTCCACATCTTAGCCCTCCATGACCTAGGCCCTTGCACGTGGTGGTCCCCCTCTCTTACATTTTTAGTGAACCCAACGTGAACCAAAATTTGTTCATCTATTGGTGTTGAGACCTCTCTCGTGTACCTCATGACTATTGTGTTCTTGAGTGTTGTTAAGGTTTATGAGCATCACAACCCAATCCACAACTTCTGAGTATATCATTAGGAGAAGTATACAACACCTCCTAATGGAAAGGATGAAGGTCTCTATTCGGTTATCTACAAGCCTTTTCTCTAGTCCCACTAATAGTGTGGTTGTGTAGGAGTAGTTGTCAAGGTACGAGATGGGATTCATTGATGAGACCGATCATGTTCTTAGTCCCCTAGGATCTCCTACATAGTTGTCAGTAGACAAGTGTGAGGTCATTCAAATATCTATAGAATATGTCTCCTCCCTCACTAAAGGGTTGGGCAACTTAGGAAATCACTTGGAAAGAAATTTGAAGATGGCTAGAATCACTCGGGTTGTCAACAAGTTAAAACATATGATGGAAAAATATTGAATAGGCATAGAGGTTCTCACTAGCCTCCTTGGTCTTGCCGAAGTGTGTGCTCCTTTGAATAATCTTAGCTTTGTACAAGGAGCGGCTTTTGAAGAGCATGAGTGATAGTTAGGAGTATCGATTCCTCCCATGTCAGTTTACATGGCTGACACAGTCCCCTCTATCAATATCCCTTATGTCTCCAAACAACCTGAAACTGTCAAAGTAAACAAGGTCACCTTGGGCTTTAGCTTCATCCCCCCTGTCACCTCTAGTGCTAGAGTCTTTGGTAGGATGAGTGGTGGGGGATTTGGTAGAGGTGGTGGATTTGGAAGAGGAGGTGGTGCTAGTGGAGGCAGTTCCGATGGAGGTCATGGTGGTGCCTTCGATAGAAGCCCTATTGGTGGAGATGGCTTTGGTAGTGGTTCTAGCAGAGGTCACACTGGTGGTAGTTTTGGAGGTGGTTTTGGCAGTGGTTCTAGAGGAGGTTCCTCTGGCCCTCTATCTTCTAACGACCACATTCTGAACACTCTTCTTCAGAATATGGGTAAGTTGCAGAGCTAGTTAGCGAGTCTTTCCCAAGCCTCTACTTAGCCTATCTTCCAACCCTTCTTCCAGCACAACCTATTGTTAGTTGCGATCTTAAACAATCCCTTCACCCAAGGAATGAAGATCCCTACATTTGAAAAGTATGGTAGTAAAGGAGATCCATAGAAACATGTTTCTGCCTTTAACGCCATGTGCACAGACTTCTTCCATCATGACATGTTGATGGCCAAATTGTTTCCATGATCTCTTAAGGACACAACACTCAACTGGTATTGTTCCTTTCTTGAAAATTCCATTTTCTCATTTGACCAACTCGTAAATCAATTCCTTAGAAAATTTCAAGCAAACATCGGGTCAAAGATGACCTTTCGGATCTTGTCCAATGTAAACAAGGAGATAACAAAAAAATAACTAATTTTATAGCACGCTATCAAGTGATTCTTTCACATATCTCGTATTAGCTGCCCAATTTTGATTTACAAAAGGTATTCATAGGGAACTTACAAAAACCTTGGTAAGAGAAGTTTTCCCTTATGAAATACCCTTCTTTCACTCACTTGTATGTAGCCTTATGAGAGTACCAATAGACAGTTGTTTATTTTGGGGGATCCTCCTCGTACTCCCATTCTGAGGGGAAGTCCATTCTATCAATCTCTAGGAAAGGTAAGACTATTACAAATGTAGTTTTTGCTGCTAATGACAATGGCCTCAGACGTAACTGAAAGTTCACAAAGTTATCAGAATCTTATTCTTCTATCTTGCAGAAGCTATTGAAGGATAAGATTGTAACCTTACCCTAATTGGTATGATGGGAGAACTTATTTTCAATACCATTGAGTTTATGGACATGATATTGAATGTTGTATGCGGCTACATAATGAGATACAAGACCGCATCAACTGTGCCATTCACCTCGATGGGAGTAAATAAAATGCTAAAAAATCAGTGGCGAAAGCTAATTGTGAATTGTAGATATACATGGACCCATTTCTATCACACTCTACTAACATGATTGTAGATCCCACTAATTTTGCTACTTAACCCAGAGCCTATGTTAACATGGTCATGGTGACTTCCATTGCTCCACCTACACCCAGTTCACTGAACATTACATTCACATCACAAGATTTCCCTTAAACAATAAACCCCCGCCTCTTTACACTCCCACTCACGTCAATGGTAACATTGTGATAGGATTCTTGATAGACCCCGCGAGCCATGTGAATGTTATCATAGAGGAAACATTAGTACTAAATTCATTACAAAAGGAAGAATATGAAGAAACAAAATCTACCATTCATACACATGATGGTATGTTCCTTAAACCCTACGGATCGATAACATTTTTTATCTTGGTTCAACCCAAGGCCATCGACACAATTTTTGATGTTATCTTGGAGTCGGATTTGTTCAGGCTAAAGCTAGGCATACCTTGGTTAGCTTCCATGAATGGAATTTCCTCCGTTATTCACAATTGTTTAAAATTATCCCATGAAGGTGTTGTGCATGTGGATATCAACCCTTGGTGTCCCATGGTGGATATATGTTGGATCATTTTTGGCCCTCCCTAATTAGTCTGCTTCCTCTGAGAATGGACCTACTTTACAAGAATTATGCAAAGTATAAAACTTGGTGACAAGGATAGTCAAAACTAACCCTTCTCGTAATAAAACAATTAGTTGCCTCCTCTTCCTAAGAGGAAAAGGAGAAGCCTTTACCGACTACTCTCTCTTCCCAAAAAGGAAAGGAGAAGTTCATGCCAGATCCCTCTCCCTCTCATAAAGGTAAAGAGAAGGTTTCCTTCCCCTGGATTGCCTCATACTCTCCCCTTTCTTGCAAAGAGTATTGGATGAGTTAGCCTAGCGGCTATCTGCTGAGTCCGATGATTCCTCCTTGGCATAGGCCTAAGCTCAGGATCACAAATCTCCCTAATGAATATCCTAGACCGTGGTACTACTTATACGGCAGAAAGAAAGGTTCCCAAAGGGATTTCAATCCGTGGCATCCTACCACTCCTACTCCTAAGGAAACAAATAGGAAGATGCCTACTTTCGAGGCTCTTGAGTCGACTCCCCCTACTACTCCTCAACCTCTTCCTCTCACTCCTATTTAGGAATCCATTCCTCCACCAGAAATGACTATAGTGGATGTTCCCATGGTTGAGCAGGAGCCTTCTGTTCCTTCATAGCCTCTAGCCTCCAGCTCCAAGAGCCATAGAAACCACCTTGCACACAAGCACAAGCATCAGTGAAAGTCTCTCTTAGCTGAGCAGGCCACCTCACAAATGAAGGAGGAAGAAATGACTACCCCTATTTCAGGGGCTCCTGCAGTGTCGCCCTCTTCCCTTCCTTCTGCTTCTCTTTAGTCTAGTCTTGCATCACTATTGGCTTTTGCTGCGAGTACAAATGCACCTAACCCCAAGGGGGTACAGGTGTTCATCGCCTCTTCGGTGGAGCCACCTTTATTGATATCTGTTCTAGATATCCAACCTTTCCCAAATCCCATGGATATGATTAATACCTCGATTTTGTCTGCCATAGTTCTTTCCTCCTCTTCCTCTACACCTTTAGCCTCATCTATGGGGAGTTCATCTCCTCCAATGAAGAAAAAGGTGGAGTGTGGTCCTTCTAGCAATGAAGGACATAAGAGGATCCTGCCTTCTCTGCAAGGTGGCCCGACATTGACTTGTTTTTTCCTAGTGACAAAACTAGTCCTAGCTTCTCCTGAGTTTTTTACTACTCCAGAGTCATTCAGTGAGCCTAGAATGAATCTCAAGCATAGCCTAGCCTGTCCACTAAAGTTAGACATTGGGGTGCATGTTTAACTTCGTGGATGAAGTCTCAGCCTTCTCGGCGATCTTCACGAGGTCGCTAACCGTAGCTCCACAAGAGCTCGATGAAGTAGACTTTTTCGAGCCTTCTTCGTTAGGCCTTTTTGTGGGAGGGCTAGATGATTCTCCTCTTAACATCGCACCACTACAAGCACATCCTCCTTCCCCCTATGATGACCTAGAGTGGGAAGTGAACTACCTCTTGGTTGACTAGTGTTAGGAGGAGACCTCTTCTTGATCTTTTGTGTGTGTGTGTGTTTTGTGATGTGTTCCCCCATGATCGTGCTATATTTTCCTAGATGACCCTCATCACCCCTATTAGTGCTTGGATATAGGCATGGTTTTTGTGTTGTTAAATTTCTTCTATTTGAATCTTTTTTCTTCCATGTTTATGCTTGATTTTTGATAAATTGGGGACTATGCAAAGTGTTCGGGGAATTTAGGCTTCCCTTCCATGTTGACCCAATTTTTTATTTTACTTTGTTTTCCATGCATCATTCCTGATCTAGTTGTAGATTGATGATCTTTCTCCTTACACCATGGTTACGTATTATTTATATGAGCTTGGATAGATCTAACCCCGCTAAACCAAATCCCCCTGTGCCCTTCATTTGTATTTTTCTCTTTTTCTTTCTCTTTATTTTCTTTGCTTGAGTTGTCCCTCTCATGTGTGACAATGATTTTCTTCAAAATTTCAATTTTCAGAAAATGAATTTGTTGCCAATGAATTTTTTCTCAAAAATCCTTACAAACATTCCTTTTCAAAGACAACATTCAGAATTAGGAATCCTTTTGAAAGAACTTGAGTGTTTTCCCCCCAAGGTGGAACGGTTATACCCTTCACCTCACATGGGCACACTTCTCCTCCTCTATAAGGAGATTCCTTAATAATGGATCACTCTAAGAAAGAAAACATCTACTTTCAAACTATGTGTCCCTTGAGTGGACCCCCTTCTTCATGACAAGTTCCCGAGGGAACTCCTTTAAAAGATCTTATCTTGAATGAAATCATTTGTGTCTAGCTTGGGAGCAACCTGACTAGACCTCACTTTTTGAATAGCATGTCCCTTGAGTGGCCCCCTCTCCTAATGAAGGGTTCCCGAGGGACCCCTTTGAAATTCTTCCAAATCATCAACGGTCTGCACAACTGTCTACTTACTTGCCTACATGGCTGCTTCCTGACTGTGTGGAGTCTACTTTCCTAGGTTTCCTCCATGTGAGAGATCTTGGGGGATACCTCCTTGTAGGATTGAGAGCCTAGGGGGCTTCCTTTGGGTTTCCTCCGTGCTAGAGTTTTTGGGGGACACCTTCCTTGCAGGTCCACAAGCCTATAAAGAGATTTCTTCCTTCAACTTCATAGTTCCAAGCAACTATGAAACTTTCTTCACTTGTCCTGCACCTTTAGGTTCACCAGATCATGGTTTGCTTCCTTGATGCTTCACTATAACCTTAATCCTTCCTTGATCTACTTTTCCAAGCACTCATCAGTACTTGTGCTCACTAAAGTGGGGGAAAAATGTATAGGAGTGAATTTGCACCCCTTATGCAAATTCCCCTTTTTTTCCTTCTCCACTTTAGAAAACCAAGTTCGAAGGCTTAATTCCACATAAGCTCACTGCTTGCATTCTAATTGGTGCTTGTTTTGAGTGTTGGTGGAGGAATTTTTGTTGAGAACGCATCCACAATGCATAGATGTCCATGCAACATGCTTATGTCCTTGGTATATTCCTACGACTGGACCTGTAGATGCATTACACTTCTCATTGGGGGTCAAGTTGTAATGTCCTCTTCGGCCAACTGACCTAAATATGGCCATTTTTCTTCATCTCTCTTTCATATTCACTCCTTGAACAATCATTTCAACTTCTTCACTGCATTCACAAGCTCACTTTTATACTCTTTCACTCACTCTCAAGCTTTCTAGTAGCACTTTTGCACCTCATTGCAACAAATACATCACTCCATCACTTTAGTAAAGCAAGTTAGGGATAACACCATTGTATTAGAGGCTCAAGTACTCTCATTTTCTCCCCAATCAGCCTTGAGTTCTCTTGGTGGAGGTGGTAAGCTTCCCTTTCCTTTCCTCTATCACTTAGCTAAGTAAGCACACTTACTATTTTGTAGTGTTTTAGTGCTCTTTACTACTTTTTTTTCTTTATCTCACTTTCTTGGCTATCCGTGGAGGTGGAAACACCTAAATGGGGATCTTACAAAGGCATGCCCCTATATAGCCACCCAACATTTTCCTCTTTTTGTGTGTAAGTGTAAATGCTTTGCTGAGCTAGCTAGCAAATAGGCTCTTCTATGAAATCATCTTTGTCACCCTAGCTTTGGTATATTTGTTTTATCACATTCATTTGTAGTTATCGTATCTCATTGTGTTGTTTTTCTCTTTTAGAATTCATTAGCTAGGATACTAGCTTGTTTTTTGATAGTTCATGTTGTACTTTCGTCCTTTGTTTGTACAGATGCCAATGCACCTGAGAGATGCCAACACACCGTCCTGTCATCTCGGAACCGCGCTCTCATCCTCAGACAAAGTGTTATCTGAGAGATAGTGTTGAGCTCAAAAATCAGCTCACCTAGCCTCATTTTGAATCTCAGAATTGTAGATTAGTTGTAGGACTTTATTGTCTGCATCATTCTCATCCTCATATCCTAACACCCCGTTTAGTTGAGGTAAGTTAGGGCAGCCTTCCACATCTTGTCCCTCCGTGACTTGGGGCCTTGCACATGGTGTTCCCCCTCTCTTACATAACCAAGAAAGGGTTGTATTCTAAGAAAATGAAATGGAGCTAATGAAAAGAAAATTTTATATAGTATGAAAGTTAGATTTTGATTTATCTTACTTCATAAAAGGGAGTTTTGATAGGACACTACAAAGAGTGTTAACATCAATGCTAATTATATGGAATGCGGTGGATTGCACTACCATATTGCGATGACTCACAAGTTAAAGGTTTATTGCAATTTTGATAGGTGGGAAGCTTATAAATATGTCTAGTGTAAAGGTACGAAGTGTACATTGTACATACAAGAAGATACCTTCGCACATGGGTAATTTTCTTTGCACATCTAAGCTGAGAAACATATCATAAAGGAAAATCCTATGGGGAATTGAAATATGTGAGTTGTGGTTAAATCTACATGAATGAAATATTTTGTGTGGCATCACCAACGAGTTTCTCTATACTTCTTGTGATATGTCGTATGGTGTATCCTTTTATATTAACTTGTTTTTTGTTTTGTAGGAATAAGGTCGATTGCTTTGATTTTGACCTGACTCATTAGAGAAAAGATAAAAGAAGAGGCTATACCAAATGTGATGTGGACACCAAGATGACATTAATTCTAAAAATAGAAAGACTAATGTTAGCATTCCAGTCAGTGGTTGTTAAATCACTCTTGCTTCATTGCATGTGGGATGTACAAATTTATCTATGTGGAAAACTAGTTTTCTGATGCAAAATATTTTTCAAATTCAAAGCTATGCCAAAGCTAACACCTGTAATTGCAAGTGTGATATGATCTCATTCAAATGACATCATCATGCTTCAATACATCTCACATATTTTTATGTCATAAGGATATATTATGATGATTGCTAACATTTGCTGGCATTTTGTAGGTAATTTATGTAAGGAAAAGAAGCTAATCTCATAAAAGCATACCTTGATGTAATTTCAAGTGTGTCTTAACATTTTTAAGGACATGTGGAGTTCATAGTTTTTTTTTGAAATTGAATAGCACAGTAAATTCCATAGCTATATGAGGAACCAGTTTGAAATGGTGTTTACATATTGCAAGTTCTATAGAACAAAATTCTCCTCAGAAAGGCAAAGCGCTCATGGTCATGTGATTTTTGTTAAGTTGTAAAGCTAGTACACTCATTCAACCATGTGCCTAAGCATAGTAGAAGCATCGTAGCAATGTTAATTTGGAGGCACAATTTACTGGGTAAAGTACAATTTCATCTTGTTTTCTTTCAATGTGGAAATTGCTCATCAAGAAGAAATTCATGGTTTTCAATTTCATGAAAGATGTATATGTTGAATGGTTTTATCTTATGATTTATGGGTATTATGTGATTTCATGCCTTACTCTGTGGTAAGTTGTAACAAATAAGTCTAAAAGACCTTCAAAACACATCCAAACAAGCTATGGGCTTATATTGTTGTTGTTTTTTGGGTGATTTATGGGGGCTTATTGCTGCAGTTTTCAAGGTGATTTTTGGGTGTTTCTGTTGGACACTAGGAACACTGAGAGGGGGGGTGAATTAGTGTTCAATAATATTTGACTTTCAAATCAGAACTAAAAATATCAACAACAATAATTGAACTTAAAACAACATTCACAACATATAAACAAAGGGAAACATGCAATCACATTAATGAACACCATAACACCAGAATTTTTTATCTCCAAATCTTACAACCCCTCTGTCATACTTCTCTAGACTCACAAATTTTCTTTTATCACTGGTCATATGATGTGAGCATCCACTATCAATGACCCACTCATCTTTTTCTTCAACTTGGGTTGCAAGGGATTTTTCATCTTTAGTAGATTCAGTAGCCACAGGATTATCTTCAATGGTAGCAATGAAAGCCCATTCATCTTCTTTTCCATTATCTTTATCAAACTCATCATCATCACTGCTTCTTTAGCAAAGTAGAATCTCTTTTGGAATCTAGACTTTTTAGGCTTAGATCTAGGAACTCTTTTAGGACATCTTGATGCAAAATGACCTATTTTACTGCATGAAAAACATTTAATAGGCAATACATCTTCATACTTACCTTTTCCTCTCCCTTCTTTTTTTGCAATCAGTGCTTCCAATTCTTCTACCTCTCTTTCTTTATCTTCAAGTTGTTATTCTCCGATGTCCTATTGATAATCTGGACAAGGGAGTCAGGAATGGTGATTGCTTCTCCCAGCTTTTCTCCCATCTTTAGTACTTCAATCATTTGCTCTAATCTGCCTTCAGTCAGGTCTTTTACTCTCCAAAAGGTGTCCATGAGAGTATTTCTAGCAAAGTGAACATTTGCATGATTAGCCTACAAATCATGAACATTTTTCTTAACCTTTCCATCCTTATCCAAAAACATATTGTAGTCCTGTCTAAATATGACAAGCTCTCTTTTAATTTCCTCCAACCTATCCTTGTACTTGCCAACAATTGGTATAAGAGCAGGTTCCTCTAAAGAAGTTTCAAAGCTTGAGGTGATCTGGGATGACAACATTCAAGGACAGTCCAAGATTTGATTTCACTAACTATTCAATGTGGAAAGTTAGGATGTGATGTCACTTAAGGTGTATTGGTGAAGCCTTCTAGAAGATTACAAAAGATCCATATACTATTCCTAAGAATGGTCCCTCAACTCTTGATGAGATCGAAGATGCTGAAAATAATGTTAGGGCTATTGAAGCTTTGGTGAGTTCTCTGATAGATTTGAAGATGGCTAATGTGATGGGTATGCAAATAGCTCATGAGAGTTTGACGAAAGTGGAAACTTTGTATGAAGGAAGAGTTGACACAAATTGAAAAGAATGACACATGGCTACTAGTTCCGAGGCCTAAAGACAAAAATGTGAATGGTACTAAATGGGTATTTTGAAACAAGCTGAATGAAGAAGGTGAAAATGGCTAAGCTACAGAGCTTGAAAGGCAAGTATGAGAATTTGAAGATGGGTGAAGATGAAAATATCACTTCCTTTATACAGAGAGTAAATGAAATAGTGATGGGTATGAAATGTGCCAGTGGTTCTATGGATGAGGATGAAATTGTGGCTAAAGTACTCAGATCCTTGCCTCCATCCTACAAAATGAAGTTCTTTCTGGGATTGCAAGTTACATAGTTGGACAAGGGGATCTTCATATCTCAGTCCAAATATGTGAAAGAACTGCTGAAGAAATTTGGGATGGATGACTCCAAACCTGTTGGTACCCCCATAGTGACCGGATGTAAGTTGACATAGAATGATGACTCTCCTAAGGCAGATCAAACCAGATATAAGTCAATGACCGGTGGATTGCTCTACTTGACTCAGACTAGGCCAGACATTATGAATGTTGTATGTATGGTTGCTAGATTTTAGGCTAATCCAAAAGAATCACATGTAATTTTTGTCAAGATAATTTTTAGATATCTAAAAGGAACAATTGACTTTGGACTTTGATATCCAAAGGATGATGATCTCACTTTGTGTGCATATACTAATGCAGATTGGCCTGGTGATGTAGATGACAGGAAAAGTACTAGTGGTGGTAGCGTGTTGTGGATCGTCGAGGAGGAATTAATTGAAGTCTTTTTGTGCTGGAGTTTTAAAATTGGGTCTCCACTATGTTGTGGCTGACCTTGGTGGATTCGGATTAAAAGTTTATTTGTAAATTTGGGCTGACATTGCAAATATGTTATATTTTCTTGGTTGACTAAGTTGTGATGGAATCTCATGTACTGGATATTTAAGAGTGATTGTTTCATTGGTGTTGTGTGTTGAGAAGGTACTTTGTGTGCTCTTGTGTGTGTATGTGAAAATATCATTGGATTGCATAGCACAATATGAAGAAGTGTTGAGCTTAATTGGAACTATAATTAGGCTTGTGCAAAAGCTATTTTCTCAGTTCATACCCTCCAATTTTTTAATCCTATTTTGTTGGGAAGTAAGCCCCTTTTGTATTTTAGTAGTGAGCTCTAGGTAGTGTGCCTGAATGCATGTGCATTCCCTTTATTATTTCTCATTATACTTTTAATAGAGTATAATCTTGTGGACTAACATCCACTGTGGTTTTTCCCCTAACAAGGTTTCCACATAAAAATTCTTAGTGTTCTAAGTTGTCTCTCTAATGTGTTAATTTCTTGTGGTTAATTGCTTATTCATTAGATCTAAGATTAAAGTTAAGATAAGTTAGAAAATTTTAAGTTTATGTGACAATTGATTCACCCCCCCTCTCAGTTGTCTGTCCTTGTTTTTCCAATAGTTTCTAGCTATCAAGAAAGGGTTTTTTAATGGAATTTCTTCCAGAAAATCACAGGGAACCCTTTCAAGTGCAACAATGGGAAGTTCCCTTTTCCAAAAGCCTAGATAAAGAACAATTGTCTTATGTTTTTAAGACAGATTGTATCCCTATTTTCAAATGTGTCAAGGATATAATTGGAGAGGATATTTTGCAACCATCAACATAGAGAATCATTTTTCCATCTAATCTGGTATCCATATTTGTCTCCAACATCCTGGATTTGAATCCCAATTATCATGATATGTAGAAGATAGCAAATGGTATTATTAAGAAATTTTTTCTGCAATAGAATTTCTTTCCCACAAGTGTTCAAAAATATGACTTCTGGCATGAAGAAGCATACATTGGAGGTATCTTTCCTAGACACACTACTTACACCATAGAGTGAGCTTTAGGAAAATTTATACGGGTATGAGGCTGGCAATTGAATTTAATTCATCAAGTTATCTATACAAAGAGTTGAATAGGTATCAGGTTGAACTGGAAAAAGACATGATAAGGAGCTTCAAGACCAAGTATCATGCAATCTTGTTCCTTCTTACACATCACTATAATCATGTAGCTTTACTAAGCCATCCTATTCTGTCATAGCAAAGAGAGATCGAAACCGACAAATCAAATGTAGCACCGGGGCCTTCAAATATTCAACCACTCATGCATGGTCACCAACCAATCCTTCCTGACATGAACATCACTACAAAATCTTAAAGATCCCCTCACTAAATTAGATTATGAGAAAAGATGACAAAGAAGATAGTTTCTCTATATAGAAGGCATGAAGAAATATAATAATTGCTTACAATTTTTTGTAAATTCAACTGGTTTTTTTATTTTGCGTATTTGACATCTCCAAAATACTTCACTTCTAGAAAGAATTTAGTCATCCAATAGGAAGGACCAGTCAGCTATTGATAAACTGTTTGTTGTATCCAAATGTGACAATTGACATTTTGTATTAAAATCTTATCTAGATACTACTATGGAAAACATTTTGTGACCTCTACTATTATATAATATAAATAGTCCACTTACCAGCCTTTTACTGAATATATATATATATGTATGTATGTATGTATGTATGTATGTATGTATGTATATGTATGTATGTATGTATGTATGTATGTATGTATGTATATACATATATATGTATATACATATATATGTATATACATATATATACATCAAGAGGTTTTATATAGTGACATCAAAGAGTGCCACGTTGTTACCTTGCACATAAAAGTAAAAACATATCCCAAATTTATCTAATACAAAATAACTATTTAGTAATTAGCATGAAAAATATATGTAAAAGACAAAGAGACATTATACTCATATATAGATTCATAACTTCTATGCATATTTTTTCTAAACATAACTATTCTAGTTTATGTCAACTATTTTATTTTACTTCATAACTTTTTTTTTTATTTATTAGATATTAACATGAACACATAAATTTCAATTTTAATTAAAAAATTATTTATATTTTCTTCATTATTTATTCAAATGTAATACACTTCTTTTACATTTGGAACAATCATCATTTAATATTTAAATGTTTATTGTTTTTTACTTTGAAAATTGTAACTACATTATATATTTTATATATTAATATATATTCTAAAAAACTTATGTCTTTATATTTAAAAAATAAACAAATTATCTTTTGGCTTTTCTATTCTGATGAATATTTTTCATTTAACTTTATTAATTAAAAGGATGGTACAATATTCATGAAAATGGATGGTGGTAGAGAAGCACATCCACAAAGTCTAACTAGACAATGTCCAAAACAAAGATGAAAGAACATTAGAAGGAACAAGTACAACAAATACTATGAAACTAAAGAAAACACCACCTTCTTCTTCAAGAGGGTTATCTAGAGGTTGTTGTGGCTAGTTTAAAGGGATAACCAAACATAATAAAGAAAATCTACCTAAGTGAGGTCAACTAGGAGTACCTCCCTTCCCTTAAGAAGAGGTAGAGGGGATCTAGGAGGGCCAATCGTACCCTCCAAAAATAGTAGTATTCCTAGAAGTGAGAGGCTAAGAGCCACATTGACTATGGGATTGGGATCCAATATCACATCTCATTGGTTGGTTGCACCCACATTGACATCCATGTCAAAAAGAGGGCTAATTGGGTAGAACTTCTAGCAATAGTGTAGGGATCTATGAATGATCAAGTAGCTCCTAAAGATGAGCAACTTCAAGTACTAATTTATAATCTTACACCTAAATCTACATAAATATTATTGTAAATCATGACTTTAATGTACAAAGAATAATAGGCCATGTGAATAGAACAACTAGAAAAGAAAAAAATACATAATTTCTATGTTTATAGATGGTGATGAGAATTTTCACTTTGAACACATGCCAAATTTGGGTATATTTGTGTGGGAGATAAGGCTAATCTTTAAATAAAACCATATGGTAGGGAAAAGGGGAGGTCCTAAATGACTTGAAAAAGTTGTGGATCCAATCTCAAACCTCTTGAATTCAGGAACAAAACTAGAAGAGATACTTGAAAGACTTTATATGACCATAGAAAGGACAATAAAGAGTAAGAATACCCATATGAATTGAAAAAGTTTATTTTACTTTCTATTTTATTATTACAAATTATTAATAATATATCTCTCCAAAATAATATAATAATATATAGTTTTTTATTTTGTTTATTATATTATATACAAATTATCTGTATATAATTTGTCTAGTCCTTGTCTTTGTTCAACAGCTGTCTGTTAGCTGTCTCTGTGTGTGGCTGTTTGGCCTTTTCTGCCGGGCCTAGTCCTTATTGTAGGGTTCGGCACTCTGATTTCTTTTGACCCTAAGAACTTTCGGTGTAAAGAATACAGCACCCTGTAAATGCTGCTTATTTAATCAAAAACATATACCTATAATCCTCTAAGAAAAAAAGATTTTTAGCATGACTCAAATAAAAAACAACAAACCTGTATAATGTTGGAACAACCTGCGTAGGGTACGCAGCTGCAAAACCCTATCCCATAATACAGCTCGAATGGGGCCACTTCTTGTCTCCATGGCCGTTTCAACTTTCATCGTCACAGGTAGACTGCAATACATTATTACACTGACTACGTACAAATGCCAAACGTGTGCTGCACAGCTTTGACTGTATGAAACATTTTGTGGAATTTTTATGGACTTCTCAAATTATTGCTTTGGAAATTTTCGCTGTCATCCTCTGATGCCCACGTTCATATAAATGGCAAGTTTACAACCACGAAATGCCAGTACCTGGCTGAGATGTTGACAAGAGCTAATAACTTTGATTCATGTGGATAGTTGGTGATCAAACAGTTTCAATGGTACTTTTAATTTCGTAAGAAATTATATGACAAAAATTTGTGGACATAAAAACTGAGGTATACTATTAGTTATTTTGGGTATTGATTGTACGAGATAGGTAAAGATTATTAGAAACAAACTCAATGCGTACTGGAATCAATCTGCATCAGAAAAACTGTAACACCTCATGTAGTATCATCCTGACATCACACTCAGATGCTTTTGCAATTAGACTGAATACAATTTATAATAACTCTATAAATGAAGATATAAAAATTTTACAGTGTACGATAATAGTTTGTAAATTTTTGAGATTAGATTAATTTTTTAGATTAGATTATTTAAAGTTACTTTCGTCATGATCACATTTTATGATTTATTTTCTTTTTTAGTTATTTCATTTGGATTAGAGATTATAGAGAGTGATGCAAAATATTGATAATGAAAATATGTGAGTTTTTAGATTTAATTGTGTATATTTTTTATCGATATTCTGAATCGATGTGATTCAAAATGTCCATCGAAAAATATACATAGTTGAATCTAGAAACTCACATATTTTCTAATAAATAGACTGTAGAAAACTAATACCAACTATTGATAATAAAAATAAATTTATATGAACTAATCTGAAAATTTTAGAAGCTAAGATAAGATAATATGATACTTGAATAGAAGTCTTAGTACCTAAAATAAGAATTTTCATAATAGGTGGTGGAAAGGATGAAGAAGATTGTGCATGAGAACAAAAGTTAATAGTATACACTGGGTTTTTGTTTAACTAGTTTTCTAAGGAGAGATTGTAATACTTCTTCCACTGCAAACATTCTTGGGATGTGAGCTTATAAGTATATACAACTGTCGCTTGATCTCTGACTAAACTCAATTAGAACCTCAACCATTTACCGTACTTTTACTGTGAATGATAAAAGACTGTTTACACTGATAATTTAACGATTTGCATTGTTTCTAGATAAAACTAGCTAAACGTATTGCACCAGTCAGTGGGTCAGAAAGGATAAATCATGTCTCATGGTCAGTCCATTCCACCCCGGTTACATTAACGTGTGATACCCAAAAACACAACGGTCATATTCTGTGGTAGATCTACTGTGTTCTAAGTACAAAATTCATCCATATTTATGGATAAATTTAAAACAAGAGAGAGCAGAATACCTTAGCTTTAGTGCAGTGAAAAGTAATATGTAAGGTTAGAACTATGAGCCTTGGATAAATGTATGGTGTAATATGAAGGGATTAAAGTCTGAGCCAGTGAATTGGATTTTAGTGCAGTCCTTGTTGGACATGTGATATGTTGCACTCGAGGTTAAAAATAAGGGCAAAAACAAGCATTACTTGTCAAGAAAGCTTTGCTTGGTTGACAAGCTTCAGAAGCATATTTATATATCGCTTTCGATGATAATGACCAACGGATGATTTATGAAGAATGCATTTCCGTCCCTACAGATTAGTTCAATTATAGAGGTTCCTCGTGACCCAAATTTGTTTTACCTTAGTGCTACGACCTTAGCTAGTATTCATATATCCATGCTGCATGATAATATCTATCAATCAGACTATTTATCCAAGGGATGCATGGATTCAAGGACTTCCATTTACAAGATGAGTAATACTATCCTTTAGCAATGTAAACACTGGAAAATAAAATTCTAAATAGACAATTGATAAGGGTCAAAAGCAAATTTGCAACGAATATTGTTTACAGTAGTTATAGTACTTGTGTTGTCTACCTCTTGATAGAAATGGATAAAAGCAAATTATATGAGAGATTAATTTATACAATTTTTTATATTTGAACATGTATATGGTTATTTTATTAACGAGGCTCTCTAGTTCAATGTTGTTAGTCTCATATAAAGTTATAGTGTCAAGAGATGGGTTTTATCATGTGCTTGAACATATTGACTTAAGGGAAGAGTAAAGTGACTGAATATGGAGGTAAGAAGCAGTTAAATGAAGGGGAAATGATTGTCGATAAGATCTAAGATATCATAAAGCCTAACTATTGGCAACACTTATTACTTTTTCATACCAAATGAGATATTATAGGACATGACTCATAGCGTATAATAAGTTCGTATCATCTCTTTTAATTAAAATTATATTGAGGAAGGGTACTCCCCCTACAAACTAAAACTCGCCACAAAAACACATTTACACAGGAAAAATGCAAGAGAAAAGAAAAGCTTTCTTTTATTATTGAAATGACATTACAATATTACATGCCATCATATGGGCTTTGCAATAATATGCAACTCTACAAATTTGAAATAGATTCACCCTAGGATCTCGGGTCTTTCCACCAAACCGTTATAGCTAACTCTCTTTCGTCTAGCCTCTCCTCCCTTCCTTGTTGGCTATCTTCTCCTAGTCCCCATCTTCTCTCCTCCTGATGGGTTTATATATCCTTTCCTCTTTATCTTCTCCAACAAGCTTTCAACTTCACTATGTTGGCAACTCAAGGACAGACAACTGAGAGGGGGGAGGGGTGAATCAGTAGTTACTGAATTTCAAACTTATTCAACTTATTAACCTTATTCTCAGATCTGATCATTAATCATGAAATCATAAATGAAAAACACATTAGAATCACACATAACACCAAGATTTTTACATGGAAACCCTGTTAGGGGAAAACCACGGTGGAGGTCAGTCCACAAGATTATACCCTGTTAAAAGTATAAGAAAATATGAATGAGGAATGCACATGCATTCAGGCACACTTCCTAGAGCTCACTGCTCCAATACAAATAGGCTTACTACCCAAAGGAAGACACACTGTCTTAAAGAAAGGTTCTGATTAAATCCATCAAATTTTGAACTAAGAAAAGTAGCATCTACTAATGCCTGATTAGAGTTCCGATTAAGCTCATGAACACTTCTTCACTCTTCTTCACTCTTCTTCACACTCTACTCTGCCTTCAAATGATTTGTACATTATTCACACACAGGACTCGCACACTTTGCATGCACACACACCTTCAAATAATAAAAAAATCTCTCTTCTATATCCACAACAAGAAATTACATCTCTATAAGTCAGCTTCAACAATTTATAATAAAATGAATATAAATAGTCATCCCAAATCAATAAAGATTATTCATGCAAATCAACCAAGGTTAGCCACAACATAGTGAAGATCTAAAACAACATCCTCAAACATGAACCACTTCAATTAATTACTCCTCGAAGATCCACAACACAGTTCAACACCTAGTCGGCCAAGAACATGAAAAATATGAACACGCAAGAGAAAATATTAGATCATGAGCACAACGATCAATTTGGACATGCAACACAGATAGAGCATGAACTATAAACATCCACAAGTATCATAAAATACCAGAGAGGCATCCGCAACAACTGAACTAACTAAAATCACATGACCTTCATTCAGGAACACAAACTGAAGTAACAAAAAAAATGTCAGAATACAAATCTTCATAACTTGAGCAAATCTTCATGCAAATCTCTGAAACTTGACGTGGATAAACTAGATATACTCAAGAAGAAACCATTTATTCCACAACCTTTGAACAACAATGCACTGAATACACTAACAGACTAAACTTCACTTCACCACTAACAACTTGTAGCACTTCTTATAACAATTTTCTTAATATCCTCGACATATACAACTTCTAATGCAACAATGCTAATAGTGTTGAAATCAATGACAACCACATATCAGCAACACACCACAACATCCAACAATCTCCCCCTTTGGGATTGATGGAAACACATGATATGAAAAATACCATCAACACAACTAAACTTATTCCTCCTTAGGTTCTGACTCTTCTTTCCTCAACTCTTCTCCCCCTTTGACATCAATGGCAAAGATCTCTTCTATGCAAGCTCTGAACCACATATCTGAACACCTAAACATCTAAACATCTGACTACTCCCCCTGAGTATCAAGCACCACAACATCAATCTGAATCAAAATATGATCATGAAATACATAGATTGATGCAAATCAATGCATCCTTAGCTCTGATTAGGAGGGGTGATCACCCTGTTGATGGGTCTTAATGACACAACAACGTGCAAATAGAATATTGCTATTCTATTTCTCCTAAAAGAGAAAAAAACACATGGATATCTTAGCTCCCAAGGTCTTTGTAATCGGTTCTCGACTGTGCTGATGTTGCTCAATGGTCAATGTAACAGTAATATTCAAGGGGCCTGCTGGTGTTGAGCTTCTGGATTGTTCTGAGATCAAGCATGAATTTAAACCTACTCTAACTGGGTTTTTTTAAAGAAATAGAAAGAGATAGATCAAAGCTTTGGAATAGAAAAGAATGATCATTCATCCAATTTAACTAGACTTGTTACCTTTCAAGGAATTCCTAACTAAAACTATAGAACAAAATTGACTTGTGATTAACACACAGTTTCATTCATTCATAGTGCTAATTTCAATAACAGATTGCAAGTCACCATTTAAACAAAACATAGAGTCAAATTTCATTCCTTGAAAGCCTCTCAAATCAAATGATTAACTGAAGACAAACACCATTCAGAAACACAACATGAAGTAGATTTTTATCAGGTTGCTTCTACTATTAGTGAAACAAATAAGCAACATTTACAAATCTGGCACAATCACCAGTGTATAGAAAATCCATGACTCCAAGTTGTTTCCATCTATATTAAGAAAACTGAAAGATACATTATTGGCTTCTGCTGAATCTAACTCCTAACTAAGAAGACAAAAGAAGCTCCCATTACAAAGAATCAAGATGCAGCTCTATCTCCTCTACCTTTCTGAAAATTCATACTCTTTAAAATCTATCTCTAGACCTGTCTACTCTATTATCTCCTCTTTCCTTCTACTAACTTTCTAACCTTCTATTTTCTTTTTTTACTAACTTTCTAACCCTTTACAAAGAGGCAAGAATGCCATATATACAGAGTGTACCAAAAAGAATGCGCTGGCCCCTATTTTAGGGTTTACAAAATATCCTACTCCAGAAAGGTCAGCCCTCAAATCTTTCAAATAGAGTTAATGCGGCGTTGAATGGCATCCCCACTATCCATGTTGGTGAAATATTGTTCTGGGGACGATCTCAGATCTTTCGAAACTGTAGCATTTACTCCTGGTATCTGTGTCCATCTTCGAACTCCCTAGCGGAGCTGCTTTGAATGCTCTAAAGTATCACCATTAATACAGATCTACCTCCTTGCCAATAAACCACATAGCTATCTCTGAGACTGATGGCCTCTTCCTTCTTCTTGCCTCCCCATGCTCTAGACCTTTTTGCCCATTGACCATCTTCTGGAGGCAGCATTAGACTTCCCGTTAGATCCCCACACTACTGTTCATCAAGGTGTTCCATCGGCTCCTTCACGGAGCACATCCAGACCGATAGCATTCTGTTAGTTATCCTCAAGGAGGTAGTCGATTAGTCAAACTATCGTCGGTCCGCCCTCTTAGCTCCTCCTGATTGGTTAGACATATGCCACGCAAGATTCTCGAGCGGTCAAAATTGGTTCAAACAAAATCACACGTCAGTGAGACACTCATCATGTCTACCTGATGTGATTATACCTCTCTCAGCAGCTATTGGCATGACATATGACAGTCGGCGAGAGATCATGTCGAGCTACACAAGCTATATCGACATCACAAAAACCATCAGCAAGACAAACATTACCGGCCAGAGGTCACCACGAGCTCCATTGGTCACACCAATATCCTTTTCCTATTTGCAAACCCATCGCTATTGGTAAGACCCGCATTCCCTCGGCAAGACCTCATAGTGAGCCTTTCTTCCGTTGGAGAGCACACCCATGTCAGGGAGACTTTTTCATGTCGAGAAGACCTTATGTCGAACTCACGCCCTATCGCCGAGACATTCTAGGTCAGTGAGACCTTTCATCGAGCACATTCCATTACGTGTCGAAGGGGGAAAACATGTTAGCGAGACCAATGCTAGTCGGCATGACCTTATGGTGAAGCTGGCCATTCTCCCCGAGCTCATTCTGTATCGGCAAGACCCTTCCCATTCGGCCAGACCTCCTGCCGAACATAATCTTTCTCCTTGATGTCATTCCACTTCGACAAGACTCTTCCTCTTCGGAGGGACCTTTTGCCGAAGGCAACACCTCTCGGCGAGATCCTTCTTGTGTCGGCAGGACATCTCACCAAAAGCACAACCCTATACTGAAGGCACCCTTTCGGAGAGATATCACTCGGTCGCCGAGACTTCTCAATGAGCCCAAACCACTATGCCAATGTCGCTTCACCTCGCCAAGAGTCCACCCCTTTCGGCGAGACATCACCTTGAAGCCACCCTTGTCACTGAGACCTCGTGGGTCAGCAAGACATCATCAAGCATAAATCTTTCGACGATGCTAGCCCTATGTGCAATCGGTCAGCGGGACTTTAGCATGTCAGGGAGACATATGAAAACCTACGGTGATTAAAACTGTTAGGCCGACCGAGGCATTTCAAAATGAATAGAACCACTGCTAGTCAGCAAGACATCTGGAAGGTCTTGCCGACCTTTTCCTTAGAGGAATTTTATGCCAAACTTGATTGGGGGGATACTTTCCAACTGAGCTCTTTGAGAAATATCATCATGTGCAAGATTTAATCCTACATTCAGCAAATAAAACCATAGTAAAGATCACACAAATAGAAGTTAATTAATCAAAATCATCATTAAAATGAATCCTATGTCAGTAAGGTGCCATTAAATCTTGAAACAAAATGATCATACAAACAGTTCAGGTTTCAGGTCCACCCGCGAAATCCAAGCCAGGGAGGAATTTCGGAGAATTCTGAGCCACGCAGATTCCAGTGGAATAAACATGAAAACACCCACTAGAAACTTAATCCGATCATTATCAATCAAGGAACAGCATGTGAGATCTCAAAATAGCATAAATTAATCTTAAAATGCATCATCATTTGTTAACTAGTCCTACTGCTCCACACTTCTTCACATTCCATCAGATTCTAAGAAAATCCGCAAGGGACAGATTTCTGCGAAGGAGGAGACATTCACGCAAGTTTGGAAAAAATAGGGAACAACGGACTTCGGGAAAATCTGGAGGAGAAAGAAATCCACAAAGAAGGTGCATCTTCGGAGGCCTTGGGAATTTTGAAAAAAAACTCAGACGAGAGGGAAAATTCGGTCCACGCAAAATTTCACGAAGACCAAAAATCCCCAAACCTAGTGCTTAGTCAAAGTCTGAGCGAGATCCGAGAAAATTTGGAGAAGGAAAATCCCGAACTCAAGAGAAAACCCAAACCTACCCAGAACTAAAGGTTTTCAAAGTGCAACATTGGGGAATCACTTAGGCAAGCAAGATAAACACTTAGGCTCGTGCCAAAGCAAGATCATTCCCCAAAATTGAAGGACCAAAATAAAACAAGAGCGAAGAAAACAAAAGAAGAAGAAGGGGGACCTATTTTGTTCCAAAATAAAATGGGGTGGTTATGCAAGGAATAACAAATGGCGACTCGGTTGGGGAAATGGTTTAACTATTTTCAAGAAATTGAAGGATTCAAATACCCAGAACTCCTGGTTTATGAACATCACAACTACAGTTGGGTCAGTTTTAACAACCAAGGTTGAGCTAGAATCTCAAATGTAAATCAACAATGGCTACCCTTGAATCTATGTGTGTGCTTGATTGTGCATGACCCTTTTATAAAGTTTTCTTCACCTTTCGAACAATAATGTGAAAGATTTGGGCTACATGAGTTGATTCCCTATAGCTGTCGTGCAATGACATCCTGGGCATAGCTCCGCTGCCAGTCAGGCATCCATAGCCTCGACGGAGATACCTCTATTTTTCTCACAGCATTGCTCTACTACCAGCCAGGCATCCATAGCCCCAGTAGAGATACTGGAATCACCCATTCATATTGAGTCCTCTTTTCTCTTTAAATAGTTCCCCCCCTTTTTTTTTGTTTTCTCATAGAGTTTCGGATATTTCATTCAATTTTTTTTCTCAATATGTTAGATGTTTAACATCTGTTATGGGTTGAAAACTACCACAGACCTCATAACAGCACTTGGGAGATTGGATTTTTCACTCAAATCTTACAACACTATCATCCTAGGACAAATATACCATTACAAGAGGAGATGATCTTGATGATTCATCACAGATTCAGAGGGAGCCAATGAAGGTTATTTACTTTGTACTTTGTTTTCAATACTTTCTACAACTCTTATTAATAATGGGCATAAAGCAAAAGTTTAGGACAAAATCACCCAACTAACAAACCTGGAAAATATCTAAACCACTTATGTCCTAATAACCAAAGCATACTTTAGATAACAACCCACTACTCAAAGATGGAAAGAACAGAGGAAACCCCAAAGAACAAACAAGACAGAAAGAAAGGACAAACAAACAAACAACAAAACTATTTACAAGCCGAATAGAAGCACATTATTTACAAACAGGAAACAAAAAAAATTATTTACATAAAGAACAACAAACTATTTACATGCAGGAAAGAATTAGAAACCCCTATGACTTGAAATAATGCTTAAGAAACTGCCCATTGACAAGCAAGGGAACAGGTTCTCTAGTTAAAGTACTCAGTCTGAAAGCATTTTCTCCTAGGATCTCAGCAATCTGATAGGGACCCAACCAGAGCTTATCGAATTTTTGGTGACTACCCTTCTTTTCACTAGATTTATCCCATAACAACACAAATTCTAATATCCTGAAGGCCTTGATTTTGGCTCTTTTGTCAAACCAACGTTTGACAACAGCTTGATGTCTAAATAATTTCTGCAAGGTGGTATCTCTCTGCTCTTCTAATTTCAACAAGGTAGCTAATCTTACTTCTATCTTATCATCTCTAGAGCAGAATTTATGCATGAACTCAAGGGTGGGTACTTGCAGATGGGTAGGGAACACAGGCTCTTGGCCATATACCAGCTTAAATGGTGAAGTCTTTAAAGTAGCCTTAATCCTAGTCCTATCTTCCAATAATGCAAATCTTAGCTGGGTATGCCAGTCCTTAGGGTTGTTCTCTAACAGTTTTTTGATTACCCCTAAGAGATTCCTATTGGTTGATTCTGCAACTCCATTTCCTTGTGGGTAATAGTTTGAAGAATGTTTCAAGACAATTTTGTGATCATAAACCCATGAAATTAACTCAGCAGAAGAGAAGGAAGAGCCATTGTCACATACCAAAGTGAAGGGTACCCCAAACCTAGTTGTGATGCATTTGGTGAGGAATTTGATCACAACCTCTATTATGTTGTTCTTACAAGGTATAGCCTCTGTCCATCTTGTGCAGTAATCAGTAGCAGTCAAAATAAACTTGTGTCCTATAAAGGAATTTGGGTTAATGAACCCGATAAAGTCCAGCGCCTATTGGGAAAATGGTCTTACCTCGTAGATAGGCTACAACGACATGGCTGAATGGCGCTCTTTTATGCAAAGATCTGATACATGTGACATGTTCTTGTATGCTGATGGGAATCTTTGAACACACACAGCTAGTAATAACCAAATTTGAGGATCTGGTGTGCCAATGAGTATATAGAACCATGACTTGTGTCGTGTTTCCCATGAAATTTAGTGATCACATGTTTAGCCTCCTGCTAATCAAGGCATCGTAGGTACACTCCCTCAAAATTCTTCCTATATAGTAAACCTCCTTTGAGCATATAATGAGAGCTTTTCATTCTCAACTCTCTCCTTTGAGTGGTGTTCATTCCCTCTGGACATTGATTGTTGAGAATGAAACTAATGATATCTGCATACCAAGGGTCGTTGGAAAAGGACCGAGTAGTGTATTACTAGAAAATAATGTTCTCACTAGCATTTTCCATGGATTTAGACAGGCTTGTGCCTCTGACAAGTTTCATAGGGCATATCTCCAAATCAAACTCTTGCAAGATAGCCATCCATTTCCCTCTTCTTTCTCCCAGCTCACTCTGCATAAGTAGAGACTTCACAGCAATGTCAGGAACTACAGCAATGATTTGGATTCAAAGAATACATAGTGCCTGAACTTTTTGATAGCTCTAAAGCTTGTTTCTCAAGAGGCGGTTATTTGATCTTAGCATTCTTAAATGGAGAGCTCATGAAGGCGATTGGCCTCTCTTCTCCCGCTTCTCTTCATTGAGTTAGGACAGCTGCACATGAGTGTTTAGAGGAAAAAGAATAAATATAAAATGCTCTCAAGTAGTCAGGGTTGGTGAGAACGAGTGCTTCCGAAATGGATCGCTTGACCTATGAAAATGTTGCCTTCGCCTCATCACTCCACTTTATCTTGGCGTCTTTCTTCATCATTTCATTTAGTGGTTTTACGATTTCTACAAATCATGTGATAAACTTTCTCACAAAGTTGATCTTTCCAAAGAAAGACCTCATTTCTTTCTTGCTTCCTTGTCTAGTGATCTTCAGAATGGACTCAACTCAGTCTAGATCAATTGATATTCCTCTTTCAGAGATTACGTATCCCAAAAGATTCCCTTTAGAAACCCTGAACACACACTTTTTTAGGATTCAAGGAGACTCCATACTAGATACATCTTTGAAGAACTTTGGCTAAGTCTACAGTGTGGTTCAGTCTATCCTTGGAAAAGACTGTTAGGTCATCCATGTAAACAATAATTCATTTACCGATTAAGTCCTTGAATGCCATGTCTATGGCGCACTGAAAAGTTGCTCTAGTGTTTATCAAACTGAATGGCATCCTTCTGTATGTAAATGTTCCCCACTTTGTAGTGAAGGTTGTCTTCATTCTGTCTTCACTGTTAACTATTACCTGATTGTATCCAAAGTAACCATCCAAGAATGATATCATCTGAGATCCATTGACAGTTTGCAAGACTTCATCCAAAGAAGGGAGTGGGTAATTGTCCTTTTCTGATGCTCTGTTCAGATTTATGAAGTCTACACATAGTCTGATCTCTCCATTTTTTTTACGGACTAGGACCAAGTTAGCCACCCATGTTGAATGTCACATAGGGAAGATTATCCTTGCAGAAATCAATTTCTGAACTTCTTTAAGGATCAGTGGTTCAATCAAGGCGTTGACAATGCGCAGCTTTTGTCGGAATGGTTTAGCTTCGGGATTCAGAGGGATGGTATGAGTTATTACAAAAGCATCAAATGTTTTTAAATCCTCATACCCCCAGGCTATCGCAGCAATATCTTTCTTCAGTGCCCTCAGTATATCTTTTCTGATTGTTTCAGGGAAAGCTTTCCCTATGTAAACATTTCTTTCAGGGCCAGAATCAGCTAGGTTAACAATTTCATATTCACTTCCTTTATCTTCAGCTGATATCTTCTCTCAAGCCCTGGGGTCTGAATCAAAAATCCTTTCTAAAGCCACCATTCCCTTGGGAATGCTGTTAATTTTTAGATTGAGGACCCCTTCTGTATCACAATCTCCAGGGTTCCAATCTCCTTGATCCCTATTGGACTCATCAATGATTTGCCCTTCAAAAATATCTGAACTTGCTAGAAAAGAAAGAATATGTCAATCATCATCAAAGACTTGAAAGTTCCTGACATTATCAGGAACTACAGGGGTGGAAATTAATTCCATTGAGAATCTCTCAAGCTTGGAGCCTTGCATAGGTTCTAGGGTGCTTGCAGCAATAGCTAATGAATCAGCTATTTAATTATCCTCTCTTGGGATTAAGCTAATCCCAAAAGCATCAAAGTCTTGAATTAAGTTCCATACCTAATTTCTATAAGCTGCAAGCCTTCTATTGTGACATGTGTATTGGCTACGCACTTGCTTGATAACAATTTCTAAATCTCCTTTAACCATCAAGGCTATGACTTTCTTCTTTTGTGTGAACATCAGCCCCCGAATTAGAGCTTCATATTCTGCTATGTTGTTAGTGCATCCAAACTGCAACCTATAAGAAGCAAAGAAAATTTTCCCTTTAGGGCTAGTTAATTCAATCCCAACACTACAGCCTATTTTGGACTTAGATCCATCAAACGTGAGGGTCCATAACTGATCATAAGTTGGGGTTGGTCCTTTGGGGGTTATTGTGGGCATTTGGATAAAATGAGCCATAGGTGGGGCGACTTGATCTTTTGCCTTAGATATTGGGAACAGGTGTTCACCAGGTTGATCATGTGTAACTTCCAATTCCTACACAGATATATCATATAATCTTTGGCTATCCTTCTGATAGTCACTTGTGCCTTTGGTTAACCCCTTGGGTTTTGGTATATTCGTGAGTGCAAGGGTGTCAAACAAACCTTGGGGTTGCTCCTCATCAATATGCTAATTTGGAAATGTGATTGAGGCAAGTTCAATTTGAGAAGGAACTTCCTTTGAAGGTATCTTACCCCTGGTTAACATTACTGCATCTTTGGCTTGAAATGAGAAGTGATCTGCAATAGTCTCAAGGTGACTTAAGCTAGCTTCCTCGACTAGGGAAACATGATTTAAAAGGTTAATACAGGGATGGAAAGTCAATTCAGAATGATTTTGGTAATGTACCCTGCACCAATTGGGGAGTAGGAAACTTTGCAGATTGATATCTTACCCTAAGACCAACCAATCATGCTACAACTTCTTGATTAATACCTATTGATTGTCATTAGTCATAGAATCAGGGAACTCTTGTATTGACATGTCCTTAGAATCAATAATTGAAAAGGTTAAAATTTCCTCCCTTTTATAAACCCCTATCCTAGTTTCGAAATAGGCAACCTCATTGGGGCAATCATATTCAGTGATGATATGCTTGAGGCAGGGTTCACTTTCAATCCTAATCTGCATGGGAATTCCCCTCCATGGTAACCACATATGTGAAAATTTGAGGGAGAGATATCCCCCTATACCTTTCATCAAATCTCTACTCAACAGCATACCAGAGGTCTTAGGAATGTCTGCTACTTGAAAGTCTATGTTGGTTTGAACCCTAGGGTCTAACCCTACTTGCACATGTATGTTTCTCAACTCTCCCACTACATTAACCTATGTCTTGTCAAGTTGGATGACCTTCTTGTTTGTTTGAATAAGGTTCAATCCCAACTTCTTACATATGGAAAATGGCATAACATTGCCTAAAGCTCCTGAATCTAACAGAAAATTATGTAGGTTCTTCCCACAAACTCTTAAACTCAAGAGAGATGGTGGAGTACCTACCTTGCTTCTGTACAAGGTCGTGTTCATGTTTGTAGTAGGTGCCACCTTGTTCTTTCCTTTTGATTTATCATCTTGCTCCAAAGCTTTCAACACTATCTCCCATTGGGTAGGGAACCACTTTAGGATGTCGAAGTATGAAAAAGAAGTTTTTTGTTTCTGCATCTCAGAAACAATATCAAATTCTGTATTATAACTTGCATTACTTTTGACAACTCCAAGTGAATTACCTCTATTATGGAAATCAGGTGGGCCTTTTGGTGGAGGATTGTTATCAGCACTTTGATTCAAAGGCACCATGTGATTAGGTGGTGCTTATGTGGTAAACGAACCCTTATTCTGATTTCTTAGGAAGTGTCCTCCCTTAGTCTGAAAAGCCTGGGCATCGTATGAATCTTCCTCTGGTTCATTCTCAATCTACATTGGGAATGAGGGCCCTTCTTCAAAGAGGTCATAAGTCATAGATGTATCCACTGAGTCACCTCCTTTGTTTGAGTTCCCTTGGAACGTTTGGGCATCTACCTATGCCATCTTGACAACTTTCTCCATTTTAGGGCAGTTCACCTCGAAATGAGTGGCGGAATCATGTAGCCTACACCAATTAGTCATAAAATTGAGGTCAGCCACATTTGCAGTATGTGACCTCTCCTCATTAGCTTGATAATTGTGAGAAACTCCACCATTGTTGGGCCCTATATTCCATTGTGGGTTGTTATTTGGTCTCTAGTTATATCCTCTGTTTTGGTTTTGATAGCCTTGGTTAGAGGAGTTTTGGCCTTGATAACCCCTTTGGTTATAATTGTTATGATTCTGATAATTACCCTGATTGTTATTGTTCTGATTAGGATAATTACCATAGTTCTTAGAAGGGTTCAATCTAAGCTGAGCCATGTCATTTGTAACTTGAGACAGTGTTTTCTTCAAGGTCTCTACCTCGTTTGTGAGTTGAACTGTCTTTTCACTTTCAACACTCTTAGCAACAGGTGGCTGACCACCATGATTTGGTGTTCCAACTTGGTTATGATGACCATTGGGACTTTGAAGAACCTGTGATTGTTGAAAGAAGTCAGGAGTTCCACTAGTGAAGAATGGCACAAGAGGTTGAGTTTGCAACTCAGGCATAGGCCCATAATGGGAAGGAGACATTCTCGGGATAGTATTGAATAGAGGGGTTGGGCTATGCATCTGACATCCTATTGAAGGAAAACCTCCTCCCAAACTTCCTTGTTGATAACTAATTTTTTGTTGCAGCTTGATAGCAAAATGGTAAACTTTAGATAGAGAATCAATATCTGCTGGCTGATAAGTCCTTTGTAGGAATAAGCTAAGCAGGGGGTCTATAACTCTAAAGTAAACTTGAATGGCACTATTTTCAGCAACTAAATAGGGGTCTTGCAGTCTCCTATACATTCATTGAAACCTGGTATTAAACAAGGGAAAAGGTTCACCTGGCTCCTTCCTAATAGTAGCAAATTGGTGGAACAGAATGGCTGGATCTACATAGATTCTCAACTAATTGATGAAAGAATTCTCTAGGTCTATCGAGCTCAGAATAGAATGTTGAGGAAGATTAAGGTACCAATTATATGCCATATCCCCTAAGGAATAAGGGAACAACCTACAAACTACATCATGATGAGCTATCTGAGCTCTGGTACAAGCATCCTTAAAATCTTGTATGAGCTCCTCAGCACTCCGTGATTCGCCATGAATGTACTTGGCAATGAATTTCTCAAGGTTCTTAGGCATATCATGAAAACCTCCAGGAATGGTCCCCAATGGAGAGGGATTATTCTGAAAGAATGCCATTGGTATCAGTGGTAGTGGTTGAGTCAGCTATGGTGGCACTTGAGATGGATTGGGTGATGGATTGATGGGTACCCACTGGGGTATAGGTGAAAATCCTAGTGGAGTGAGTGGGGCTAACAAGGGTGGTATGATGGTTGAGCCAGTCTTATAACTCTTGTGTCTTATTGGGGTCTTAAGTTCTATCAAAGGTGGTGGATTTTCAACTGATCGAAGAACTCTACGGGACCTTTCTGGTGAGAAAAACCCAGTATTATCCAGCTTTCCCTTCTAGGCCCTCCTTCTAGCACCAGATCTGTTGATGGGTCTTAATGACACGACAACGTGCAAACAAAATATTGCTATTTTGTTTCTCTTGAAAGAGAAATACAACACATGGATATCTTAGCTCCCAAGGTCTTTGTAATTGATTCTCAACTGTGTTGATGTTGCTAAATGATCAATGTAACAGTAATATTCAAGGGGCCTACTGGTGTTGAGCTTCTGGATTGTTCTAAGATCAAGCATGAATTTAAACCTACTCTAACTAGGGTTTTTTTAAAGAAATAGAAAAAGATAGATCAAAGCTTTGGAACAGAAAAGAATGATCATTCATCCAATTTAACCAGACTTGTTACCTTTCAAGGAATTCCTAACTAAAACTGCAGAACAAAATTGACTTGTGATTAACACACAGTCTCATTCATTCATAGTGCTAATTTCAATAACAGATTGCAAGTCACCATTTAAACAAAACATAGAGTCAAATTTCATTCCTTGAATGCCTCTCAAATCAAATTATTAACTGAAGACAAACACCATTCAGAAACACAACATGAAGTAGATTTTTATCTGGTTACTTCTACTGTTAGTGAAATAGATAAGCAACATTTACAAATATGGCACAATCACCAGTGTATAGAAAATCCATGACTCCAAATTGTTTCCATCTATATTAAGAAAACTGAAAGATACATTATTGGCTTTTGCTAAATCTAACTCCTAACTAAGAAGATAAAAGAAGCTCCCATTACAAAGAATCAGGATGTAGCTCTGTCTCCTCTACCTTTCTGAAAATTCATACTCTTTAAAATCTATCTCTAGACCTGTCTACTCTATTATCTCCTCTTTCCTTCTACTAAATTTCTAACCTTCTATTTTCTTTTTTTACTAAATTTCTAACCCTTTACAAAGAGGCAAGAATGACATATATACAAAGTGTACCAAAAAGAATGCGTTGGCCCCTATTTTAGGGTTTACAAAATATCCTACTCCAGAAAGGTCGACCCTCAGATTTTTTGAATAGAGTTAATGCGGCGTTGAATGGCATCCCCGATGTCCATGTTGGTGAAAGATTGTTCCAGGGATGATCTCAAATCTTTTGCAACTATAGCATTTACTCTTGGTATCTGTGTCGATCTTCGAACTCCCTAGTGGAGCTGCTTTGAATGCTCTAAAGTATAACCATTAATACCGATCTGCCTCCTTGCTAGTAAACCACACAGCTGTCCTTGAGACTGACAGCCTCTTCCTTCTTCTCGCCTCCCCATGCTCTAGACCTTTCTTCCCGTTGACCATCTTCTGGAGGCAGCATCAGACTTCCCGTTAGATCCTCGCACCACTTTTCATCAAGGTGTTCCATCAGCTCATTCACGGAGCAGATCCAAAATGGTAGCCTTCTGTTAGTTTTCCTCAAGGAGGTAGTCGATCAGTCAAACTATCACTGGTCCACCCTCTTAACTCCTCCTAATTGGTTAGACATATTCCACACAAGATTCTCGAGCGGTCAAAAGTGGTTCAAACAAAATCGCACGTCGATGAGACATTCATCGTGTCTCCCCGATGCGGTTATACCTCTCTCAGCAGCTATCGCTTTGACATATGACAAACGGCGAGAGATCATGTTGAGCTACACAAGCTATATCGACATCACAAAAACCATTGACAAGACAAACATTACTGGCCAGAGTTCACAGCGAGCTCCATTGGTCACACCGATATCCTTTTCCTATTAGCAAACCCATCGCTATCGGTAAGACCTACATTCCCTCGACAAGACCTTATAACCAGACTTTCTTCCTTTGGTGAGCACACCCATGTCAGGGAGACTTTTTCATGTCAGGAAGACCTTATGTCGAACTCGCGCCCTGTTGCCGAGACATCTCTAGGTCGGCGAGACCTTTCATCGAGCGCATTCCATTACACCAAAGGGGGAAAACATGTTGGTGAGACCAATGCTAGTTGGAATGACCTTATGGCGAAGCCGGCCATTCTCCCTGAGCTCATTCTATATCGGCAAGACCCTTCCCATTCGACCAGACCTCCTGCCAAACATAATATTTCTCCCTGATGTCATTCCACTTTGGTAATACTCTTCCTCTTCGGTGGGACCTTTCATCGAAGGCAACACCTCTCGGGGAGATCCTTCTTGTGTCGACATGACATCTCACTGAAAGCACAACCCTATACCGAAGGCACCCTTTCGGCAAGATATCACTTGGTCACCGAGACTACGCAGCGAGCCCAAACCGCTAAGTCGATGCCGCTTCACCTGGCCCAGAGTCCACCCCTTTCGGTGAGACATCACCCTGAAGCCACCCTTGTCACCGAGACCTCGCGGGTCGGCAAGACATCATCGAGCACAAATATTTCGGTGACACTAGCCTTATGTGCAATCAATCAACGGGACTTTAGCATGTTGGGGAGACATATGAAAACCTACGGTGATTAAAACTATCTAGCCGATCGGGGCATTTCAAAATGAACAGAACCACTACTAGTCGGAAAGACATCTTGAACGTCTTGCCGACCTTTGCCTTAGAGGAATTTTATGCCAAACTTGATTGGGGGAATACTTTCCAACTAAGCTCTTTGAGAAATATCATCATGTGCAAGATTTAATCTTGCATTCAACAAAGAAAACCATAGTAAAGATCACACAAACAGAAGTTAATTAATCAAAATCATCATTAAAACAAATCCTATGTCAGTAAGGTGCCATTAAATCTTGAAACAAAATGATCATACAAACAGATTGGGTTTCAGGTCCACCCACGAAATCCAAGCCAGGGAGGAATTTTGGAGAATTCTGAGCCAGGCGGAGTCCAGTGGAATAAACATGAAAACACCCGCTAGAAACTTAATCCGATCATTATCAATCAAGGAATAGCATGTGAGATCTCAAAATAGCATAAATTAATCTTAAAATGCATCATCATTTATTAACCAGTCCTACTACTCCACACTTCTTCACATTCCATCAGATTCCAGGAAAATCCACATGGGACGTATTTCCACGAAGGAGGAGACATTCACGCAATTTTAGAAAAATAGGGAACAACGGACTTCAGGAAAATCCGGAGGAGAAAGAAATCCACGAAGAATGTGCATCTCTAGAGGCCTCAGGAATTTCAAAAAAAAACTCGGATAGGAGGGAAAAATTAGGAAAATCTAGTCCATGCAGAATTCTGCAAAGACCAAAAATCCCCAAACCTAGCGCTTAGCCAGAGTCTGAGCGAGATCCGAGAAAATCTGGAGAAGGAAAATCCAGAACTTAGGAGAAAACCCAAACCTGCCCAGAACCAAAGGTTTTCAAAGCGCAACCTAGGGGAATCACTTAGGCAAGCAATATAAACACTTAGACTCGTGCCAAAGCAAGATCATTCCCCAAAATTGAACTGCCAAAACAAAACAAGAGCAAAGAAAACAAAAGAAGAAAAAGGGGGACCCGTTTTGTTCCAGAATAAAATGGGGTGGTTATGTAAGGCATAACACACCCCTAACTTCCCTCTGAGATACTCAAAAGTATCCTTAGGCAACGGCTTGGTAAATAGGTTTGCAATCTGCTCCTTAGTAGGCACATACTCCAATCTAACTTCCTTTTGACTTACTTTCTCTCTCAAAAATTGAAACTTGATATATATATGCTTGGTCTTGAAATCCAACACCGGATTCTTAGAAATGTTAATAGCACTTGAGTTATTACAAAATATAACAATAGGATTATCAGACACAACTCTAATATCCTTCAACATTTACTTCATCCACAACACTTGAGTACAATTATTAGTAGTGTTGACAGTGTTTTTGACACAGCAACATGCAAATAGAATATTACTACTCTGTTTCTCCTGAAAGAGAAAGATGATCACATGGATATCTTAGCTCCCAAGGTCTATGTAGTTGGTTCTCAACTATGTTGATGTTGCTCAATTGGTCAATGTAACAGTAATGCTCAAGGGGCCTGCTAGTGTTGAGCTTCTGGATAGTTCTAAGATCAAGCATGAAATAAAACTTAATATAACTAGGGTTTTAAAGAAACATAAAAAGATAGATTAGAGCTTTGGGATAGAGAAGAATGATACTTCATCCAAATTAACCAGACTTATTACCCTTCAAGGATTCCATAAACATAAAACTGCAAAACGAAATAAACTTGTGATTGACACACAATCTCATACATTCACAGTGCAGATTTCAATAACAGATTTTAAGTTACCATTTAAACAAAACATAAAATAACATTTCATTCCTTGAAGACTTCACAAATCAAATGATTAATTCAAGACAAACACCATTCTAAAACACAACATGAAATAGATTTTAATCCTGTTGCTTCTACTATTGGTGAAACATATAAGCAACATTTACAAAGCTGGTATAATCACCAGTGTACAAATAATCTATGATTTCAAATTGTTTCCATTTACACTAAGGAAACTAAAAGGTACATTAGTCTATTCTGATTCTGAATCTAAATCCTAACCAAGAAGATAGAAGAAACTCCTATTACAAAGAATCAGGAGGCAACTCTATCTCGTTATGTTAACTTACTAATTCCTAGATTTTCTTCTAACTGCCTATTCTAACTCTAACTGTCTAACCTTAGAAATTCTCTAAAAGATCTAGCCCCTTTACAAAAAGGCCAAAAGGTCCATATATACAGGATGTACCAAAAGAATGTGTCATCCTTCGCATTAGAGTTTTATGAAAATATCTTCTTCCAGGAGAGTCGACTCTCAGATCTTTCCAAGGAGAGTCAAAGCTACATTCAATGTAAATCCCTACTATCCATCTTCTGGAAGGTCATTCCGAGTGTGATCTTAAATCCTTCGCATCTGCAGCATTTACTCTTCCATCTTTGTGTCCACCTTCGAACTCTGTTGGGGTCACCTTGAATGCTCAGAATATCTCCATTAATGCTAATATACCTCCTTTCCAGTAGTCACTATAGCTGTCCCTATGAGTCACAGTTTCTTCTTTTCTTCGGCTTCCTTTCTGTTCTAGACTTCTCTATATGTTGACCATCTTCTGGAAGCACTATTAGGCCTCCTTGCAGATCTGAACACCATCGCCCGAGCCGATCCATCACCCTCTGATCTCGGAATGAATCCATCTTGTTGGCCTTCTATTGATCTTCCCTCGCAGGAGTAGTCAATTGGTCAAAGGGACCAATGAGTCACTCTTTTGGCTCCTTCTGATTGGTCAGTCATATTGCCAAGCGAGCTCCTAAGGCAGTCAAAGGTGGTTTGATCAACATCGTATATCGGTGAGACACCTATCATTTCTCCCCAATGTGATTTTGTCTTCTAACAGTTATCGGCATAGCGTGGACCAGTCGATGAGACCTTTTGGCGAGCTGCAGAAGTCATACCGAGCCCACAAAGACAATTGACAAGACAGTCACTAGTCAGTGTGACATCTCGACGAACCTCTGAATCCTTTGGCAAGCTCATTTTTCATGTCGGGGAGACTCCTTAAGTCAGCAAGACCTCTCGTCGATCTCCTCTTTTCTTGTCGAACTCACTCTGCATCTTCGGTGGGGTCCCCTGATAGCATTCTCCTGTCACTGAGACATCATCGGGTCGGCAATACATCTTACCAAACTTGTTCCATTCATTGAGAGTCTCCTTGAGTCCCTTCTATTTCCCTGAGCTCTAGCCTTTTACTTTGGCATGACCATCATGAGTTGGTGAGAGATTACACCGAGCCCTAGATCCTTTGGCGATCCTCTTCATTTTGGGGAGACAAGCTCCTCCCAGCGAGACTTTCTTCCTTTAGGGGATACCCAACCAAGTTGGGGAGACTCTTGCTGATTTCTTTCTCTCCCGAGCTCGCTTGATTTTGTCACCAAGACATTTCGGGGTTGCCGAGACTTCCTAGCAAGCTCCAACTGCTACGTCGATGCCTCTTCATTTCGCTGAGACTTCTCCCGATCGGTGAGACATTTCCCTGATCCCTTCATGTTATCTCGAAGACTGACCCTTCGGTGAGACTTTTCATTTCAGCCAGACCTCCTACCAAAGGTAGAATTATTGCCAGGCTTAGACCTTCTGTGGGACCTCCTCCTATCGGTGAGACTCCTAGCGATACCACTTCCGTGTCGCCAAGACTTTAGCACTTCGGCCAGACTTTATGCTGATAGCACAACATTTTGCTGAACTTTCATTTTGGGGAAACCCCTCTCGTACTTTGTGGTGAGACCCAATGCATTTTCTGAGACTTCTTACCGAAGAGAAAATTTTCCCGCCAAGATGTAAATTGTCTATTGGTGGTCAGAAAGACTTAAGGCGTTCGGTAAGACCATATACCAAAGAGGGTGGCTCCCGCCAAAGTGTATGCTTGTTTGCACTAGTCGGTGAGACATAAGGAGTTCGCCGAGACCTTATGGCGAGGTCAAATATTCATGCCGAAATGTGTTCTCCCTGTCACCGGGACTCTGACTGATGTCTTGCCGATAGTTGATTGCACATGAATTTCTCTCACTGTGACATCTCTAGGGTCTTGCCAACTTTTACCTTAACTAATTTTTAGGACCAATTGGATTGAGGAATGCCTTCCAACTGAGCTCCCCTAGCAAATATCATCAGGTGTATGATTCAATCCTGCAAAAGAAAGGTATGCATTAGTCTTCAGAAGCAAATAAGACATATTATAATAAATCCACCATTGCTTATAATTATTTTATTGAATTCCTAGCAAGAAGAAAACCAACTTAGGCAGAGACAGAACCAAAATTAAATCAGATAGATCAAAGGTCAAAATTAGGAGGAAAACAAAATAATTTCAAAGAGGAAAGCAAGTAACCAAAAGCAAAAAAAAACCAGAAAGAGAAAGGGGGACCCATTTTGTTCCAACTCGAAATGCGGGTGGTTATGCAAGGCATAACAAATGGTGACTCGGCTGGGAAAATGGCTTAAGCATTTTCAAAAAGCTAAAGGCTTCAGCTACGCAGAACTCCTGGTACATGACCGTCACAACTCCAGTTGGGTCAGTTATAACAAGCAAGGTTGAGCTAGAATCTCAAATGTAAGTCCACACTAGCTACCTCAAAATCTAAGTGTGTGCTTAATTATGCATCATCCTTTCATAAAGTTCTCCTTATCTTTTGAACAATAATGTACAAGATTTGAACTACATGAGTTGCTTCCTTTTAGCTATCATGCAATGATATCCTGGGCATTGCTATGCTATCAGTCAGGCATCTATAGCCCCGACGGAAATACCTCTAGCTTCCTCACAACATTGCTCTATTTCCAGGCAAGCATCCATAGCCCCAGTAGAGATACTAGAATCACCCATTCATATTGGATCCTTTTCTCTTTAAGTAATTTCCACCCCTTTTTTTTTGTTTTCTCATAGAGTTTCAGATATTCCACTTAGTTCTTTTTCAATATGTCAGATGTGTAACATCTGATCTGGGTTGAAAACTACCATGGACCTCAAGACAGCACTTGGGAATCATATTTTTCACTCAAATCTTGCAACACCATAGTCCTAGGACAGATATACCCTTACAGGAGGAGATGTTCTTAATGATTTGTGAAAGATTCAGAGGAGCTAATGAAGGTTACTTACTTTGCACCTTGTCTTCAAAACTCTCACAACTCTTATTGACAACAAGCATGAAACAAAGAGTTTAGGACAAAATCACCCAATCAGAAAGCTTGAAAATACCTAAACCACTTCTCTCCTAGCGACCAAAGTATGCTTCAAATAAGATAGCCACCATTTAAAGAGGGAAAGAAATAGATAAACCCCAAAAAACAAAACAAAACAAAAACCACAGAACAAGGGAAATAGAAAGATAGAAAGGAAAGACAAACAAACAGCAAACTATTTACAAACAATGAGCAAATTATTTACACAAAGAGTAGAAGATTATTCACATCAATAGAAGTAGCAGACTATTCATAGGAAAGAGCTATTTACACACATAGACTATTTACAAGTAGGAGACAAGCAAGTTATTCACATAAAGAACAACGAATTACTTACATGCAGAATAGAAATTAATAAGCCTCATGACTGAAAATAATGCTTAAGGAACTGCCCATTGACAGGAAATGGAATAGGTTCTCCAGTCAAGCTACTCAGTCTGAAAGCATTTTCCCCTAGGATCTCAACAATTTGATAAGGGCCTAGCCAGAGTTTGTCAAACTTTTGGTTACTGCCTTTCTTTTCACTAGCCTTATGCCATAGCAATACCAGGTTTGATATCCTAAAAGCTTTAATTTTGGCTCTTTTGTCAAACCAACATTGGACAACAGCCTGGTGCCTAGAGAATTGCTGCAAGGAAGCATCTCTCTGTTCTTCTAATTTTAACAAAGCAGCTAGTCTCACCTCTATCCTATTGTCATTAGAGTAGAATTTCTACATGAACTCAAGGATAGGTATTTACAAATGGATAGGAAAGATAGGCTCTTGGCCATATACCAACTTGAAGGGTGAGGTGTTTAAAGCAGCCTTAATCTTTGTCCTATCTGCCCATAATGCGAATCTCAGCTGGGTATGCCAGTCTCTAGGGTTATTTTCTAACAATTTTTAATTACCCCTAAGATATTCTTGTTGGTTGACTCTGCTACTCCATTTCCTTGTGGGTAATAATTTGAAGAATACTTTAATACAATCTTGTGATCATATGCCCAAGAAATAAACTTAGTAGAAGAAAAGGTAGGGCCATTGTCACATACCAGAGTGAAGGGTACCCCAAACCTTGTAGTGATGCACTTGGTGAGGAACTTGATCACTACCTTTGTGGTGTTGTTCTTATAGGGTATAGCCTCTGTCCATCTTGTGCAATAATCAGTAGTAGTCAAGATAAACTTATGTCCTGCAGAAGATTTTGGGTTGATTACCCCAATAAAGTCCAATCCCCCTTGGGCAAATGGCCTTACCTCATAGACAAGTTGCAATGGCATGGCTGAATGGCGTTCCTTGGATGCAAAAATCTGACAGATGTGACATGTCCTCACATGCTGATGGGAATCCTTGAATACATAAGGCCAGTAATAACCAGATCTGAGGATCTGGTGTTCCAATGAATCTATAGAACCATGACCTATGCCATGTTTTCCATTGAACTTAGAGATCACATGTTTGGCCTGTTGACGATCAAGGCATCTTAGGTGTACTCCTTCATAATTCTTCCTATATAGTAACCCTCCTTTGAGCATGTAATGAGAACTCTTCATCCTCAAGGCTCTCCTTTGAGTCGCATTCATTCCTTCCGGACAACGATTGTTGAGCATAAAGCAAATGGTATCAGCATACCACGGGTCATTAGAGAAAGTCTGGGTCGTGTAGTGCTGGCAGATGATGTTATCACCAGCATTCGCCATGGACTTGGACAAGCCTATACCCCTAACTAATTTCATAGGGTGTATCTCTAGATCAAACTCTTGTAGGATGGCCATCCATTTGCCTCTCCTTTCTCCCAGCTCACTCCGCATGAGTAGGGACTTCACAGCCGCATCAGGAACTACAACGACAACTTGGCTTCAGAGGATGTAATGCCAGAACTTCTTGACAGCCTGAACCAACATGAAGGCTTACTTCTCAAGAGCCGGGTATTTGATTTTCGTGTTTTTGAATGGAGAGCTCATGAAAGCAATCAGTCTCTCCTCTGCCTCTTCTTTTTGCTGAGTTAGAACAGTTGTGCATGAATGCTCAGAGGCAAAAGAGTAAATGTAGAATGGGTTGAGGTAGTCAAGGCTGGTGAGCACGGGTGCCTCTGAAATGGATCACTTGACTTGCGTGAATGCGGCCTTCGCCTCCTCAATCCACTTTGTTCTGGCGTCCTTCTTCATCATTTTGTTAGTGGCTTTACAATCTCTGCAAAGCCTATGATAAATTTTCTTACGAAGTTGATCTTTCCAAAGAAAGATCTTAACTCTTTCTTGCTCTCTGGCCTAGCAATCTTCAGGATGGATTCGACTCGATTTGGGTTGATGGAAATCCCTCTTTCAGAAATTATGCACCCCAACAGCTTCCCTTCAGAGACTCCGAACATGCATTTGTTGGGATTCAGGGAGATGCCATATTGGATGCATCTCTTGAGAACTTTGGCTAAATCAGCAGCATGGTTCAGTCGGTCCTTGGAGAACACTATCAGGTCGTCCATGTAGATGATAATGCACTTACCAATTAGATCCTTGAAAGCTATGTCCATGGCACGCTAGAAAGTTTCCCCTACGTTTATCAAACCGAATGGCATCCTCCTTGTTGATGGTGTTTTCTACACAGCAACAACTTAGATAGAATGCAATATTCTATCTCTCTTGAAAGGTAATTTTCAACTATAAATTACTGAAAATCACCCCAAGGCCTCTCGGGTGTTAGGTCATGACGATGCATAAACAACTCAGATAATATGTGAAATGCTGGTAATCACAATCGGACCTTACTACAAGCAAACTGTATCTTTCCAATTTATCAGATAATAATCTTAATTCCTAAATCTAACCAGATGATAAAGAAATAGCAAAAGATAAGGGTGCGAAGTTATGATAAGATCTAAACTATTCCTAGAATGAACAATGCAAATGACAGATATCTGGAATGGACCAATCTCAAATAACCAATTCCTGATCAACCCACAATGCAATATCACAAGAACGGTGCAATCTTCTAAGGTGTATAGATTTTCAAATCATAGATATGCATCCACAATCAAACTAAGCATAAATGAATGTATGGTCCAGGTTGACTTCACCAGCCTACTACAGTCAGATAGTTACTGGGAGTATAGACCAGAGATTGCTACAAACATTCCAAATATGAAATCATGTACATTACTCACCAAACTAATTCAACTCTAAAACACTAAATCCTAAATCTTTAAGTAATTTGAAAGATGAAACAACAAGAACCATGCAAGATAAACTAACACAAGAGATTTCACCAGGAAAACCACAATGTCTTCAATTGTATTAGATCATCAAAATGCTGCAACAATTCCACTGTTCTGTTACAATATTTGCTTCAAGAAATTGACTACTACTTCTACTACAAAATGCTCTAGCTCTTTTTTTCTCTTACTTGTCTCTATTATTTTTTTTCTAGCTAACCCTTACAATGAGGCCAGAATGCCCTTTATAGCAAATTCTCAAGACATGTCGGCCCAGCCAAACATTTACAAAATAAAACATCCAAAAACAAGTTAGCTTTAGGAATTCCAAAATAAGGCACACATTAAATTCTGATACATCATCAAGGTCGGCCTAGACACATTCCCCAATGTAGCCTGGATCAACACATGCCCCATAATAATAGGGAAGCACAAATCTCAAAATTAGCATTAATTACCACCTCCCTTAAACTTGTTCTGATCCTGAACTTTCAAAAATAATGTCCAACTCGGCAACAGGTGGCAAAGGCAAAACCCTAAGCCAACATTCAATGGCGCCAATCTCCTCTTTTGACTGTTTGACAATTTTATTCCAATCATCTTTGTGAGCCTGATACTTATCCATCACCGCCAAGTAGGTTGTTGCATCATCCAGCTGGTGTCCTGTTATTACATTTTCAGAGTCAGGAGCATAAACATCATGTCACCATTCCCTTAATTGTTCTAGGCTCAGATATTTAGGAGCAATTTTCCTCCTGCCAATCATAATCTCAAAAAATGCAATGCATCCATCATAAACTCCAGTTAGATCACCATCTATTTGTTTCTTTCATTTATGGATCTTTCTTATGGCTTTCTGTCGAATTTGTAAGGCCTTGAACCATTCCCAAGGTTCACTAAGTCTGGAGGAAGGAAGAATCCCATCTACAGCCAACTGATCCTTAACATACCCCATAATCACTTTGGATTTTTGCAACAGAAGATCAATATCCTCCTTGTCTTGAGATAGCACATGTTCAAGTAAGTCTTTGGCTCTGACTGCATCCTTCCCAACTGAAAGGACCTCCTTAATTGCATCATCTTCTTTCACTTGTACATCTTTCAACCAATCTATTGTAGTTTGGGTAGAGGTTTTCATCCTTTCAATTTCAGAAATGGTTTCCTTGGGCAAGAAACTAGGAGTAGCAGAGGAAGATGGGTGAAGAGATTGCAGAGGTTTCATTACATCCTCCAAGCACTTCCTAAGCCTCTCATTTTCCCTTTTAAGCTCATGTTTTGACTGAGTCTCTTTCCTTAGCCTCCCAATTATTACTGCACTGGACCCTTCATACTCTTCAATATCTTGTTCCATAGATGCTGGTCCAAGGTTAAAAGTCTGCACATTGTAATCCTTACCAGTAACCTCTTCTTTAGTTTTATCCGCAGCAGGGGTGGCAATGTGAATGACCCTGTTACTCGCTTCATCTCTTTCTATCCTTGAAACTACTTTGGCCACCTTCTTCTTCTTGCCTTTGCTGATCTTGGACAGCATCTCATCCCAATCCAGAGGGGTTTCCTCAATAACAACTTGTTTCTTCCTTGTAATCTCCTTTTCTAACCAATCCAGAACAACAGGCTCCACCTGGATTTCGTCTATTTTCACCTCATGTGGTTCTACTATTTCATCATTTTCCTTTTCAGGAAATTGCTCACCCTGATCACCTAATTCAGGTTCCTCTTCTTGCACAGGCGATGGGGTTCTAACAGGGATATCCTCCTTTTCAGGTGATCTGTTGCCTTTGCTTCTTACCGGAGAATCCTCATATTGCACTAGTGGAGAAGGGTGCCCTTCTACATATTCAACTTCAAGCTCGACTGTCGCACCAAAGAGTTCTCCTTCCTTGAAAGGTTCTACCTCTCCACTAGTCTCTTGCTCTTGATGGGTTGTTTGCTTAGGTAAACTCAGTGAAGGAGAAGTAGCCTTAGGTTGCTCCACAACTGGTGCCTTCAGAAGAGGGTCCATCTCTTGCATAGTCTCCTTAGGAGATGGAGTCCTTGATCTCCTTGAATAAACTTTGGTCTTTTCTCCTCAACTTTCCACATCAACAACCGGAGTCTCATCCTTGGAAGTATCCTGACCTTTTCTCTTCGAAACCCTAGTTTTCCTTGTCTTCTTAGGCTACGGAGGAGCATCTTCTTCTTCTGCTTTTTCAACTTCCTCATCTTCAAAGGACTTGCCTATTTTCAAGGCCCAGCTTCTTTTCTTTCCTTTTGATATTCTTTTCGGTTCTGGCTCATTTTCTTGAGGACCTCTAATTTAATTTTGAAGGGTGGGCTCCCTTTAGTTTTCCCTTTGGGGTCATCTTCCCCAAATTCTTCTGAAGTAGACATAGGATTGAGATTTCCCATCAAATTAAAGGTACAGGGTACCTTCTCACTTTCCAACTCCCAAACCTTATGCTTCAACCAGGAAGTAGTAAATCTCATGATAGGGGCCATTAGGTCTTCTAGCTTAGTCACCTCATCATCATTCCAGTTTATCTCTCTGATTGATCTGTCTTTGATAGACTCATATGCGTGGTCTTGCACCAGATTCCCGTCATCTTCTAGCTAGTCGGGGATCAACTTAACATTGTATTGCCTTATCACATCAACCGAAAGCCTAGAGTACCTTTTCTTCCTTGCCTCAAAATCATCTTTAATATGTCCCCAATAGTCTTCTAGGTCTTCCTTGTGATGGTATTCTCTGGTGGCCTTCTTCTGTGCTTCCCCGGTGATATCAAAGTTTGTCCTCTTGGAGTGGAAGGAGAAACCATGAGCTTCCAATTCATCCCCTGTCGCATGTGCCGATTGGATGGAAGGGTACACCTCTGCTATACCAATTCTGAGAGGGAAATCTCCACCAAAACCTGTTTTATGCTTTTCCTTCTTGACAATTGCATCAAATTCACATATTTGTCTCACAACCTCCAACAACACAATATGGTCAGTAGGGTACCTAGGTAACCTGTATGGGGCAGCTTGGCATCAGTCAATTTTGATGTAAGAGAAGGTGGGAAACTGAATGAACCAAGCCCCATACTTCTTTATCAACTCCTTCGCTCCATCTGACAATCTCACATGCTCTGCATTTTGAAGCAGCCTAGTGATATACATTGTAAAAGCATCATTTGCTCTCCTGTAATCCCTGTGTCCTAGGTGCAATTCCGGGTAAATGTCATAGATTACATTCTGTCCAAATGTCCCCTTCGGATTCAAACCCCTGTATGGGTAGAATCTGGCTAACACATACACCACATAGGAAGACATGGTGAACCTCTTTGTTTCTAGGACATCTCTTAATTGCTTATCAATCACGGTACTGATAAGTTTGGCCCAATGGTAGTTAGTACCCTGCTCAATCTTGCTGATCACATGAACCATCCAGCTTTCCAACACCCCAGCACTCTTTAAACCTGCTACTCTACTCAAAAATGTGATTGCATCATATATGTTTGACCTGAATTTAACCCTGTGCAACTGCTTGGGCAGTTTGGAGTAGTGTGACTTTGGCTTCTCCAACCAAGAATTAATCATCTGCTGAGCCTTGGTGGGCTCATTCTCATAATATGTTTTTGCCAAGTCCATGTTCAAGGCACACACAGAAGGAAAATCTGGCATGTCAAAGGCTTGGGCAATAGAAACAGGATTAAAATTCGCTAGGACTCTTCCCTCGGTACTAACAACCCTTTGTGTGTTGAAGTCATACTGTCGGGCACATTCTAGTATTAACTCATAGCATTGGATTGCAGGAGGGAACCCTACCACATGGACCAATCTGGACTTCATCATTCCTTGCCTCAGGACCGATAGATCCTTCTGAGTTGTTCTTTCTTTGAACTCCTCATATCGCCATGCTCCAACATTGGTGTCCAAAACCTCAGACCACACAGAAGATATCTTGCTTTCGGGTAGCTGACTCTTGGTATCCAATCTTAATCTTTCTGCTTCTGAAATGGAGGACCCCTCCATATCTCCTTTAGATTTCCCTGCAGTAGACTTGCTTGATTAAGCCTGTATTCACAAAAGAACATCATGAGTATCTAATTATCATACATATTCCAATCCAAAGGTTAGCATAAAATCATATAAAGCAATAAAGATCCATCATAAATCATCAATCTTAGAAAATCCAGAAAATGAAGCAATCTGGGAAAATGAGGTAAACCGGGAAAATCCAGTCGAGGCAAAATTTCAGAGAAATCCGACCCAGATGGATTCCTGCTGCCAAGACACCATGCGCCAAATAGATCATTAGCACAGACAAAAGTTATGTAATTATTATGAAATTCACCCATTAGCAACAAGAAATCATCATTTAGCACTTTACCCCATTAGTCCTAACTTCGGCAAATCGAAAGGAATGAAACCAGGCAGGAAAACCGGAAAAGTCTGGATAGGACGAATTTCCACAGACAGTTCAGGACTCCAGAATTCGCTATACTCCGCGGAATTGGCCGAAACCGAGAAAATCCGGGTGCGCAGGAATTTCGCGGACACCTCGGAAACCCGACGACTACTACCACATGAACCATCGACTGAATGATCATGCAAAACCTTGCCATTTGAGATTCAAATGGTCTCAAAATCGATGCCAATAAGCAAGACCTCAAATGCACACGACCTCAAATTTCCAAAGCCTTCAAATGACTAATCTTCATGGCGAAACAATGATGCCCTAATTTTGACAACTAAACTCTCTGCCATGAAAACCAGGGTAAGCTCGTGGTTTGAAATACAATCCGTAAAGATCAATCTAAAGCACTCTGAGGATTCCCAAGGTAGGGGCTATTTTAATCTGGGCGCAGGATATGCAAATCGCAACAAATTCATCAAGCCTAACAAAATCTAGACAGAGCACTGAAAACCTTAACCTCGCCAGATATAACAAATTACACATTTGGGGGAAAAAAATGATCAATAACATCATGCATACTGACACACCCACCATTTAATCGATAAACACTAGCACGCATGGTACGGGTGATAAAGTTTTGGTGAGGAGCTAAATCTAACCCTAGTTCGATAAATACGAAATCGTAACCAAGCAAAGGCTGACCTAGAACGGCTACCAATCGACTTAGAAAGATTCAATCATGATGAAAACAAAGGGAGGGGTCAGCGACGGCTTACCATGGATCAGTCCAGATGAAACTTGAACTCGAGGAAGCGACTGCAATACGAATATGCCCTAGCAAGGAGAACCTTGATCAGCGCTCAACCAATCCTCATGCAAGCAGCTCAAGATCAATGATCAAAGCTCGAATGAAGAATGAACTCAGACGCCAAAGTAGAAAAGAAGTGAATAATGAAATCAAAATGATACCCAAAAGACCCTAAATCCATCCACATTTGCATCTGAGCAAAGGTACTTTGAGCATTAATGAGCAACAAGACATGTCAGAAAAAACTAGAAACCCGAGCCCAGGACGGAATTTTAGAAAAAACCAAGGCACACGAAAAATCTGGATAAACATGAATTCCGTGGATATGGCAGAAACTGGGAATTTAACGAAGTTCAGGATTTTGACGCCGTCCGGGAAAATCTGCCAGAACCGGAAAATCCCAGATTCAAGCAGAAACCCAGATTCGGAAAATTTAGCAGTAAACGGACAATGAACCAATGCTCGGGAAAATCCGTCGGAGCTGGAAAATCCCAGATTCAGGTCAAAACCCGGATTTTCACTGAAACCTAACTTTAACCAATTCAAGCCTCCAAGCAAGACTAAAGCCAGTAAGACCAACATCTCAAGACCTCAAAAGACAAATCCAATAAAACCAAAGGTCTGAAGACATCCCGAAAAGAGGTTCCCTACTCTAAGTGGGGTGTGTGTGCAAAACTGCACAACACTCCTGTATGCAAAATTTTTCCATTTGGTAGTGAAGGTTGTCTTCATTCTGTCTTCATAGTCAACCATTACCTAATTATATCCAGAGTAACCGTCCAGGAATGATATCATTTGAGATCCATTGACAGTCTGTAGAACTTCATCCAGAGAAGGAAGTGGGTAATTATCCTTTTCTGAGGCTCTATTCAAATTTTTGAAGTCGACACACAGCCTGATCTCCCCGTTCTTCTTACGAACTGGGACTAAGTTAGCCACCCAAGTTGAATGGCGCATAGGGAAGATTATCCTTGTAGAGAGCAGCTTCTGGACTTCCTTAAGGATCAATGGCTCAATCAAAGTGTTGACAGGGCATTATTTTTGTCGAAATGGCTTAGCTTTAGGCTTCAGGGGAATAGTATGAGTCATTATAGTAGCATCAAATGTCTTTAAGTCTTCATATCCCCAAGCAATTGCAAAAATATCTTTCTTAAGTGCCTTCAATATTTCCTTCTTTATTGCTTCAGGGTAGGCCTTCCCTATGTAGACATTCCTTTCAGGGCCAGAATCGACCAGGTTAACTGTCTCATATTCGCCTCCCTTTTCTTCAGCTGATATCTTCTCTCGAGCCCTTGGGTCTAAATAAAAAATCTTTCCCAAGGCCACCATTCCCTTGGGAATGTTATTATTCTTTAAGTTAAGAACTCCTTCTGTATCACATTCCTTAGGGTTCCAATCCCCTTGATCTTTGTTGAACTCATCAATAATTTTCCCCTCAAAAACATCTGAGCTTGCTAAGAAAGCAAGGATATGTCGGTCGTCATCAAAGACTTGAAAGTTCATGATATTATCAGGAACTGTAGGGGTGGAAATTAATTCCACTGAGAATTTCTTGAGCTTGGAGCCTTGCATAGGTTCCAGGGTACTTACAGCAACAATCCAACAAATCAGCTACCTGATTTTCTTCTCTAGGGATTAAGCTAATCCCAAAGGATCAAAGTCTTTGATCAGGTTCCATACCCTATTTCTATATGCTGCTAGCCTTCTGTTGTGACATGTGTATTTTCTACAAACCTGCTTGACCACTATTTCTGAATCTCCCTTGACCACCAGGGCAGTGACTTTCTTCTTATGTGCAAACATCAATCCCTGTGCCAGAGCTTCATATTCTACAATGTTGTTAGTACACCCGAATTGCAACCAATAAGAAGCAAAGAAATTTTTCTCTTTTGAGTTGGCTAGTTCAATCCCAACACCACAACCTATCTTAGATTTGGATCCATCAGACGTGAGGGTCCACAACTGATCATAAGCTAGAGTTGGTTCTTTCGAGGTCATGGTGGGAAATTGGGTAGAATGAGCCAAGGGTGGGACTACTTGATCTTTTGCATTAGACATAGGGAATGGGTGTTCAATAGGTTCCTCAGGAGTAATTCCCAATCCCTATACAGATGTATCATGTGACCCAAGGTTATCCTTCTGACATTCGCTTGCCTCCTTGATGGATCCATCAGGTTTCGGCATACTTGTGAGTACAAGGATGTTGAGCAAATCTTGGGGTTGTTCCTTATCGACATGATTTGGAAAGGTGTCTGAGGTAGGTTCGTTTTGAGGAGGAACTTCCTTGGAAGGTCCCCTATCCTTGGTTAACATTATTGCATCCTTGACTTCAAATGAGAAGCGGTCTGCAATGGTCTCGGGGTGGCTTCTGCTAGCTTCCTCAGCTTTGGAAACATGATTTAAAATGTTAATGCAAGGTTGGAAAGTTAGTTCAGAATGATTTTGGTAATGTACCCTGCACCAATTGGGGAGCAGGAGACTTGGAAAATCTACATCTTCTCCCAAGACCAGATGATCTTGCTGCAACTTTCTGATTAATTCCTGCTGATTTTCATCAATCATAAGATTAGGAGACTTTGGTATTGGCAGTTCTTTAGGGTCTAGGACAGAAAAGGTTAAAATTTCTTCTCTTTTGTACACCCCTATCCCGGTTTCAAAATAGGCTACCTCATTGGGGCAATTATATTTCGTGATGATATGCTTGAGGTGGGGCTCACTTTCAATCCTAATCTAAGTTGGGATCCCTCTCCATGGTAGCCACATATGTGAAAAGTCAAGGGAAAGATATCCCCCTAGGATTTTCATCAAATCTCTGCTTAGTAACATACCATAGGTCTCAGGAATGTCTGCTACTTGAATGTCTATGCTGGTTTGAATCCTAGGGTCTGACCCTACTTGCACATGTATGTTTCTTAATTCCCCCACTACATTAACCTCTGTCTTGTCAAGTTGAATGACCTTCTTATTCGTTTGTACAGGGTTCAATCCCAACTTCTTGCATATGGAGAATTGCATGACATTGCCTGAAGCCCTTGAATCCAACAAATAGTTGTGTAGATTCTTTCCACAAATCCTTAAACTTAAGAGAAATGGTGGAGTACCTACCTTTTTTATGTACAAGGCTGCATTCACGTCCCCAGCAGGTGCCACCTTGTTCTTTCCTTTTGATTTGTTAGCTTGCTCCAAAGCTTTCAGCACTATCTCTCTTTAGGCAGGGCACCACTTTAAGATGTCAAAATATGACAGAGAATTTTTATGTTTCTGCATCTCAAAAACAATATCAAATTATGTATTATAACCCGCACTACCTTTGAAAACACCAGGAGAGTTACCCTTGTTATGGAAGTCAGGCGGGCCTTTTGGTGGAGGAGGATTATTATCAGCATCTTGATTTGGAGGCACCATGTGATTAGGTGGTGCAGACATAGTGAGTGGACCTTTATTTTGATTTCTCAGGAAGTGTCCTCCTTTGGTCTGAAAGGCTTGGGCATCATATGAATCTTCCTCTGGTTCATTCTCCTCTTGCCTTGGGAATGAGGGCTCTTATTCAAAGAGGTCATAAGACATTGCAGTATCCATTGAGTCACCTCCTTTGTTTGAATTCCCCTGGAAGGTGTGTGCGTCTTCGTATGCCATCTTGACAACCTTCTCCATCTAAGGGCAGTTCACCTCAAAATGGGTTGTAGTATCATGCAGCCTGCACCAATTGGTCATGAAGTTGAGGTTAGCTACATTTGCAATATGTGACCTCTCCTCATTTGCTTGATAGTTATGAGAAACTCCCCCATTATTGGGCCCTATGTTCCATTGTCTATTGTTGTTTAGCCTTTGATTATAACCTCTATTCTGATTCTGATAGCCCTGATTAGAGGAATTTTGGCCCTGATAACCCCTTTGGTTGTAATTGTTGTTATTCTAATAAGTACCTTGATTGTTGATGTTTTGATTGGGATAATTACCTTGGCTTTGAATGGGGTTCAATCAAAGCTGAGCCATGTCGTTTGTAACTTGAGACAGTGTTTTCTTCAAGGTCTCTACCTCATTTGTAAGTTGAGTTGTCTTTTCACTTTCCACATTCTTAACAACAGGTGGCTAATCAACATGACTTGGTGTTCCAATTTGGTTATGATAACTATGAGGACTTGGAGGAACCTATGGTTGCTCAGAGAAGTTAGGAGTTCCAGTAGCAAAGAATGGAATAGGTGGTTGGGTTTGCAATTCAGACATAGGCCCATAGTGGGAAGGAGACATTCCTGGGACAGTATTGAATAGAGGAGTTGGGCTATGCATCTGATATCCTATTGAAGGGAAACATCCTCCTAGGCCTCCTTGTTGAGAACTGATTTGTTGTTGCAGCTTGATAGCTAGGTGATAGACTTTGGATAGAGAATCAATATCATCTAGTTGATAAGTCCTTTGCAAGAACAAGCCAAGCAAGGGGTCTATAACTCTAAAGTAAGCTTGGATGGCACTATTCTCAGTGACTAGATAGGGATCTTGCAATATCCTATACATTCATTGGAACCTGGTATTGAATAAAGGCAAGGGTTCACCTGGTTCTTTTTTGATGGTAGCGAATTGGTGGTATAAAAGCACTGGATCCACATAAACCCTGAACCGATTGATAAAGGCATTTTCCAAATGTGTCTAGGTCAGGATGGAACCTTGAGGAAGATTAAGGTACCAATTGTATGCCATGTCCCCTAAGGAGTAAGGGAACAACCTACAGACTACATCATGGTGAGCTATCTGAGCTCTGGTACAAGCATCTTTGAAAGCTTGTATGTGCTCTTTAGCACTCCTTGACTCGCTATGAATATACTTGGGGCAGAATTTCTCAGGGTTCTTGGGCATATTGTGAAAACCTCCAGGAATAGTCCCCAATGGAGAGGGATTATTCTGAAAGAATGCCATAGGTGGCGGAGGTGGTAGTTGAGCCAGCTGTTGTATGGGTTGAACCAACTGTGAAGAAAATTGAGATGGGTGAGATGGTGAATTGATGGGTACCCAGCGGGGTATTGGTGAAAATCCTGGTGGAATGAGCAGAGCTGACAAGGGTGGTATGATGGTTGAGCTAGGCTTATGACTCTTGTGTCTTTTTGGGGTCTTGAGTTCTATCAAGGGTGGTGGATTTTCAGCTGATCGAAGAACTCTATGGGACCGTTTTGAAGAGGAAAACCTAGCTTTATCCAGTTTTCCCTTTTAGGCCCTCCTTCTAGTGCCAGTTCCTGTTGACGGTGCTTTTGACACAACAACATGCAAACATAATATTGCTACTCTATTTCTCCTGAAAGAGAAAGATTATCACATGGATATCTTAGCTCCCAAGGTCTATGTAGTTGGTTCTCAACCATGCTGATGTTGCTCAATTGGTCAATGTAACAGTAATGTTCAAAGGGCCTACTGGTGTTGAGCTTCTAAATAGTTCTAAGATCAAGCATAAAATAAAACCTAATCTAACTAGGGTTTAAAGAAACATAAAAAGATAGATCAGAGCTTTGGGATAGAGAAGAATGATACTTCATCCAAATTAATCAGACGTATTACCTTTCAAGGATTCCTTAAACATAAAACTGCAGAACGAAATAAACTCGTGATTGACACATAGTCTCATTCATTCACAGTGCAGATTTCAATAACAAATTTTAAGTTACCATTTAAACAAAACATAAAATAACATTTCATTCCTTGAAGACTTCACAAATAAAATGATTAACTCAAGACAAACACCATTTTGAAACACAACATGAAATAGATTTTAATTTGGTTGCTTCTATTGTTGGTGAAATAGATAAGAAACATTTACAAAGCTGGCACAATCACCAGTGTACAAATAATCTATGATTTCAAATTGTTTCCATTTGCACTAAGGAAACTGAAAGGTACATTAGTCTATTTTGATTTTGAATCTCAATCCTAACCAAGAAGACAAAAGAAACTCCTATTACAAAGAATCAGGAGGCAACTCTATCTCCTTCTGTTAACTTACTAATTCCTAGATTTCCTTCTAACTACCTGTTCTAATTCTAATTGTCTAACCTTAGAAATTCTCTAAAAGTTTTAGCCACTTTACAAAGAGGCTAGAAGAGCCATATATATAGGATGTACCAAAAGAATGTGATGTCCCTCACATTAGGGTTTTACAAAAATATTTGCTTCCAGGAGAGTCGACTCTCAGATCTTTCTGAGGAGAGTCAAAGCTACATTCAATGTAAATCCCTGTTGTCCATCTTCTGGAAGGTCATTCCAAGGGTGATCTTAAATCCTTCACATCTATAGCATTTACTCTTCCATCTTCGTTTCCACCTTCAAACTCTGTTGGGGTCACCTTGAATGCTCAGAATATCTCCATTAATGTTGATCTACCTCCTTGCCAGTAGTCACTACAACTATCCCTATGAGTCACAGTTTCTTCTTTTCTTCGGCTTCCTTTCTGTTCTGGACTTCTATGTACGTTGACCGTCTTCTGGAAGCACCATCGGGCCTCCTTACAGATCTGAACACCCTCACCCAAGCTGATCCATCGCCCTCTGATCTTGGAATGAATCCATCTTGTTGGCCCTCTATTGATCTTCCCTCGCAGGAGTAGTCAATCGGTCAAAGGGACCAATGAATCACTCTTTTGGCTCCTTCTAATTGGTCGAGAATATTGCCAAGTGAGCTCCTCAGGCGGTCAAAGGTGGTCCAATCAACATCGCATGTCGGTGAGACACCTATCATGTCTCCCCGATGTGATTTTGTCTTCTAACAGTTATCAGCATAGCGCGGACCAGTCAATGAGACCTTTTGGCAAACTGCAGAAGTCATATCAAGCCCACAAAGACCATTGGCAAGACAGTCGCTAGTCAGTGTGACATCTTGGCGAACCTCTGAATCCTTTGGCGAGCTCATTTTTCATGTCGAGGAGACTCCTTAAGTCGGCAAGAACTCTCATTGATCTCCTCTTTTCTTGCCAAACTCACTTTGCATCTTCGGTGGGGTCCCCTAATAGCATTCTCCTATCGCTAAGACATCATCAGGTCAGCAAGACATCTTACCGAACCCATTCCATTCATTGAGAGTCTCCTCGAGTCCCTTCTATTTCCCCGAGCTCTAGCCTTTTGCTTTGCCGTGACCATCACGAGTTGGTGAGAGATTACACCGAGCCCTAGATCCTCCGGCGATCCTCTTCATTTCAGGGAGATAATCTCCTCTCGCTGAGACATCTCGGTGATACTTTCTTCCTTTAGGGGATACCCAACCAAGTCAGGAAAACTGTTGCCAATTTCTTTCTCTCCCAAGCTCGCTTGATTCCATCGCCAAGACATTTTGGGGTCACCGAGACTTCCTAGCAAGCTCCAACTGCTATGCCGATGCCTCTTCATTTCACTGAGACTTCTCCCGATCGGTGAGACCTTTCCCCGATCCCTTCATGTTATCTCAAAGACTGACCCTTCAATGAAACTTTTCGTTTCGGCTAGACCTCTTGCCGAAGGGAAAATTATCATCAGGCTTAGGCCTTTGGTGGGACCTCCTCCTATCGGCGAGACTCTTGGCGATACCACTTCTGTGTCACCAAGACATTAGCACTTCGGCCAGACTTTATGTTGATAGCACAACCTTTTTCTGAACTTTCATTCTGGGGAAACCCCTCTCGTACTTTGTCAGCGAGACCCAATGCATTCACCAAGACTTCTTGCCGAAGAGAAAAGTTTCCTGCCAAGATGTGAATTTTCTATCAGTGGTTGCCGAGACTTAAGGCATTTAGTAAGACCATATACCGAAGAGGGTGGCTCCCGCCGAAGTGTATGCTTGTTTGCACTAGTCGGTGAGACATAAGGAGTTCACCGAGACCTTATGGTGATGTCAAATATTCATGTCGAAATGTGTTCTCCCTATCGCCAGGACTTTGACTAATGTCTTGCCGATAGTTGGCTACACATGAATTTTTCTCACTGTGACATCTCTGGGGTCTTGCCGACCTTTACCTTAACTGATTTTTAGGACCAACTGGATTGAGGAATGCCTTCCAACTAAGCTCCCCTAGCAAATATCATCAGGTGTATGATTCAATCCTGCAAAAGAAAGGTTGACATTAGTCTTCAGAAGAAAATAAGACATATTATAATAAATCCACCATTGCTTATAATTATTTTAGTGAATTCCTAGCAAGAAGAAAACCAACTTAGGTAGAGACAGAACCAAAATTAAATTAGATAGATCAAAAGTCAAAATTAGGAGGAAAACAAAAGAATTTCAAAGAGGAAAGCAAGTAACCAAAAGCAAAAATAAACCAGAAAGAGAAAGGGGGACCCATTTTGTTGCAACTCGAAATGGGGGTGGTTATGCAAGGCATAACAAGTAGCAATAATGTATTCGGCCTCAGCAATAGACAAGGAAATGGCATTCTGCTTTTTGCTTAACCATGAAATCAGTTTCTTTCCCAAGAAAAATGCTCCACCACTAGTACTTTTCTTGTAATTCAGATCTCCTTCCCAATCAGCATCAATAAAGGCACTCAAAATAATATCATCATCTTTAGGACACCATAGACCAAAATCAATTGTCCCCTTCAAGTATCTAAAAATCTTTTTCATAGGTCACATGAGATTCTTTAGGATCAGCTTGAAATCTTGCAACAATACATATAGAATTCATGATACCAGGCCTAGTTTGAGTCAAATAAAGCAATCCACCAATCATTGATATGTATCTAGTCTTATTATCCTTTGGAAAATCATCATCAGTTGTCAACTTGCATCCGGTCACCATGGGTGTACCAACTAGCTTTGAATCTACCATACCAAATTTATTCAGCAATTCTTTTACATACTTGGACTAAGATATAAAGATTCCTTTATCTAACTGAGTAATTTGCAATCCCAATAATAATTTCATCTCTCCAATCATTGACATCTCAAACTCATTCTGCATCTCATCAGCAAACTTCATGCACAAGCTATCATCTCCTCCAAATATGATATCATTAACAAAACTTCCACAATCAAATATTTATCATCATTCTTGAAATACAGATTACTATCAGCAGTATCTTTGCTAAATCCAAGCTTCACCAAGTACTTATCCAATCTAGCATACCATGCTCTAAGGGCTTGTTTGAGTCCATACAATACTTTCTTTAATCAACAAACCATATCTCCCTGATCAATCAACTGGAATCCATCTGGTTTCTCAACATACACCTCTTCTTCCAAATCGCCATTTATAAAAGTATACTTGACATCCATTTGATAAACTTTATAGTCTTTATAAGTAGCATAAGAAAGAAACAATCTCACAGCTTCAATTCTAGAAACAAGGGAAAAGGTTTCTTCAAAATCAATACCTTCCATCTGTGAATATCCCTTACATACCAGTCTTGCTTTGTTTCTAACCACTTCACCTTGTTCATTCAATTTGTTTCTAAAGACTCATTTAGTTCCAATTACATTCTTATCCTTAGGTTTGGGAACAAGAATCCATGTATCATTCTTTTCAATTTGTTGCAGTTCCTCTTTCATTGCTTCAACCCAATGTTCATCTTTGCATGCTTCATTCACATTGTTAGGCTCAGTCTTTGAAATCAAACAATATTCTTTTGCAATCTTTCTCCTAATCTGGACACCTTTGTTTTTATCACCTATGATCTGATTCTCTAAATGATTCAATCTTACATAGGTACTCGAAGTCTTCTTAGAATGTTCTTCAACTTTAGGCTCTTCTAATCTCTCTTATGTTCTTCCACTAGTTTCTTCTTCCTCTTGATTTTCCTAATTTACCAAAATGATTTGGACTTGACTTGAAGTTTGACATTTGTTTGTATTGGGTATCTATAGGATCATCATGGAAAAAACAGGCCCTTAAGTGGCAAAAAATTTAGAAAAATCAGAGTTAGAACACTTGTAAAAATTTGAATAAGTTATCTATATTATTTCAAAAATATGTAAGAATAGAATCTATAGCAAATTGAATGTAGTTTCTAAAATACTAGGTTTGTTTAAAAAAAAATCTATTTGGTGAAAATTGAAATTTCAATCAATAGTACTTAAATTTCAAGGAAAAATAAGAAGTAGGTGTCTATCTAACCACCTAACAATAATAAAATGATAATATTTTTTTATAAGATTTTAGATATAAGTAGAGGACTCATGTCCTAATGTGATGCATATTTTTTTGTAATTTTTTTCCAAGTAAATAATTAATTATGAATTTTTTATTAGAACTTTAAAAAAAAAAAAAAAATTGTATGTCTGACCACCTTAACCTAGTCAAAACTTCATGAAATTTAATTTTTCTTTTTTTAATCCTATAGTATGCAAAGCATAGAATGTGACACATGTTTTGGATTCATAAAATGTGATATCGTTTGAAAGCTATAGATGTTTTTCAATCAGCCTATCAATTAGGACTTTAGTCGTAATTTGAATAGAAAATGAATAATAATTACATATTAAATTCAAAGTAAAGCATAATTTATATTGGTGGAAAGTTGAGAATGTCCTTTAAAAACCCTTTTCATTTCATCAATTTTGGGTAAAATAAAAGTCGTCAGCCACATACCCATCATATTGCCACTTTTTGGCCCACCATGTTCCTGCACATACCCTACTATCATTTTGATCGTCAAAATCATATCCACAGGTTCTAGATAGTGTACCAAAGTATTCATCAACCTTAACATTTGCACTTTCAACCATTTTCTTCAATCTTTTATTGTAACACCGGTAGGCCTTATTTTTAGTAACATAACCTAGAAAGATTCCTTCATCACTCCTAGCATAAAACTTTCCTATGTCTTCATCTCTTTTGATATAACACTTTCTACCAAAGATCTTGAAATATCTAATAGTAGGTTTTTGACCAGTCCATAGCTCAAAAGGAGTCTTACCAGTATCACCTTTGATTTGTACCTGGTTAAGTGTGTACACAACAATACTCACAACTTCTCTCTAGTAGATATGAGGTACATTTCCTTCCAACATCATGGTTTTAGCAACATCTAGAACTATTATATTCTTCCTTTCCACAACTCCATTTTGTTGAGGGGTCCTCAATACAGATAACTATCTCTTTATTACACGCTCTTCACAAAAATAATTAAACTCACCAGAAGTGAATTCGCCACCTCTTTTTCATCTTAGACACTTAATCTTCATACCTGTCTCTGTCTCAACCATAGCCTTAAAGATATTAAAATTTTCTAGAGCTTTAGATTTCTCCCTTAAGAAAGTAGCCCACATCATCCTTGAATAGTCATCAATAATCAACATGAAGTATTTGTATCCTTGTAAACTTCTAGTTCTAGCAGGACCACATAAATCAGTATGCACAAGATCCAACAATCCATTTGAATTTTGTTGTTTACTCCAAAATGAAATTCTTGTTTGCTTTCCTAAATAACATTCTTTGCATATTGCATTAGTAGGTTTCATCAACTTAGGAAGATATCTCACAACCTTAGTGGAACTTATCTTGAATATATTATCAATGTTAACATGACACATTCTCCTATGCCACAACCAACTTTCATCAATTTGAGCAATCAAACAACTTTTACTAGCAGCACTCAGGTGGAAAATATTACCTTTTGTTTTTATACCTGATGCAATCACATTTCTAGAATTTCTCAATATTTTGCACTTACCATCCATGAATTGAAGATTGTATCCCTTATCAACCATCTGTCCAACACTCAAAATATTATTCTTTAAACCTTCAACATGCAAGACATCATCAGTATTATGCTTACCATCAATAGAAATGCATCCTCTTCCACAGATCACACCAGCTGTATTATCACCAAATATCACAACACCACCATCATAATTTTCCAAACTCACAAACTTACTTTTATCTCCTATCATATGATGAGAACAACCACTGTCAATTACCCATTCATCTTTCTCTTCAACTCGAGCAACTAGGGCTTTCTCCACATTTGTACACCTAGTAGATTTAGTAGACACAAGATTAATTTCCTTGCTAGAAATAAACACAAATACATCTTCACTTGCATTTCCTCTATCAGATTCATCATCTATCACACCTTCATCAACAGCATAGTAACACTTCTTTTGGAATTTAGGCTTGTTAAATCTTGGCTTGGAAACTCTCTCAGGACGCCTTGATGCAAAATGACCTATCTTATTGCAAGAGAAACATTTAATAGGAAAATTCCCTTTATACTTACCTTGTCCTCTGGCTTCTCTTTTCACAATTCATGCTTCAATTTCTTCAAGCTCTCTTTCTTCTTCATTGAGCTATCTCATTTCAAATCCTCATAATTTAATGTCTTTCTAGATGAACTTTCACCTAGATCATATCTTTGTTTATCTCTTCCAGAAGTAGTGGCCTTGAATGCAGATTCAACCTTAGGAAGTGCATCACCAAATTCACTCAACTCAAAAGCAGTAAGCTTACCAATCAACATATCTTTGGTAACATTTGTCACAGTTCAGAGCTCTTCAATAGCACTAGCCTTGACTTTGTAGGAATCAAGAAAGGATCTAAGAATTTTAGCAACAATCTCAGATTCATCTATATGTCCACTAGCACATCTAATACCACACACAAGTTCATTCACTCTTTGCATGAAAGTAGTAACATTTTGGTCGTCACCCATTTTCAACTTTTCATATGTCCCTTTTAGACTTTGTAGCTTAGCAATCTTCACATTAGCATCACCTTCATACAAGGTCTCCAACTTTTTCTAGATCTCATAAGCAGTCTTTAGATCCATCACATTTGTCATCTCAATATCAGTCAAAGCACTCAACAATGCTTCCTCAGCCCTAATATTATACTCAGCATAAGTACTAATAGGTGGAATAACATATCTATTACTTGTAATTCTCTAGTAGAGTTCACCAATTCATCTTAGATGGCACTCCATTCGATTCTTCCACAAGGAATAATTTGTTCCATCAAATATAGGACTATCCTTCTTATAAGTCACCATCCTAGATCACCTCAACTTGTTAAAATTCTTCCAAGGAACCTACTCTGATAACCAATTGTTGGAAACTCAAGGGTAGACAACTAATGGGGGGATGAATCAGTTGTCACAAAATTTCAAACTTATTCAACTTATTAACCTTATTCTCATATCTGGTCATTAATTATGAAATCATAAATGAACAACACATAACACCAATATTTTTACGTGAAAACCCTGTTAGGGGAAAAACTACGGTGGTCAGTCCACAAGATTATACCATATTAAAAGTATAATAAAATATGAATGATGAATGCACATGCATTCAGTAACACTTCCTAAAGCTCACTACTCAAATACAAATAGGCTTATTTCCCAAAGGAAGACACATTGTCTTATATAAAGGTTCTGATTAAATCCATCAAGTTTTGAACTATGAAAAGTAGCATTTGCTAATGCCTGATTATAGTTCTGGTTAAGCTCATGAACACTTTCGCACTCTTCTTCACTCTTCTTCACACTCTGCTCTTCCTTTGAATTATCTATACATTATTCATACACAGGACTCATACACTTCGCAGACACACGCCTTCAAATGATAAAACAATTCCTTTATAATATTCGCAACAAGAAATTACATTGCTATAAGTTGGATTCAACAAAATAATAAAATGAATATAAACAATCAGCCCAAATCAATAAAGATTATTCATGCGAATCAACCAAGGTTGGAGACAACATAGTGAAGAATGAAAATAAAATCCTCAAACATGAACCACTTCAATTAATTACTCCTTGACGATCCACAACACGTTTAAACACCTAGTCAGCTAAGAACATGAAAAACATGAACACAAGAGAAAATCTTGGATTGCGAGCACAACGATCAATGTAGATGTGCAACACAAATAGAGCATGAACTAGAAACATCCACAAGCATCATGAAACACTGGAGAGGAATCCACAACAACTTAACTAATTGAAATTACATGATCTTCATTCAAGAACACAAACTAAAGTAACAAAAAAATTGTCAAAATACAAATCTTCATATCTTGATCAAATTTTCACACAGATCTATGAAACTTGATGTGGATAAACTAGATATACTCAACAAGAAAACCTTTAGTCCACAACCTCTTAACAAAAACGTACTAAATACACCGATAGACTAAACTTCACTTCACCACTGACAACCTGTAGCACTTCTTATAATAATTTTCTCAATATCCTCGACATATACAGCTTCTAATACAACAATGCTAATAGTTTTGACATTAATGACAACCACATATCAGAAACACACCATAACATCCAACACACTATAACAACATCGACCATCTAGGGTGTCCTGTAATCCAATCTTTATTTAATGTTTTTACTCATCTTGCCTTAGTACCACTACTTCCTTCAATCACCAACAAGAATGGTTTCCCCATTGTCTGTTATTGATCGCCACATTCATGCCACAATATCAAAAACAAATTACATTATTGGGCTGAGACAAATTTGAGTCTCACCAATATTGACCTCTCTCGTCAATACCTCATTACTATTTGCAATTCGCAACAATGATGCAAATTGTCCTATCACCCAATCGCATCTCACCATCCATCTATCCACATCATCAAACTCCATCACTATTACCTTCCTATCGGGTCCAACGAAGATCTCTGCCAATAGCCACATGTCAACCTTGATACACTTATCGCTTCATCGAAGGTAATCCCAAATAACTACTTCCAAAATGGTGAATTCTCGTTGATGAAGACCTATCGACTTGTCAAAACAACTTACATTGCAATACTGCTAAAATCCACCTATCCACCCGATGAAGAACCTTCTTGACATCACTTGTTCAATCCTTTATCACCACCTGTCAGTCATGTCATCATCTCCCTTTGTCTTCATCGTACAACTAACCATCAACCATGTGACTTGACACGTTGATCAATGACACACCGCCACTTGTCTTGTTGATGTCATCCTTCATTGTCATTTGGTTCCACCTTATTGACATGTCGAAGAGACTCTAGAGAAACTCACACTAATTTTCCAAAGTCTCATCAGAAAAGATTTTTCTAACACTATTGGAGTAATGAACAAACTACATAAGACGTTCCGTCGATATACGCCTATTTCCTCAATGAGGTGCAAAATCAAAATGTCAAAGGAACTTCTCATAACATCCTGCCAATATTTGTATCTCCCTTTAATGGGAATCATTTGTAACCATCATTGCTACCAATACTTTTTGTTATCACCATGTCAAAGGTATACAAAACAATCTCTTCAAAATCTCCATCTCCCACCAATAAGCCAATTCATCTAACATTGTTAAAACTGAATGCCAATGTCTGTCTATTACATCCAAAATCCCAAACTCCTATAGACCTCCATGCTTAGCTAACTGAAGCTAATTCAACCCTTAATTGAAAAATAAATAACATAGATTGATGCAAGATTTCTCATACACCATAAATGCTCCTACATCAGACACCCAGGGAAGGAAGAATTTTTTGAATATGGATTCACAAAATGAGTTTGAGTTGTAGTACCACCCTTTCATGCTATAAACAATCCTCAACCAACCCCATTTCTGAAATTGGTACCTGAAATTGCATCTCCTCTCTCCTTTTCCAACACTTAGCTGGAACAAGCAACCTCCTCCTTTAAAAACTCTATTCTTTACTCCTCTTTCTTGACATGTGGAATGAACTACACCATAGCCCAACCACCTCCTCCAAATGTATCTCTCATTCACCTCTAATCTTGTGGGATTCAACCCACCATAGCTTTTCCACCTCCACCAATGTGCACCTACACTTAACCCTACAACACCATACAAATCCTTCTTTGCATACCAAACTTCACTAGAAAACTCTGTTTGAACCAACTTATTCAAAGTATGCAAATCACCATCTTTGTCAAATTTAACAAAATATTAATCAATATTATCATTTTTTGTAACTCTATCATCTACGCAAAATATATTCTCATCTTCATCATAAAAATGAAAAATATTGTGTATTACCTCTTTTTCTACAACCTTTTTCTCACCACTATCTGTTGCCCTATCTTTTTCTCCTTCACTCTTAGTTGCACCATCATTTTCCAACACTTTCAAGTCCTCCAAAGGACACTCATCTACTGCTGCAATATTAGTTTCCTCTTTGACTTATGAACTTTATTTTGGCTTCTCATCCTCTGCTATAATCTCACCATCTTCTTTCATGTTATCCTCAAAACATACTTCTGCAATATTTTCTCCATCCTATTCACCTACATTTAACACTATGAAGAACTTATTGTCTTTTTTCTTCAACATTTCATCAATCACTTTCCACACATTCTCATGCTTTAAAAATTCCCTCTACAGTTACAAGTACTCCTTGAAACAATATCTCACTCACACAACTATTCTCTACCCTAGCAAAGACTCTGGAAGATGCTTCCTCTACCCACCTTCTCTTAATGGAGGAACTCTTCACCTTCTACCCAGCTTTATCTCTACTAGAGGATAGTAGTAACAAACCCTCTTTCATGCCTAAAACAAACATACTTTCCCACAACTCTCTCTCTTGTAGCTTCACCACATCACTCTTCACCACTCTTCACCTGTAAGTCTTGGTGCATACTTTGTACTATCAAGATATTCTAGCTTTGATACCACTTGATGAAGGGTACTCCCCTTACAAACTAAAAATGCCACAACAACATAATTTTTCACAGCAAAAATGCAAGAGAAAAGCAGAGCTTTCTTTTATTGCTAAAATCACATTACAATATTTCATTCCATCATATGGGCTTTGGTTGCAATAATCTACAACTCTACAAATCTAAAAAAAAAATTGCCCTAGGCTTTTAGATCTTACCACCAGACTGTTACAACTGACTCTCTTTAGTCTAGCCTCTCCTCCCTTCCTTATCATCTCTCTTCTCCCAGCCCCCATCTTATCTCCTCTTGATGGGTTTATATATCCTTTCCTCTTTATCTTCTCCAGTAAGGTTTCTCCTTCATTGTAACCATGCCAACCATCTAGGGTATCCTATAATCTGATCTTCATATAATGCTTTTACCTTTCTTGCATTAGTACTGCTACTTCCTTCAATCACCAACATTCATGCCACGCTATCAGAAACAAATTACATTATTGGGTTGAGATAGATTCGAGTCTCACCAATGACATCTCTCACTGATACCTCACCACCATCCTCTTCACCATTTTCAATTCGCAAAAATGATGCAAATTGACCTATCACCCAATCACATCTTGCCATTCATCCATCCACATAATCAAACTCCATCCTCATTACCTTCCTATTAGGTCCCACTAAGATCTCCACAAATAGCCATATTTCAGCCTTGATATGCTTATCACTTCATTGGAGGGACTCCCAAATAACTCCTTTTGAAATGGTGAAGTCTCATCGATGAAGTCCCATCAGCTTGTCAAAGGGACTTAAATTGCAGTCCTGTCGAAATCCACTTGTCCATCCGATGAAGAACCTTCTTGAATTCACCCATTCAATCCTTTGTCACCACTTGTCATTCATGACATCATCTCCCTTTTTCGTCATCATACAACTAACCATCAACCTTGTGACTTGACACATTGATCAATCACACACCACCACTTGTCCTGTTGATGTCATCCTTCACTATCATTTTGTTCCACCTTATCGCCATGTCGAAGAGACTTTGAAGAAACTCACATTGATATTCCAAAGACTTCTCACTAAAAAAGCTTTGCCTAACACTATCAGAGTATCGAACAGACTCCATAAGATGTCCCACTAATAAATGCCTATTTCCTTGATGAGGTGTGAAATTAGAATGTTGAAGGAACTCCTCATAACATCCCACCAATATTTTCATCTCCCTTTGATGGGAATCATTCACAACCATCATTGCTGCTAGTACCTTATGTTATCACCATGTCAAAGGGACATGAAACAATGTCTCTTTGAAATCCCCATCTCCCACCGATGAGCCGATTCAATGAACGCCATTCACACTAAATTTTTATGTCCTCCTATTACATCCAAAATCCCAAACTCCTTAAAACCTCCATACTCAACTAATTGAAGCCGATTCAACCCTTATTTGGAAAAGAAAAAACACAGATTGATGCAAGATTGCTCGTATAGCCTGGATGCTCTTGCAATATATATATTCATTCACAAATATTTTTCTTGAATAAGTGTTAGCATTATCATTTATATAAAATTTCATTCACAAAACCTATACTTTAACTCATGAAAACTAAATAATAACATTGAATGGGATTACTAAAGATAAATAAAAATAATTTTTGCAAATAATTTTTAAAATAAGTCACATGTACCTCAACATACTTATAAAATTCTTGATAAGGATAATAAATGCAATGTGAATGGATGCAATCTATGTTTTTTCTCTCTAGCTAGAATAATGACATATTTTACTATTCCATGTGGTGGACCACATGTGCTTGTGCTAGTGGTGTGTGTAAAAATGTTACAATCTCTTCGAGACTATGTGAGAGATTCTTGTGCCCTTGGATTAAAGTGGTAAGTCGATGCAACATGTAGTTGGAATATGTAGATAAAGTGTAGGATATCTATAAGGTTAAGAAAAGTGTGGTCACAATGCAATGCTTTCTAATTTAGATGAATGTGAGAGGGATGAAGTGCTAAATAATGCTCTTTAGATAATGAAATATATGGTTGAAATATTGGAATGTAAGATAATTCCACCAAATTTCCCATTTGTGAAATTTATACATACATGTGGAACTATGCCCCTTTACATAACATTGATATGATAAAATATGTTGAGGATAGATTCAATCATTTTTAAACTTTTCAAGTGTAGTGACATGTGATAGAAGAGTTTTCCATTAGAATTTATTATTATAAATATTGAGAATGTACATGAGTTATTAACTAAGAATTTTGATGATATTCTAGTTTTGTTATGAATTATATGAATAATCATTCTAAATGTTTCTACTAGCAATGCACTTATGAATTCCAACAATTCATTGTACCCCTCCCCTAAAGGTTCTCTTGATGGATCCCTTGTTCGGGAAGAATTTTTTGAAGCCTCCAAGTCTCCCCTATCAACCAACCCTTCCAGCCCTTTAGATTCCCCTACCCTTTGTGTTAACATGGACAATGCCCCTAAAGACCATCATTTGGATACTATTTTTTGTGCTAGTTGTGCCCCTTTGAAACTAAAAATTAATGATCTAAGTGAGGTGGTGAATGTTAAGAATGATATTATGATATGGTTTCTCACTTAATTAATCACTACTAAAGATAAAATTCCCAACCATAAGGATGCCTAGTCGGGTGAAGTTGATGATGAGGGTCGTTGAACCATTTTGTCTTTTCTTTCTAATTCTTTTGAAAAGTGGGCCAATTGAGAAACCAAAGTTGAAGAGCTCAGAGTTATTTTTAGAACTATGGAGTAGAGGGAAAAGTTGTAGGAAGATGTGGCTACTATATGTAGAAACTATGAAAAAACTCTAAAGTGTTTATAAGAAATCAATGACTACAACAAGGAAATGGTGAAAAATGTAGTGGTCACCATTTAGGTTTTGCAACAAGAGCTACACAATATTCATGGAAACAGGACTAGGGAGGAATGTCATGATGCTACTCAATCTAAAAAGAAGGGAAAAAAATTTAATTGTTCAACTACACCCAATACCCAAGAGGGCCAACTCATGCAAAAGAAACCACTGTATTTTGAAGAAAAACTAAAATTTCTAGTGAATAAATGGTAGGCCATTAATGGCTTCAAGCTATTGGGTGACCAGTAGCTGGTTCGGTTCCTAGTTGGTCTTATCCTATATTTTGTTTCTTTGTTTTTTCTAGTCTTTTTTTAACTTATTTTCTTTTTATTTTTGGATGTATCATGTCTCATGAGCTCCCTTGTTTGGACTTCATGGTTGTTTTTTAATGGTATAAGTTCTTCCTAACTTTAATCTAATCAAAACCATGCACTTATGAAGATATATATGTAAAAATCAAGAAAGAAATAATATGAAAAATAAAATAAAGGGAAGTTAGGGACAAAGACTTTATAGACAGGAAATTCATTTTTGGGATTAGGTTGTATTCACCATGAACATCCTACACATTTTATAATAATTTTATTTAATTTTGTCGAGAATAATTATCATGTATCCATGCAACATGTAGAGCCTAGACATGGAAACCCCTCTATGAGGTGGAAAAATTATTATTTATTATTTTATTATAAATATCTCAAATATAATTCTAGTGGAATTTAAGTTGGGAGTTTAAGAATATATTAAAAGTCTGGAAAATATTGTGATACATACGAATATGTATGATGATTTTTTGTTTATGGATTTTATGAAAATTTTGGTCAATCTTCCCATGGAGAACCTAGAATCTAGATCTTGGTTAATTTGACCATTATTATAAAATATATAATATTTATGACACATGAGATGGATTTAAGTTGCATAAAAAGAATTGATATTTATTGTACATTGACCATTTTGATGAGGTACATGAGATTCATCATGAAGATTTGGATGCCTAGTTTTTTTATGTGAGGTAACAACTACTTGTTTTGGAGTACTATTCATGGTATATTATATTTCTTTCTCCTACATATTGGTTCCTTGATATTGTAGTATTACCATTATTTTTCATGTCATTTGAACAACATTAGGTTACCCAAGTTTAGAAGGATAAGCTTATATATTGTAGCATTTTATAATTAATAACTTAAATTTTGTTCTCACACATAAATATTTGCATTATGCTCTGCATCTAAATTATGGTTGATTTCAATTTTCATTTATGATTTATCACTTTTTATTGCATTTGGTTTCACTAAGATTGGCATATATCCCATTATATAGTTATACTATATTTTAATATTTGGTATTAAGAATAATCATTCAAATTTAACTAAGGGTACTCTACAAGTGGAGTCTTCAATGGTCGTAGGCGATTAGGGGTTTGATGTCCTAACCCTAAGTATTCTAAGTTTCAAATTTTTTGTTTTCCTCATTTCGCCTTGCTTTTATATTTATTTCTCACATGTTAAGGTAGGTTACTTGTTTGGGATCTATAATATGATATCTTCCACTACCAAAATCATTGAATGTGGTATATTGGAAGGGATGAAGGTACCCATCATTAAGGGAATGTGATGTTGTGGTAATGGGGGGACCTCCCAATGTTTTAAATCTATCATTATGGTTAATTAATTATAGGAAAACAATGTCTGAAAGGGTTAAGCAATCTTATAGAGATATTATTCTTTGTGAAGAGATTACAAAACCCCAACCTCAGTGAAAATTGTAAGGATTGGTGATGGTGGATGCTTTGAAAGCCAGGATGTCAATGGAGGAGCAATTAAGTGCTCTCTGAGTTTCCCTAAGAAATTAGTTTTGGTCCCAAACCCAATCATTTTAGATGCTATTGGAAAAGAAGAATGTAGGTTAAGGTTGTAGTCTTTCTTATAACCTTAAACTACAATAGAATACCTACTAGGAAATTCTTAGATGAGTTGTTTAATAATGTATGGGTAAAAAAGTTTGGAATTCAATTAACCTTTTGTAGAATGTTGCAAATGGGTTTGTTTTTTATTTTTTTTAAGGATCATACAATATAATAGAAACTGGTAGGGAAAGAACTTTGGAATGTTGGGAACTCCATTTTTAGTGTAGTAACCTAGTATCTAAATAGTTTAAATGAGGAAATTTTGGCACTTTCATATCTAGTATGGGTTATAGTTAAAGGTGTGCCTCCCCAATTTTGGGAATTTCTTCCCTAGTTGATATCCCCATTAGGGAATATAATGAAAATATAAGAAACAAATTCGACTCTACTAAACATGGACACTAGGTTGTTGGTATCCTTATCTCTAAGAGTGGACATTCTTGACAATATTGTACAATTGAATCCCCCCAAAAAATTATTAGCTATAAAATTAATATTTTGGGTGGTCTAAACATATGTTTCCTATGTAAAATTGACGTCCATGTTAGGAGGAACCACCTCGTCCTACAATGAAATATTGTTAACCAAAAAATTAACCCTAATTCCTCAAACACTAACTTGAGGACAAGACATGAAGTAGAAAAATATAGTATAGTTGTTGATTCAGGTTTTAAAGACCTTTGAAGTAGTAATAATACAATCATTAATAGGAATAGTTAAGTGGAAGATTCTAGAGATGGTCCCTTGGGTCTCTCTGCATCTATAATCACAAAAGAATTTGAATTTTACCCTAATAAAGAAAATGTAGAGGAAAATTCTAAATTACTAGCATAGAAAATGCATTTGGGGAAATCCATAATAGGAGATAAAATTTCTCCCTCAAAAATTGATTCCCTCTTGGGAATTCCAAAATTGAATTCAATAGATGTACCTATCTATATATAAGGGCACCAGAAAAATTCTCAAGAGATGGTTTTAGATAAAATAAAATAAAGGAATGCACAAAACATTAAGAAAATTGACCCCTCTAGTAAGGTAGAGTTTGAAAGTGAAGTTAGCCTTAAGAAAAAAATAAGTTATGAAATGTTTATTGTAGGAAAAAAATCAATTAATCTAGCATTAATATTAGCATTAAAAGCTCCTCTTTGAAGGAAAATAGAATTGAAGCAAAAGGGAAATTGGTATCAAAAGAATTATCTATAAATAATATAGATGGGTTGCCTAAATCTAAACTCATACAACTTGAATTTCATATAGATAAGTTAGGGCAAAGTGATGATTCCCTAGGATTAACTCTAGGAAAGGAAAACCAAGCAATAGAAAATCCTCATATATAAAAGAAAATTGGTATGACTTGGAAGATCATAGGTGCAATGAGGAGGAAAATAACACCTATTTTTTTCCTTGTCTAATATTATTCTAGATGTAGTGTAGGAAAATGTATACCCTTTACAATTTCACACTTTGTTTGGGTCCTTTAATTAATTCGACTTAATTAAGCTTCTAATTTGTAAATTATGGATTCCAAATCCTCATTATTCCTATTTTATAAAAGGAATCAAACAACATTTAATTAATGCAATTAATATTTAATCACATCGGAGAATTAGTGTCTTAAATTTTTAGGTCGAGACCCATTTTCCCAAGGACCCATTTAAAAAAAAAAAATTGGTAGTATTATAATGATTCAAATTTCATATGCAATTGTTGGATTTTGGAATATAATGTTTAGGAAATTAGATAAACACCTATAAATACAATCTTTTTATCAATTCAAATCTAAGACACAATCAAGAGATCATATGAGGAAATATTATTGTCAAGAGAATTCAAGAGTAGATTTTTTAGTCATTTATTACAACAATCAAGATCATATCATCATGTTCAAGCTTATGTATGTACATATCATCTTGTGAAGGATGATATGCATTGTTGATCCTCAAAGCATCAAAGCGTTCAAGTATCCAAAAAATCAAGTAAATTACGATCAAGTTCCTTGGATTGATGTGTTTGACTTCAGTCCTCTAAGGGAAGCCATCGAAGGTTTGGTGAGTTGTAGAAAGAAATTTTTCATTCATAATTTCCTTTTCCATTTTCATAATCTTTTTATCAATGTTTAATTACCAAACATGCAGTTTGACTAACGAAAACCTCCATTAAGAAAAATGAAATTTTCCCTCTTTGTATGTGCATATTACATGTTAAATAAGGATTGAAGATCTTGAAGAGGAATTTTACATTCTTGCATTGGTTTCATTCATTATTTTCAAGTCACATAAACTCAAATTCAGAATTTAATTTTAGCTTTTTGATAGTGGAACCTATGCAAAACAGAAGCTAAGATCCTACCTTAAAGGATTACAAAAAAAATTTTAGAAGCCTGTGTACTAGGACCCATTTACCCTAGGGAAATCCTTTCCTTCAATAGAGTTCAAAACCTGCTTTTGGTGACGAGTACATGTGTCCTTACCCTTCTTAGATCTACCTACAATCTATGGTTTCATTTTTTATACTTTCAAGAATGTTCATTTCATGTTATAGGTCTTATAGTTCATTTAGTTTGAGCATTGTATATCATTTTAATTTGATTTTGAACACCTACTTCCCTAAGGAACTGAGATCCAATTTTGATTGACTCACCTTTGAGGTTGAAAGTCAATCTCTACTCCTTGTGATCTCTTTCCTAATTAAATACCCCTAGGGAAAGAAACCTATTGTGGATCTTTAAAGTCCTATTTAGTGACCACATTTCCTACCATTTCATTTTGGTTAACATGACATGATTAAGGTGTCTTGTTCAACATTTCATTCCATATCTTTTTATACGTCATACCTTTTCTAATTTGGAGGTCTTTGAAACCGTAGATCTAGGTTTTGCATCATCTTATTTTGCATTGCATTTAGGGTTGCATATTGCATGTTTGCATCATTTAAATTCATTAAAATATAAAAATATTGCATACTTTCTACAAATTATCTTTCCTTAAAGTGTGTCTCAATTATTTTGATCAACATTTCACTCAAAAAAGTTGTCATTTTTTTCATACATTTTCATAAAATTGCATTTGCATTTTCATCATATGTATAGAAAAAGTGTCACTGAAGAATCTATTTTTTGTTAGGAGTAGTGAGCTTAAACATCAAGTTCAACATTTAGAATTTAATTTTTCAAACCCTTATTGTAGGAATCATTCACCCTAGGGAAAACATGTCCTGGTACAAGTGCTTTTCCATATTTCTACATGTTGAACTATTTTGTCTCTTTTTTATTAGTCTATTTCAGCCTAGAAATCTCTATTTTAGTTTCATAAATTGCATAATTTAATATTTTTCATCTAGTTCAATTGGTGAAAAATTGTGCATTGTTTGAAATTAAAATTGGCATTCAAAAGTAATCATTTTTCAAGACTTTTCATCTAAAATTAGTCAATTATTATATTTCAATTATGAAAACTGCAATATCTTGTTTAATACTTGTATTGTGTTTCCTATTTCTTGATGTTTACTATCTTTATTTAGTGCCTTTTGTCCATTTTGGGTACACTTTTGGTTTGGTGAAACTTGTATGAGTATCACAACCTGGTGTCCTATTTCCAATACATTAGTGAGACATATTTCAAGACTTATGGCATCTCGTGCTGGTATATTAGCTATGGATATTGGGTTTTTGAACTCTTTCATTCATAGTGTTGACATTATTCAACCCATGTTGGACTCTATCCCTAATATCACATGTCCTATGACTGCTACTTCTACTGGTATTGAAAATATTGTTTCTCATTTCTCTCAAGAGAACTTGTAAAAAATTGATAATGCCTAAGAGAAACTTCAAGATTGTGAGTACAAAATATATTGTTAGTATTCTCGTTCCTATCATCGATAACATGATGAGAATACTTGATAATTAACTTGGAATTGAGATTTTGTGTATCCTAACCCACAATATTGATAATCATGCTCCTAAAATGGCTAGTTGTGATCAAAATTTAGGATACACTCAAAGTCAAGGAGGAATCAAATTCCTCCCCCTACAACCGTAGCTTCCATTCCTACATATACCAATCAAACTGTTACTACAACTATGCAACCAACCAACAATATCACTTCAACATTGAAATCGCCATGAAGGTTGTAGATCTTGACCTTAGATCTTTAGTACTACATCACAACACTAGCTCAATAACATGTTTGATGCTTGATATCCTTGAGATGATGAATCTTGAATAACTTTAACAATTGATGAAGAATTTTTCCCTTGAATTCCATTGAATTCTCTTGTAAACACTTGAATGATATTGTGAACTCAAAATTTCTATAATAATGCTCTCACAAAAGTCTTAGGTGAAAATGAGTGAAATAAACTTGTATGTATACTTAATTATGCAAGAATTCCTAAAATTACAACACTACAAGCCAACATCAGATCTAGGAGGATAAAATCCCACCAAAAATTTGAATTAATTTTAATTTTGGGTCACACGGGATTAATTCACCAAGGTGGTGAATGAGTCTCATTAGGCATAATTTATGGGACCATTTTCAAAAATGCTTAGAAAGGTGTGAAACTAGGATCGAGACCCAAAAACCTAGGTGGGACTCATTCATCCAAGGTGGAAAATGAGTCCCAGATCACTATATCTAGGCCGTTTAACTTGAAACACCTAAATTATGATTTTATATTGATTTGTGTCGAGATTGTCCTCGAAAAGATGCATTAAATGGGGATTGTGGATTCAAAATAAGGCTAATTAAAGCATAAGAAAGCTCAATTATAAATAACCTTAGAAAAGTGTGAAAGTGTGTTACAACACTTTACAACACTTCAAATAAGGTAGGATTAAGGTACATTTTGGTTTAAAAGAGGTTTCTTAGGTTTAGTTAATTGATAAAACCTTAGAAAAGTGTGAAAGTGTGTTACAACACTTCACAACACCTTAAAAAGGTACAATTTAAGTTCATTAGTTCAGAAGAGCCCAAGATCTAATGTGAGTGTGTTAAACATATTACAACACTAAGTCAAGGCATCCTTAAGCCCAATTTCACAAGGAGGGCCTAAAAAAGTGTGAAAATGTCACCAACGACATTTTTTGACACTACACTGCTTTACTCAAAAATCAACATTAAACTTCCTGATGTTGATCTTCAAAGAATGTTCATTGAAAATTTACAAATAAATATCTAAGATAAGCTTGGGATGATGCAATTTCCATCCTTTACACACTTATGCATCACCCTCCATGATTATCATAACTAACTTAATCAACATGTAGGAAAAACTACTTCAACTTGTCCTGAAAAATCCAAAACCATGCCTCATAACAATTTTCAACCATTTAAGGAAAAAAGGGGATTTATACAAATAAATCCACCTCAACCAACCAGCCATGTTGAACCTCAAGTGGATACCATAAATCAATAAATCAATAACAATTTTGAGAACATGATAAACAATTCACTCTGCTACCTGATACCCTCCATTCAATCATGTTGCAACTCTTGAGAAAGAACCTAATCACCTTACCTCCTAGTAGACCTCTTGACTCAACTAAGCCTTTACCTCCAAACCATATTCCCGGTGTCTTTTCTCAATATCACTGACAAGTTGGACATGATAGAGAATGATGTAGAAATATTAAACACATTGCAAGACCTCATTGATTTTTAATCACATCTAGTTGGGCAGTGTTAATGATCTTGAGGAAATAAATTTGTTTCTCCACCTAACCAAAATTTACAAATCTTTACCAATACTATGCCAAATCATAACATCTCATTTGTAAAAGCTAATGATAAAAAGAATGATGTGATGAATGTTGAAAAAAAACAAGAGATAATTTATGAAAATAAGAGTGATAATGGAGATGATATAGATGCTATGATCAGATTTATTGATGTTAAACCTCAAAGGGCCAAACTAACTTGTCTCTTGATATTGCTTTATCAAACAATGATATAATTATACATGCACTTGATGGTCCTCTTTAGATAGCCAGAAGAATTAGTGACAAGCCTAAAAATGGGATATTAATTTATCCCATATGTGTAGAGAATGTGATCACTGAGGCATTATTATTTATGCATGAACTTTACCAAGATTCTTATGAAAAATAAAATGCATGGATCAAAACACATGATGGTTTTTCTCACTCTATGATAGGTTCGATTACTCTTCCATTAAAATTTGGACCAAAGAAATTAGATGTATCATTCTTCATTATCTCAATGACTAACCAATTTCATGTGAAGTTAGGCTATCCATGGCTACACTCCATGAATGTCATCTTGTCAGTCATCCACAAGTACTTTAAATTTCCATTTGGCAACCAAATTTTTATAGTGCATCATAGTGGATTTAATCATTTGTCTTCCCAAGAGAACTTCACATTGTATTTCTTTTGGCCTAAACCTATAGAACTTATAAAACCTCATGCGAAGATTTATTTTTCAAATCCTCTCAAAAGTTCAAAGAGAAGCATATAGTAGAGTTAAATCCCTTGCCAATATCCCATCTAAAATTGAAAAAACCATAGTTGTTCCTTTAACTCCAAATGTTGTGGATGAACCTATGCTTGAACTAAAAGAAACAAGATATGATGCTATTCTACCACCTATATCCTACAAGAGACCAAGAGATAACCATACATTTCCCTTTGTTTCTCCTAAAATAAAACAAGTTTATAAGCCTAAATAGAAAGTGGTTTCACACATCACCCGTGTCCCTTCTGTTCCTCCCTACAAGAAGAAAAGAGATTGATGGCTGATAAACTCGCTCCTACACCATCACAACTTGAAAACCATGCAAAATCAAAATGCTAAAGAGTGTAGGCATAGACATTGTGCTATTGCTTGTCAATTAGAAGAAAAGAACAAACCAACTAAAACAAAGCATGATGACTCTCCACCTTCTCCACAACATGAAACTTCTAAGCCAAAACAAAAAAAAAACATACAATAGACATTGTCATTAGGCCTCCTGTTCTGATTAACTTGGATGATGATGATGAGATTGCTAAAATTGATGAAGAAGTGCATAATGAATTAAATTTATTGTTTTTCACTTCTTTTAACTTAGATGGGTGCAATTGTGGTGATCCTCCTAAAAAAAGTGCATCACCATGTGTTGAACCTGGTGATTATCCTAGTGTGGTACTTGTCATTTCTCCTTTGGCTAGTTATCCATCTCTCATATATGATGAACACGATTGGGATGCAAAAAACATACTATAGGTTGCCTCGCTTGTGACATACTATTTTTCTATTCTTCTTTGTCTTTGAGTGTATGTAATGTGATCCCCTGTATTGTGCTATTTGGTGTGAAGTTATGTTTGTGAGTTATCTTTGGATGACCCTTGTTACTCCATCAAATGTACGGATACAAAGAAAATGAAATTTTTCATCACATTCTTCTATTTGCATCTACATTCTTTTATATGTCATAATCATTGTCTCTTCCATGTTGACCCAAAAGAATTGTTTGTCTTTTATCTCCTTGTGTGTCATTCCTCCTTAGTGTTTGTTGTTCTAAGAGGTATTTTGGGAATGATGATAGTTCCAAGCTCTATTATATCATAGTAGCAAATACATTTGTTGAACCCGAATCAATGGATCCCTTATGTGTTATCTTTTGAGATTACATGTGGGAGCACCTTCCTTTTTCATGATTGAGATATTTTTAGAAACATATGATTCACATAAGCATAAGTGCATGGATCTATGACACAATTTTGGCTCTTAAGATGCCACTTTTTTTTTAAAATCGGCAATTTTCTGATTTGCACGAGAAAATGAAGATAGTTACATTCAAAATTTCTAGATGCAGCAAGAACAAGAGTTGAAGTTCTCTGAGTCTAGTTTCTAAGCTACTAATTCTTTTTTAAATTAATGAAGATTAAGGGTCTCAAAAGGGGGGGGGGGAATAGGTCCTATTTTATAAATAAAAAATAGGATAGTGCCTGAGGGATCCCCCCTTTTTGATTAACTTTTTTTTAGAATTTCAAAAATTTGAATGGTGAGAAATTATCTAACACCATGTAGTTTATACTCATTCTTTTAGATAATTTTTTTAATGAATATATAACATTTTATGAATTTTGAAAGTGGACACATGCTAAAAAGCTGAAATTTGAGTGTGCTCCCCCCTAAATTTTTTAAAAACTAATCAAAAATTGATTTTTTTCATCATGTGTAGAATGGAGTCTAGTATTAAAAAATATAATTTTTTTCACATTTTGATGAATGAGTATAAATCTATCCTAAAACTAGCACATGTTGGTTTTTGATCAAAAATGGAGGTATTTACAATAGAATTTATGGATCAAAATCTTAACTAAATCAAAACAAAAAAATAATTATATATTTAGATAGTTAAGAGAGAGGTTAACGCCATCACAATTTTATTATATACTTGCATTGAAAGATGTGAAAACGTCACGGTGATCACAGATGAAAATATGAGGAAATTTGGCAAATCCTGTCAATTCACTCATCCAAAGCAGGTCATTTGGCGAGCGCCAAATTTGGTGCTTACCAAATGACACATCACATTTAGAAAGTGCCAAATTTTGCATGCACCAAATGTGATGTACCATTTGGTGAGTGCCAAATTTGGTGCTCGCCAAATGACCTGCTTTGAAAAAAATCTAACTAAATCCCCTCTTTGGTCGACCACTTTGATAATGTTGAGAGTGTGTGGTTTATGATTGTAGATGGATAGTTGAGGTTTTACCTTTCATACATTCGCTACCTCGTTACCCTAAATGGATAATTCTCTAGATCCCTCTAAAGTCTCTCTCTCTCAAGTCTCACTCCCTCCCACACTACCTAGACTACTCTCTCACTCCAATCTCCTCTCTCAAGTCTCATTCCCTCCCACCCTACCTGGAGAAATCTATCTCACTCCAATCTCATTTCTCACACTCCCCCTCTCTCTCCCCCTCTAGTCATTTTGTCTCTCACTCCATCTCCCTTGCTTAGGTTGTTATCTTTCTTTCTCTGTCTCTCTCTCATGTCTCTCCATCCTACCCCCCCTCTCTCTCTCTCTCTCTCTCTCTCTCTCTCTCTCTCTCTCTCTCTCTCTCTCTCTCTCTCTCTCTCTCTCTCTCCTCTCTCTCTCTCTCTCTCTCTCTCTCTCTCTCTCTCTCTCTCTCTCTCTCTCTCTCTCTCCTCCCTCCCACCCCTGCCTCTCTCTCTTTGTGAATTTGCCCTCCTACCCCTCTCCACGGTCCTCCCTCTATCTCTCTCCCACTCCTTCCTCTCTTCCTCTCTCTATCTATCTCCCTCTATCTCTCCCTCTCTTTTTGCTTATCTCAAGTATCTCCCTCACCACCTCTCCCTCTCTCTCTTAGGTCCCTCTCTCTCTCACCCTCTATCTCTCTCCCACTCTCTCCCTCTCCTTCTCTCTTAGGTATCTCCCTCCCACCCCTCTCCCTCCCTCTCTCTCTCAAGTCTCTCCCTCCTACCCCCTCTCCCTCTCCTAGGTCTCTTGTTATCTCTCTCACTCACTCCCTCTATCTCTCTCCCACATCCTCTCTCCCTCTATCTCTCTCCCTCTCTCTCTCCCTCTCTCTCTATCTCTCTCTCATTCCTCCCACCCCCTCTCCCTCTCTCAATTCTCTCTCTCTCTCTCACTCCCTCTATCTCCCACTCCATCTCTCCTAATCTCTGGTCTCTCCTCCCAGCCCCTCTCTCCCACTTTCTCTCCCCTCTCCCCTCTCCCCTCTCCCTCTCTCCCTCCCACCCTCTCTCTCTCTCTCTCTCTCTCTCTCTCTCTCTCTCTCCTCTCTCTCTCTCTCTCACACACACACACACTCCCTCTCTCTTAGGTATCTCCCTCCCACCCTCTCTCTCTCTCCCTCTCTCTTAGGTATATACATCCCAGTGTCCCACCCTCTCTCCCTCTCCATCTCTCTCAGGTTTATCCCTCCCACACCCTCTCCCCACCTTTCTCTCTCAAGTCTCTCCCTCCTACCCCCTCTCCATGTCTCAGGTCTCTCTATCACTCTCTCTCACTGAATCCCTATATCTCTCTCCCATCCTTCTATCTCTCACTCCCTCGCTCTCCCCCTCTCTCAGGTAGGAGGGAGAGACTTGAGAGAGAGGAGAGGGAGTGAGAGGGAGTGAGAGAGAGAAAGAGGGTTGAGGTTTTATGGTTGAGTGTTGATTATTGAGTGTTTAAGAGTTGAGGGATTAGGTTTGAGGGTAGAGGGTATTGGGTTTAAGGGTTGATGGTATAGGGTTGAGGGATTAAGGTAGAGAGGATGAATGGATGGAGGAAGAGATGCAGGAAGAAGTGAGATAGAGAGAAGAGAAGAGAAGGGAGGGACAGAGATAGATGAGAGTTGAGGATACAATGTTTAATTTAAAGGATTGATAATTGAGGGCATATGGATGAGGACCTATAGGGTTGATGGTTTAGGGTAGAGAGAGAAAGGGAGAGGGTTTATGGTAAAGGGTAGCGGGTAGAGGGTTTAAGGGTTAAGGGTAGAGGGTAGAGGGTTAATGGTAGAGGGGAGAGAAATAGAGGGAGTGAGTGAGAGAGAAACCTGAGAGTGGGAGAAGGGGTAGGAGGGAGAGACTTGAGAGAGAGGGGGGGGCTTGATGGTTTAGGGTCGAGGGTATATGGTAGATGATAGAGGTTTAAGGGTTTAGCATTTAAGGGTTAAGGGTTAAGGGTAGAGGGTTTAGGTTTCAAGGTTTAGGTTTTAGGGTTTAAGGGTTGAGGGATTGAGGGTTGATAATTGAGGGATTAGGGTAGAGAGTTTAGTTGGGTTTAAGGATTCAGGGTATAGGGTTGAGGGATTAGGGTTGAGGGTAGAGGGTAGGGTTGAGGGTAGAGGGTACTTGGTTGAGGGTAAAGGGTAGAGGGTTTAAGGCTTTAGGCTTTAAGGGTTGAGGGTTGAGGTTTTATGGTTGAATGTTAAGAGTTTAAGGGTTAAGGGTATAGAGTTGAGGGATTATGATAGAGATGGAGGAATGGATGGAGGGAGATATGGAGGGAGACATGATATATATATATAGAGAGAGAGAGGGTTGAGGGTTTATGGTTGAGGATAGAGGGTAGAGGGTTAAGGGTAGATGGTAGATGGTTTAAGGGTTTAGGGTTTAGGGTTTAGGGTTTAAGGGTAGAGGGTTGAGGGTTGATGGATTTAGGGTTTAAGGATTGAGGGTAGAGAGTAGAGGGTAGAGGGTAGAGAGAGAAGGTTGGGGGTTTAGGGTTGATGGTAGATAGTTTAAGGGTTTAGGGTTTAGGGATTATGGTTTACAGTTTAAGGGTATCTAGGGTATAGCATTGAGAGAGAGAGGGGGGTTGAGGTTATAGGATTGATGGTAAAGGGTAGAGGGTTAAGGGTAGAGGGTAGAGGGTTTAAGGTTTTAGGGTTTAGGGTTTAAGGGTTTTCGGTTTTGGGTTTAGGGTTTATGATTTATGGTTTACAGTTTAAGGGTAGAGGGTTTAAGGTAGAGGGGTTTGCTGCTAAGCAGGGTTTAAGGGTAGAGGCTAGGAGGGTTGAGGGTTGAGGGTTGAGGTCTTTAGGGCTGGAGAGAGACAGAGGGGGCTGAGGGCTCCAGTGTTGAGTGGCAGAGGACAGAGGGTAGAGGGTTTAAGCACTCTACGGCTCTTAGGCCTTTAGGGTTTATGGTTTATGGTTTAAGGGTAGAGTATTTAAAGGTAGAGGGTTTAAAGGTATAGGGTTTAATGGCAAGGGTAGAGGGCTGAGGGTTGAGGGTTGAGGGTTGAGGGTTGGGGTTGAGGGTTTTAGGGTTGAGAGAGAGAGGGGGGGTAGAGGGTTTTAGGGTTGAGGGTAGAGGGTAGAGGGTTAAGGATAGATGATAGAGGATTTAAGGGTTTAGGCTTCCTATGGCTTAAGGGTTTAGGGTGCAAGGTTTAGGGCTTAGGGTTTAGGCTTAATGGTTAACGTAGAGGGCTTCTAAGGGCTTAAGGGTTTAGGTTTAAGGGTTTAGGGTTAAGGGCAGAGGGTAGAGGGTTTGCTGCCTAGGCCTAGGTTTAAGGGTTTAGGTTTAGGCTCTAGGTTTAGTGGTTTATGGCTTCAAGGGCAGGGTTTAAGGGTTAAGGGTAGAGGGTTGAGGGTTGAGTGTTGAGGGTTTTAGGGTTTAAGGGTCGAGGGTTGAGGGTAGAGGGTAGAGGGTTAAGGGTAGATGGTAGATGGTTTAAGGGTTTAGGGTTTAAGGGTTTAGGGTTTAGGGTTTAGGGTTTAGGGTTTAGAGTTTATGGTTTAAGGATAGAGGCGTGCCATAGAAAATTGGACCCTCTTGATAAAAGAGACAATTTCACACATAATTGAACCCACTTTTGAGTCCCCTCACATCATTTCTCCTTCAAAACAACATTTATAGGCGCCTTAGACCTATTAATTTTGATCTAGCATGTTTGACCTGAGAAATAACATAAAACCCAACAAACAACATTTAATGACATCATACCCTGACAACCCACCTTCAAACAACAATAGTGGGACCCATTCACCACCTTGGGTGAATGAGTCCCCTCTGTTGGGACCTATTTGCCAAGGGTGGCGAATGAGTCTCCTTTGAGGGAAAATTCAAAATTAAGCAAGAATTTAATCAATTTAACTTTTTATTTCCAATGAATGTCGGCCTCTTAGGTCTAATTAACGAGAAAATAAGGTGTTTTTTATTATAAATACACATTTCAAGTCATTTTACATAACTTTTATCATCTTTTTATCATCTCTCAAGAGTAATTTTTAGGGTAAAGTCTTCTACAACAAGTTTCATTAGCAAAAGTTGAAGTTTTAGGGCAACAAACTAGGGTTTTTGTAGGTATTGAAGCTCACTTTTCTTGTCAAGATCCAACATTGCAAAGTTTTTATGATGGATTCCTATGGTGAATCATGAAAAAAACTAGGGTGAAGAGGTGCAACTAGCCACCAAATCATGCCCAAGGACTTGGTTTCCTATTGATTCCATCTTCCATTTTCACTCTATCTTCAAATTAAGGTTTGCATTGTGCTTGTTTAGCATTTTCATGTCATTTTACTTCTATGTTTCATGTGTTGTAATGTTTTTAGGGTTGAGATCTCGCATCATTTCAATCACTTTTGCATGTCTTGTTCTAGAGCAATAGAATAGGGCCCTTCTTACATTTCATCTTTTCCTAGTCTTTAACACATCTAAGGCTAGGGTTTATGTAGATTTTTTTCTATTTAAGGTTTATTTACCTATCTAGGGGTTTGACTAAGGAAAATCCCCCATTAGATCAAATCTTTTAAGCTGTTTTGTAGGAATTTTCTGAGATCCGAAATCGGGTTTCTATCAAAAATTGTTGTACTAGTGTCAAGGTACAAATCTGACTTTTGAGATTGTAGAAATTAGAAAGAGGACTGATTCTCCATGAATGGTGAATGAGTCCACCCTAAGATGTAGATTTGAGTTAGATGCATTTTCAGATCCCCGGCTGCTAGAAAATAGGTTTTGCGCAGAAAAGTCATGATATGGGAATGATTCACCCAAGGTGGCGAATGAGTCCCAGTCAGCCCAAGTTCAAATTTCATCAGCTTTTTAGATTATTCTCTAGAACTCTACAGCTTTCCAAGTGCACATATTCTAAGAAACAACTTTCTATTTGGTTAAAAGTTGCATTTTTGTTCATTATTTTAACCTTTTTGCAAACAACACTATGTTTTCAAACAAAGCATAAATCTTAGTTTTGCATTCATTTTCAGTCATTTAGATTAGTCAGTTGCATTTATTTAAGTTAATTTACATTAAACAACATTGCATACATCCTAATTTGAGTGACACATTAGCATTTTTTACCCTATCTCTCTCCTTTTAGGTGAAAAACCCTAGAAGTGCAAGAGTAGTCCATAGGGTCCCAAAAATCTATGTTTCAAGAGGGTTTAAGGGATTAGGGTTTAAGGGTTAAGGATAGAGGGTAGAGGGTTGAGTGTTGAGGGTAGAGGGTAGAGGGTAGAGGTTAGAGGGTAGAGGGTAGAGAGTAGAGAGAGAGAGGGTTGAGGATTTAGGGTTGAGGTTAGAGTGTAGAGGATTAAGGGTAGAGGGTAGACGACGCATGGGTTTAGGGTTTTAAGGGTTAAGGGTAGAGGGCTTAAGGGTTTGGTTGCCTTTATGGTTTAAGGGTTGAGGGATTAAGGGTTGAGGGTTGATGGATTAGGGTAGAGATTTTAGTTGGGTTTAAAAGGGTTTAAGGGTTGAGGGTAGAGGGTATTGTGCTTAGGGTAGAGGGTGGAGGTTTTAAGGGTCGAGGGTTTAGGGTTTAGGGTTTAAGGGTTGATGGTATAGGTTTGAGGGATTAGGGTAGAGATTTTAGTTGGGTTTAAGGGTTAAGGGTATAGGGTTGAGGGATTAAGGTTGATGGTAGAGGGTATTGGTTTGAGGGTAGAGGGTAGAGGGTATTGTGTTGAGGGTAAAGGGTAGATGGTTTAAGGGGTTGGTTTTAAGGGTTTAGGTATCCCATCCCTATATCTCCCACTCCCTCTCTCAAGTCTTCCCCCCCATCCTAATTGGATAACTCTCCCATCCTCTCAAGTCTTACTCTCTCTCTCTCAGGTCTCACTCCCTCCCACACTACCTAGACTAATCTATCTCACTCCAATCCCCTCTCTCACACTCCATCTCTATCATGTCTCACATACCTCCCACCCTACCTAGACAAATATATTTCACTCCAACCCCTCTCCCAAACTCCCTCTCTCTCTCTCTCTCTCCCCCTTTGGTATTTTTGTATCTATCAGGTCTCATCCCTCCCATCCCCTCTCCTATTGTCAAGTCTTTCCCCACACCCTAACTAGATAACTCTCTATCCCTCTCAAGTCTTTATCACTCTCAGGTCTCACTCCCTACCACACTACCTAGACTAATCTCTAACTCCTATCCCCTCTCTCTCTATCCCAAGTCTTGCTACCTTCCTCTCTACATTTGGAAAGCATTTCAAAGAAACACATTTGGTGCTCACCAAATTTGGTGAGAGCCAAATGTGTTTTTACCTTGAAATGATAAAATAGGTGTTGACCCCATGATTTAGTCCCACATGCTTCTGCATTTTTCTGGTTTAGTGCTTCATCCAACTCATAAATGTCTTTTTTATGCAGTTGAATCCTTGTTGTACCAATCTATGCTTGATCCATAACCTTTTTACCACCAATTTGCATGCTAGACAACATAGAAGAAGACATTTTGAATTTTCTACATCATTTTACATTATCTTAGGTAATATATTCATGTTGGTAATATTGAAATTTTTATATTTAGTATTTGTTTATTTTTGACAATATAAATGAAATTCTTTTCATGATTTTATTAATCATAACAATTGGACATAAAATTCAACATTGAATTAGATGGGAGTTGCATAAAAAAGTTTAATTTTTATGAGTTTGAAGAAAAACAATGAAAAAAATGACATAATTTAGATGAATTCATGTTTTAACTTATCTAAACAACATCAACTTAACACAAATTTGCTTATGAATTCTATTTGCATTGCTTATAGCAGTCCATTTCTAGCATGGCTAGTGGAATTCACTCTATTTCATTTTAGGTAGATGTTTATATTGATTTTTTTGTTTTGTTTTGACAATTTATAGACCATTCATTTGATGATTTTATTAATCTTCATTGTTACACACAGAATTAAACATTAAATTAGATGGATGCTATATGTAAAAGTTTAATTTTTAGGAGCTTGAAGATATACAATGGAAAACATGACATAATAGATTCAAAAATTCATTATTAATGATGGTTGTGGCAAAACTTTTATTTTCAACTAATTTGGAAAACCTAAGAGCTTTCATCAATGTTAAAGCAAGTTTTCATTAATTTATTTGTGCCATAAAAAATTAACCTTCATCATGTGCTTAGATAAATTCAAGTGACTTCAAATAGTTGTTAATGCAAATTTTCATCAATTCATACCATTTACCTTTCTAAGAAATTAAAAAATGGGAAAATTTTGTCTAATTAAAAATTCTTATTGTCTTTCTAAGTTACCTAATTTCCAAAGTAGTGAATAATCCCAAGATATAGCATCACAAACCCTTCTTTGAATTCATGTTCTTCATGGCTTGATTGACAATCACAATGTGGTTTTGACAACAATAAGCACAAGATTCTCTAGTTCCCAAAGGTGTCAGCAACTTATACCTCAGGTTTGACACTTCTTTCCTCCTAAGAACTTTTCCACACTCCAAATACTCCCCTCAAACCCTTTTTAACATTGATAAACACTTACATGAAGCAATTTTGTACAAAACCCTCAAAGTACTAGGTTTTACACAATATAGTTACAAAAAGATACCATTTTCCTCAATAACTCACAAAAAATGATGATTTAGAAACCATCCTTTAGTCAGCACATGCATATAGTCCTACAAAAATTCAGTACCAAGTTTCATATATTTTTACCAGACGCATCGAAAGTTATGGGTTTTTTGAAGCTCACTATAAACCCTAGGTTGGGGACAACAATGTTTGATAAGATATGCAATGTAAAGTAATGCTTTGAGTTTTAAAGATATGCAATGCAATCTAATAAGGGATATGAATATGTTTCATAAAATGCAATGTAATCAACGGTATGGATATGTTTGAAAAAATGCATTACTTACTTTTCTTGTGGTATGGAGGTAGGCATGTATGAAAAATGTTATAGCATAGACATGTTTAATAATTCCAAACAGCTTGTTGTCTTCTCTCATAAAATGCTTTGGTTTGTTTCATAAAATGCAATGTAATCAGCAATATCAACATGTTTCATAAAATGCATTACTTAATTTTGTTCTATGTGTGTTTTTGAACATATAGCATTCAACGTCATGCTGAGGAAATAACCAAAGGCTCTAACACTGGAAGAATGTGAAGTCAAAAATGTAAGGAGAAGAGAATCAAAAATTGTAGCTCATGAAGCCAAGGAATTGCAACCCATACACCCAAAAAATTTCATGCAATCTAAGAGAGATGTCCAATTGGCACACCAAAGGGCACAAATGAAAAAGGTTCATGGAAGGACACAAATTGATCCCAAAGTTGGGGGCACATCATCAACCATAGGTGAAGTTCAATGCACATCTCCAGTTGAAGACACACTAACAACGACATGTGGTTTTTCAAGTACATTGGAATTCACATCTACAGTTGAAGGCACACCATCAACAAACACATCTCTATTTGAAGGCACTCCACAAATGACATATCAAGTTGGAGGTGCAACATTGTTTACATGTCAATCTCAAGGTATGTCATCAATTGCACCTTCAATTGAAGGTATGTGATCTATCCCCAATGTTGTTGGCATTCCTAATGTTGACACAAATTTACATTTGAGAACTCCTAGAGTTTTGAATAGAAAACCTAAATTTTTTATTGATATTGATTCCAATGTTTTGAAATGGATGCCTAATAAGATTCCAAAATTTTCAAGTCAAAGATATGCACAGAGGATATGGAGTTTTTTTTTTTAGAAGCTAAGTGAGGGTGGAAGATGCCAACTATTTGTTGAAATGATGAGGCAACTCAAATTTAGGCCCACAATAAAGTCTCTTGGGCTAAAATTTTTGAATGACTCAAGTGAAAATTCCATTGTAAATAACTTGACTCGAAGTGAATATGAGAGTGTGGGTTCTACCTCATGCACGAAGGATAGTTGTGCGACATGATGTGTGATGACAACAACACTGTTAAGCAGTCAAACAAGGAACAAGGTGAACCTTACAAAGACAAGTAATTATTTCAAAATAACTAGATCATCTCTAATGAGAGCCAAAGGAAGGCATGAAAGAGTGGAGGATCCAAAAAGCAATGAGTTATGGGCATTCTCGGGTAGAGTGCCACAGAAAGATAACAAAATTGTTCAAGCCTTCAGATCTATAATAGTAGATTATTGGAAGGATAACACAAGGACCTCTCCCAATAAAAGATATGTAAGAAGGATAATTGGTAGTCAAATCCGTGAGCCACATCCAAAGCATTATTTGGATACCACTCAAATGAAATTTTTTGTTGATTTTGTACAGAAGTTTCCTGAAATTAAAATATGTCAAAGGTATTTTGAAATGATAAAGCCTTTTTATGTCAAAATAAATCACACATGCACTACTTGTTCTTGTAGAGTAAATATTGATTTTTCTAACCATTATGATGTTTATCGACATATATGTGTAGATATGTACATACTAAAAATGTTTTACAGGACTATAACATAAGGCCTCCACCTAAATCCTCAAGGGAATTCTTATCTTATCTTGATTGGGTTTAAATAAGTTTCATGGCATTGGTTTCAAACTTTGGAAGTTATATATGGGTGGTCTCTTAAAGCAAAGAGATAAATTGATTATCATTAAGAGTGAAATAAAACTAAAAATATTTTAGATGAATTCATAGGGTAAATATCGATGAGAAAATCCCATGCCACCACATGATTAGATATTTACCAAATTCTATTTTTTAATTTTTTAATGAAGATAGTATATATGAATTATGGAATAGAATAGAAAATATATTAAATAAATATTCTTATTAATAATTTATTTTTAAAAATGAAATAATATTATTTTAAAATGAAGCATGAGAAGTCATTTATTGAATATTTTAATGAGTTTAATCCAATATTGAGTCATTTTTAGTGTATTTAAGTGTAAATAAAAGAAGAGGAGACGTTTTTTTTTTTTATGGTCATTATCCAAATCATATGATATTCTAATTCTTGCTACAAGTTGTTCATTGATAGATGATCCAAAGTTAGATTCCCTCATTTACATATTGCTTATAGAGAAAATGAGGATAAAGTATTTGGATGCATCCAAGGATTCATTGCATGAGCTAGGAATAAATAAAGATATAGGTGAGGATTGCGACAATTATGGTAACCTAAATGATTCTAAGGATATATATAAGTCCAAGGGAAAGTCTAAAACATATGATAAGTGTAGGCTAGGTTGTTGTAATGATGGAAAATTAGGGTATCTAAGAAAATAATATCAAATAATAATGATGATGATTCCTCCATAAAAATTCCTTTGATGATTAAGTTGTTTAAGATTTTTTTTTTTTAACATGAGTTTTTATAGCTCCTAGTTGATAGATTTAGGTATATCCTATAGCATAACTCCTCACAAGAAGTGATTTACAACATATACAACATCATTATGGGGAAGTTTTACTTAGGGAAAAAATATATAATTGTTGGCTAAGGGGAGGTAAACTTACTTGTTAGTGATTGAATTGATAAAAACTTCATAGATGTATTACATATCCATAGTTTAGCTAAAAGAAATATTTTGTATATAAAATGAATGGCTTAAGGGTATGTTATTTTTAAGAAGAGTGATTCCAAGTTATAACATATGTTGTTTGAGAGTGACTTAGTTTGGCACCCTATTTAGATTGGACACATCTAATTTCTATAACCCTATGAATGTAACTAATAAATCTATTTATTATAAACTATGGCACACTACGTGTGTTGCATTGGTGATAATGTTCTCAAAGCCTTGATTAATTAAAAAAATTATCAATGATTTATCTAGTTTTTATGCTAAATTTGATTTATGTGAACGTTATGTATATGAAAATTAGCATATGGTTTAACTTAAATCTATTAGAAGTAGAGCTAAAAGAGTTACAGGTTATTCATAGTGATATATTTGATCATTTCAATATTTTTTCAATTGAAAAATCTCACTAATATGCTTCATTTATGGATGAATTATTTGGATATCAATGGTTTCAATTTCTAAAGAATAAATCCTACAATGTTTTCTATATTTAAAGATTATAGTGAAATTGTTGTGGAATAAAGAGATAAGAAATTAAAGATCTTAAGAATTGATAATTGTGATGATTTTTTTTCTAGAGATTTTTATGATTAATGAAGGGATAGGGAGATTGTTTGGATTTTTTTTCAATATAATCTAGATCAAAAATTGATTTTTTGAAAGGATGAATAGGAATTTTATAGATAAAAGTAGAATAATGTTAAAAATGTATAAATCTTACACATTATTTCTAGCTTGAAGCAATATATGTCACTTGTTACCTAGTTAATAAGTGTCCTATTCTACTCTAGTTAAAAAACAAACATGTGAGATATGGACAAGAAATAACAATAAATTTCATATTTTATATTTTTTGGCATCGACGCACATATCCATGTTCCCAAGAAAAACTAGTCTAAACATGCTTTTAAGGCTAACAAGTATTTTTTAATGGGTTATGGAAAGAATATTATAGCTTATAAGATTTCAGATGTTATAGAATCTACAATATTATATTCTAAGGATGTTATTTTAGAGAGATTAGGAAGATTTTCAATTATAAAAAGATTATAATCATCCTAAGAAAATGTGCATTTTGGTATAAAATTGATAATAAAAAATGGAAATAAATAGATTAAAAATAATAGGATATACAAAATGAGAAAGAAGAAGGTTAAAATTCAAGTTATAATGAAGACCAATAGGAACATCTTGCTATAACTCTCACAAGGTCCATAAGGAAATACAATTTGGTTGAAAGGTATATGCCTTCTAATTAAAGTTGTCCACTAAGAATGAATCTATATGAAGGAGGATTTATCTTGAAATGAACAAGAGTCCTATCTAGAAGTCATGGAAGAAAAAATAGAGGCTTTGGATACATGTGAGACATGAGATATATTGAATTACCCAAGATGAGGAAAGGAATTGGATGTAAATGGGTATTTAGAAATAAATTTAGAGTAGATGGTAAGTTGGAGTACAATAAGGCTTGGTTAGTAGAAAATGATTCCTTCCAAGTTGAGGGAGTAGGTTTTGATGAGATTTTGATCCTAGGTTAAATAAGCCTCTATTAAATTCCTTTTTCTACTATTTTTACTTTCAATAAATAGAGGTAGATAAAATGGATGTAAATACAAATTTTTGCATAGGGATCTTAATGAGGAAATATCAATAAAACTTGAAATTTTGTAGTGAAAGTGTATGTACACTTACTTTGTAGTTAAAGTTATCTTTTTTTAGTTTAAATAATAACCAAGAATGGGATATCATAAATTCAATGATTTTACATTGGATCAAGACTTTATTTGAAGTGAAGCCAATCATTTTTCTATATGTTAATACTATGTTATTTATTGGAAGTGATGAGGGAGTGATTAGGGAATATAAAGATCTATTATGTAGTACATCCTATATATATTATTTAGGGGTTAAAAAAAAAATGTTATGGAAATCTAAAGTAATTGAGTTAATAAAAAGTTGTTGTTAAATCATAAGAAGTATGTTGCCACTAGTTTTTTAGTGTTTTTTCAAGTAGGATTGTGAAATATTTAGTATTTTATTTCTATTTATCACTATGATATCTCTATAGAATGATGTATGTCATGGTTTGTATAAGAATTGATATTGCCTACTAGGCTTATGTTATTCTGGGAATGAACAATAAACTAATTTTAAAAGGTATTTTAGATATACACAATAAATAACTAACCATTAAATTTTTATCATGGAATTATTAATGTGGGGAGGATAGTTGATTTACATAAAAAATAATAATTTTAATCTAGTTATTGTCCTAGTTTGAAGGTCAACAAATATCTATGTATTTTTTTTGTTTAAGGAGTAGTTGGTTTGATAAGAAGAATATACCTTGTATGTACTTGTACTATATACTAAAAAAGTAGAATAAATGACTATGATAAATTGTTTTAAGGAGGTAATTTTATTAGAAATATTGTATTCAAATATTGGATTTAGTATAAATAAGCTATAGTTAGATGTGATATTTAGAGTGTCATTTATTTGGCTAAAAAATCAATGTATTGTTACCAAAAAATATAATTGATGTTTACTATCACTGTTTTAGAAAATGGTTTAGGGTAATAGATTCATGTTATGAAAAGTGGACACCACAAATAATGTTGTAAATTATCTAAGATAGTCCGCATAGAGAAATTTATTTTCTATAGAGATTTCATGGGTTTTTTCTCTCAAATAACTTTACTGATTATGTTTTTTAAAGTATTTGATTTCAATGTAAATATGATGTGGGTTAATGTTGGGATTAGGTTCCATTCACATTGCAAATCCTATAAGATTTATAATAGTTTTATTTAATGTTATTGGTAAACTGTATAGCATCATAAATTGTCACCCTTGACAATTTCACACTAGGTTTATGATTCAAAGGAGGGATACTCTCGCTTCAAATTTGAAATCAAACACTTCAACAACAACAATAACTAATGTTCAAAAATAAGCAACAAGATTATAGCTTTTATATTCAACTTCTTCAGCATATTTTTCAAACTTTTACAAATGTATGTACAAAACCCTCCAAAAATTGATTACAACAAATAAATTAGTCTCATGGACTAATGTACGATAATATAAATGAGTCTCAAAATATCTATGATAGGAAATTAACAAACTACATCAAAAAAAATTATTTCCCTTCACATACACACTCAACCCACAACCTATAGTGGCAATCTTCAACCTGCAATTGTTCATGTCTTGAAAAGCGATCTCATAACCTCAAAGTGTTATCTTCAAACCCTCATACCTACCAAAAATGGCTTCCAACAGCCCTTGGAGAAAAATTTGACTTTCTTCTTCCACTCCCCCTTTTGGTCCGCAACAACAAATCCCTCCTCTATTGCCATGCCTTCTTTTTTGTCATTTTCATCCAAAATATAATTCCCCAAGAAATGAAACACTTTTCACATGGCATAAATCTTAAAAATAAAGAAATAAAATATTAAATATACATTTACAACCTCCAAAACACTCCTAAGAAATATTAGGCCAAAAATAGATGTATTATGGCTTTTCTACTCCACCCGAATAGTGAACCGAATAGACAAACCTAAACCACTTACTCTTGGGTGCCCAAATTCTTCATAAAAAAATTAACATTAAATGAGTTTCCATAACTTGTAACTCCCCAAATCCCACGCCCAGGAAGGCATATTTGAATATTTGACCTTGAAAATGCTACAAAAATGAGTTCAAATCACCATAAAATTGTAACATGACAACTTGGCCAAATATTATCAAATATTTTAGGCCTTATTCTAAAAATTTATGCACCTACAATATTTAGAGACCAAACTAAATCAAAAATTAAGAATAAATATTTTTTTGGTTAATACAAGATTGCTAGTCAACCGTGGATGCTTCTACATTAGCTTAGCTCAACCCTATGTGATTGGACCTAATTATGCTCTTAAATTGTTAGTTTTATGGTCATCTTTGAAAAATCAAAAATAAATTAGGAATAATTATTTAATATTATTTACCGATACCAAAAGACCAAAAATAGGTTCAGACTAGGGAACCACCACCCTTTTCTAGCCTATTTTGGACCCAATTTAAATATCTTATTGTCAAAATTTTAACATTTATAAATTTGAATTCAATTGTCAACTTTTGATAAATTTTGTGGGAAAATGAATAATTTCATAGAAATACTTGAGTCTTTTTCACCATTTGAAATCATATGCAATCTAATGAAATCCTAGCAATTTGAAATTACAATTAAGCATCCTAAAAAAATATAAGAGAAGAATAAGAAGAATTTAGAACATTTATCAATGGTCAAGGTTCATGTTTGCAATGCATAAAATTTTCATGTGAGTTTGATCATGTTATATGTTTATTTGTTTTGTGAGTACTAACACTTGCAAGACTTTTAATCAAGAGACTAATTATCATTGTATCTGATGAGTACAATGACTTCAGTGGACATCAAGGAAAGAAGATCTAAGTGGTAAGCACTCTTTTACATCATTATAAATGTTGTCAAGGTAGAAATATCAAAACGAGGTTTGACTTAGGAAAAACCCTACATTACACAACCCTTTATCTCCTCTCTTATGTGTAGGTGATAGATTTGAAGTGGATTTAGGAAAGGATTGAAGACCTAATTGTAAAATCAAGCATTCAAGCCTCCCACATCAACAAATCAAGGAAAGTGGAATTAATCATCAACAAATGAAGTTCTAGAGTTGAGTCTAGAAAGAAAGAAGCTACAAATTGTGACTATCTAAAATCTAAATTTTGGTTCTTGAGATCCACACTTCTAAGACTAGGGTTCCAATTCTGTTGCCTAGCTAGTTTGAGTCCAAATACATATGCCAAGTTCCTCTATCTCTACACTTTATTATTTTGTACGTCATTTCTAGGTTTTTGTTCTATAATTTTTTTATAAGTTCACATTAGTTTTTTGTAGCCTTATAATTGACCTAGGTACATTATTTTATTATCAGATCAAAATGATCATTAATTAATTTTAATCAATGTCAATCTCCCCCAAGAAAGAACCAAAACCTTAATCCACCATTCTAGCTCTTCCATTGAGGTTAATAGCCAAGTGGGTGTATGTGATCATTTTGGGTTCCTTCCCCTAGTGATGTAGGAGAAATTTTGATTTTGGTCGTATATCCATTTTCCCTGCATCAAATTTTGGTGAACCTAATGCTTGTTACATTTTAAAAGCCTTATGAAATCTCAAGTTTATCATTTTATAATCATGGTAAAATCTTAGGTTGTTTGAATTTGTCATTTATGCATGCAAATTTTAGTGAAAAGCATTGAAAAAGTAAATATTTTCATAGTGTTTCATTTCAAAAGATCAAAATGTGTTACTTTTTAGCTTTTTCAAGATACATTTAGTTAGTTATTGCATTTTAAAATATGAGAATTGTGTTTTGAACATAGTGCATTACTTCAAAAATATGAAAATATATGCATGATTCTATGTTTCACATAGAAAAATTATGGTTTTGTGTGTTTATAGAAATCTATTTGTTACCAGACTCGAACCTCTGCAACTTTGGATCCTCAAACATTGAAGGTGATTTCTAGATTTTAAATTTAGTCAAAACTTGCATCTCTAGACTAGGGCACCATCGCCCCTATCCAAATGATTTGAGGACAAATTCATATCATAGTTCTGATGATGATGATGATCAAGACAGCATACCCTATGCCAAGCAAAGGCCAAAACAATGATAATTTATTAAAAAAATAAATGGTAAATGACAATTTTATCTTAATGTAAAATCCATGATGAAGTGGTGCCACACCACAAGTTTCCACAAGTGTCGATTGATGGATGCCTTGATTTCTTGATAGACTTGCAAAAGGTTAGTTCACAAAACATAATAAATTGGTGTAACCAACATGAGGATAACTCAATTTATCTTCATAATAATGACATGATTGATCATGGTAGCTCCTTGCAGATAATTAATTTTTTCTTCCTAACGTCTTGCAAGCTTGTTCTTGGTTGATGGAAGTATTGTAATAATGCTACTAATTTTTCCCATGAATTGCTTTGACTAATTTTAGCATCTTCAATTTTCTCTCCAAAATTGTTAAGATTTCAAATGGTGAAAAATACTTGTATTTATATGCATTTCTTTATTTCATGCTAAATTAATTATCAAAAGCCAACAAATGAAATTAGATTTTTAAATGTTCTAATGCTGACAATGAAATATTCTAAAATGAGCCAAAATAGGTTGGATAGGGGCACTAAGTGCCATAGTCAAAACCTATTTTGGGGCCATGAATATCGGTAAACAAACATTAATTAGATTTTTAAATGTTCTAATGCTGAAAATGGCATATTTTAAAATTAGTCAAAATAATTTGGATAGGGGCACTAAGCACCCTAGTCCATACCTATTTTGGGGCCATGAATATCAATTCAATCTCAATTTTTCAAAAATGATAATAAAATGGGAAAATTCTAAGCACACTTAAATCTAGGCACATAGGGGGAGCGAAACCTAGTATGAAATTATCAAGAATGACAATTTATGTTATTGCACTCACCAAAGATGGTAAAAATGTACAGAAATTAATCCTTAAGACAAAACTTAAAAATAAATACAAACAATAAATTTCCTCCTCCCCATCTCATACAAACATCAAATATTCACAAAACTCTAAACAAAATAAACTTACTAATCTTTATCTTTCATTTCTAATACTTCTGAACAGCCCTATCTTTCATTTCTAATACTTCTAAACATCCCTATCTTACAATTATTTATTTAGAAACCTAAAAGGACATTTTAAGTAGTGCATTATGTCATAACTTAGATTTGAAAGAAAATGACAGTAATTAAAAGTAAACAAACGATGAGCATTAACTAGTATATTGGTGAACATAGTGATTAAAAGTGAACAAACCATGAGCATTAATTAATATATTAATGAACATAGTTATCAAAAGTAAACAAACCATGAGCATTAATTAGTATATTAAATGCTTCATATAATAAAGCTGGTCTTCAATTAGTAAGACCAATAGACAATGGCGGAGATAAAGGAAAGCATACACATATAAAATTAAAAGGTTAATGTACCTTTTCTGGTTATCAATATTTTATGTGGGTATTTCGGAACTGACTTATAGTGTTTAGTTTGTTTTTCTGGTTAAAAACAATGTGTAATATCATTCTGTTATTTATGGAATACACTTGATTTTAATAAAATTTTCATTCAGTTGGGTTTGATATATCAATTTTTTTAATTGTAATTTTTTTTTTTATTGATATATTTTTGGTTTTTCAAAATGAATAATTCATTTGATACTTATTTTCACTTGAAACTTCTTTTCATGAGAGATGAATTCATGTATACCAATTCTTATAAAATATAAATTAATTGATATGTAGATTAATACATTGGACTAAAAACCTACATAACTGATGAAATATTGTAACATTAATGAAAGCAATATCAAAATTAATATTCGGGTTGGGGCCAGCTTGGATGGCTAAATCTTTCCTCTTGCAGGAGGTTGGTCACGAGGTGTGCAATATTTTCTGATGACGGAAAAATAGAATGTGTATCCTGTAACATCAAGTGAGGTTTGTGATGTAAGAGAGTGGAGAATCACCATGTGACATGCATGCGTGACTGCATTTTTCTTCTTCCACATGCACTCATGCCTTCCCTTTAAGCACATATTCTGGTTGTTAGCCATACAGTACGAATATAAAAGTATATTATAGTACATAAAGCTTGTTATAAATATAAATATATTCTTACAGTACCCAAAGCTTTGCGTCCAAAGTCATTTTCTGCTGTGGTCATCAACAATACAAAGCATGCCATTTTTCTGAAGTTTTAAATAATATCTGAACAAGAAAGTCGGTATGAAAAGCGATAGCTTGGCAAAATTTTCAAAGCATCAATGTCATATAAGGTGATGAGTATTGCAATTATTATTTTATTCAATGTAACCTGTGAACCCACATTGTCCATGAATTATATGGAGCTAACATCCAGAGTGGAGGGTCCCACTTAACTGGTTGATTCCCTGGATTGTCTCTAAGAATCAGTGTAAGGAATTGCATTGATTCATACCAAGCAGACAGCAGCCATGAATTGCTTCACTGTAGCGTACGCCATACGTTATTTCTTACAGATTTGCAGATTTTGGGACAATAATGAAGACAATAGTGAGACCAAGCTCCCGATTGTCTGTTTAAAGGCACATGGCAGAAGAGATAAACCAGGCCTCCACTGGATTTTGAAGGGATGCATTCATTATTTTGGATAAGTCTTTCTTACCAGTCAAAGTCAGGCGTCAAATCGAACTTCTCTCATGTCCCCCCGAAGTCACGTTTCTCTGAGTACAACACTGTTTATTGTTATGTCTATTTAAGCTTTATATGGTACATGCAGAGTTTTTCCTTTCTGTTTTGATTTTGGAGGTGGGTCATTCAACCGAGCGCCTGATTGTTAAAAAGGCACTTGAATTGAATAGGTCACGACCTGATACATCTAACACCTGGTCTTGCTTTAAATGGTTACTTATAGATTGATCATATATTTTTCTTAATGATCAAAGTTTTAAAATTATAATTGAAGATTTTTTCAAAAATGAAATTTGAAGATTATATTTAAGGTATTTAAATTGGTATCAGGCAAATTCACCATCAGTAATTTACCGTGAAAATTCACCATCTACAATTTACTGTAAGAAAATTCACTGCCATGATAAATTCATCTCAAGGAAAATCCACTGCCAGCAATTCACCGTCATAGAAAATTAATCACAAACTTTTAATGCGATGAAATTTCAGTGGTGAATTGTTGATGGTGAATTTTCCCTCAGTAAATTGCTGGCAGCGATTTTTCCTAGAACCATCTAAATTATATTAGCTTGTCTTTACACAAAATTTATATGACCCACTTACCACTACATCTTACTCTCACACAGAATCTATCCCTTTTTGCCTTGAGAAGTTAATCCAGTTTCAACCTCGTTTTTTCAAACTGAATAATAAATGGTTTCATACCTAATATCCTTTTATCATTGATAAAGTCACCCATCCTGTGAAAAAGAGTTCTCCCATTAGTTTAGTGTTTTGGTTTCTTAGCATAATTTTTAGAATACAAAATGTACTGCATTAAATCTTAAAAATATGAGAGCATTAATACATTTTAAAATTTTGATATTGAATCATTACGACTCAAAAATGTTTGTAATTTTTTTTTTTTTGGTATGTTTTTATATGTTGAATTTAGGTTATTTGCAATTTATAATTCTAAATTAAGTTATATATGGAAATCATTCAAAGTGATTGTAATTAGTATGGTTTTTTATAGTCATTTTTGTAAGCAATAAAACTCTTGCAACAAATTAATTATATTGTCATTTGTATCACTCATGTTGTACTTATATGTTTTTTCTTGTGTAGTTTAACCTTATAAGTTGTAACAAAGTCATGATAATGGAGGATATTAATTTAGAAACACTTATGTATAATGTGTATAGAATAAAGGTAGAAGGTTTATTTCAAGTGTTTACAATAACATGCAAAAACATTGATCTAAATTATTGTACTTTGAAAAAAAATTTGTCATCAATTATGTGATGTGTCTAATAGAAATAGAGGCATATTTTTTGAGTTCTAGACTCATGTAGATCTTATTGTATATGAAGTTTTTTACTTTTACTTGAATTGGTGATGACACTTTGTAATCCATAGCTAGATATATTTTACAAAGGAGTGCAATAGAAAGTGTTAATGTGAAAATGAATGTTACACATTTACCTTGCATTTATGTACTTCCTAGACCTATTAGACCTACTCACACTAGCTTAAGTTGACAGTGATTTAGTTGTATCACCTCATAAGCACATGACACATGCTTTCACACTTGTCTCAAGTGTTCTACACATGTCACACCTCTTAGAGGGTTAGGCAATCTTTCACTCTCACCTTCCAACGTCCTCTTTGTCTTACATATACAAGGAGTTTTTTTGTACATTTCATACATTTTCATGATAGTTTTGGTATTTTTTTGTGAGTTATCTTTTTGTGAAAGTTATTTGATGTTGCATTCTTTTTGTTGTTGCTCCAACATGGTATCAAACTTATGAATCATAATTTATTTATAAATTTTAGTTGAATACTACACTTATCCCTATCACAAGTGTGTCCTAAGGCAAATAAATATTACAATTTTTTTCCCAAAATTTCAAAATAGATAGAAATCCCTGTCAAATAATCAAAAGCCATTGCTGATTTTTTTTTACAATTTTTTTTAGGCCCATATACCTTATATACAATATGATCACATGACCTAAACAAAATTTTGTACCTATAAGGTTTTAGCAATTTGTGTGGTAAATTTCTTTTGTAAAATCAAATTTTGTAGGTCATAGTGACTTTTTGCTAGTTGTTTTTCTATGATCTTAGTGACTTCTATAACGATTTTTTTGTTGTAGGAATTGGACATCTTTGGTTCAAGCAAATTCAAAGGAATCTTAACTTCTTTCCCTAGCTACTTTAACTTGTTCATTTGCCCCTAGTTTTTGGGTAAGCACTATTTATGCCCCCGATCAACCTTTGCCATACCTCACAACATCCTTTGCTTAAGATATTGGAAGGATTTTTTAATTATTTTAATTTCTATTGACATTTTTTTGTAGAGGTTTGTTCTTAAATTCACAACCTTCCACAATATCTTACTAACACTTCACACGACCTCACACACATTAGTTATGCCTCCTCCAACGAGTAGGTTACATCTCAAATAGAGAAAATGCATCTAATATTTTTACTATCTTGTTCCCCATACCTTGTAATAGAAATTTTTTTATCAATTGTAATAATTGTGCTACTATGAGAGGTATCTTCCACTGACCTCCAATAGCTTCTTTTTTAAAAAAAAAAAATTTACTAATGATGGTGTTTAGTAGAAAAAAAAATTGGTGGCCTCTACAAGTGGTCCATGCATCAACCCAACCACCATTTTTCAAGAGAAAAATTACACAACATCCAACACTTTTGATACCATAATACCTAAGCAATATCGTAGCATGGGTTGGCGTTCCATAATAGTTCCTTCCCTCATAAGTTAACATTTTTTTAATTCAAGAATTTACATTAATAGTTAAAATGATATATTTTAACTATTAATGTTATTGCCACTACTAACCATTAGTACTTAATATTTAATTTAATAGCTAGTTTTTGTAAACATATTATTTTTTAATAATTTATTGTTGAAATTTTATGTTAGCAATTATTATAAACTTCAAAACTACTAACTTATTACAACCAAAGTGGTTGGTTTTAGTTTTCCAATATCTTGCAATCCATGAGGCATTTTTTCAAACTTGAATAATTGACAAAAAAGTGGTTTTGTCCTCTACATAGTGCTAAGCTCATTTTCTAAATTGTCAAATTATTTTTAACTATTTTTTGCCTCTAGAGTTCGGCTTTGTATTGAATTTTGATGGAACATAACTTTCAATTTGTTTAACAAAATTTTATGAAACTTTTTTTGAAACTTACTTAAAAACATTAAGGATTTTGATTATACATTTAATTTTTTATATTTGATAACCTTATTTATCAAAATTTTAAGAATCATCATGGTCTAAAAATAGACAATTCAATCTTTCAGCTTACACAACTTGTAACTAAATCATCATTTTTCGGGGGGCAGGGGGGTTTATTTTATAGTTCTAATTAAATTAAGGTTTTTTATAAGACACTGTTCAAGTTCCTATTTGTCTGTTTCAAGAATGGATCCAAAATTTGATATGGTAACTCCACATAATTCACACATGGAAGAGTATAGTACAACAACAAAATTCATCAAAGGGGTTATTGCAAATGCTAAATGGTCAAAAAATACAATTCATAAGGGAGTATGACCAATTTGTCTATTGAAACAACCCATTATTATCCTCCATGTATTCAATAATTTGTAATTTCATCTTCTTAATTAAATAAATCCTAAGAAATTATGGGATAATATTAATGATTTATTGGTTAAAATTGATGAATTTAAAACACTTTAATTAAGTTAAATGAATTAACAATATTGTCTCCTAATGCCTCCCACAATATTAAAGATTTTTTTTGACAAATTTAATCCTTTTCTCTCTTAACCTTCTAATTGTGGAAGTAACAAAAATACATAAATAATGTGTCTTTTTTATTTTATCAAAGATAAATATCCCAAAAATATTTTAATCTATTGAGATATAGTTTCCCACCAAGAGTAGTCTTCTTTGCATAAAATTACTCTTTTATCCATCAAAAGGAGATTCGAATAAAATATTATTATTAATTTAATAGGTGAATATTATTGATGTGGGAGCATCTAGGGTGTAAAAGCAATCTTGCATCACCCAAAAAATGTTATTTATTTTTCAATTAGGGATAGATTTTGCAAGGTTAATATTTTTAGTAAGTTGGTATTTATACATGTATGGACACAAAATCTTACACAAACCTCTAGAATAGTGAAATGAAGCCAATGGTAAAGAAATCACTTCAATATCATTTGGCATTTGTGGGATATTAATAATTTCAATTTCTAAAATCTTGTTAAAACTATTTGAAGTCAAATTTGAAGCACTTAAAGTCTTCGAATGGGCCCTATAATTGGAAAAAAATAAATTGTACCCTTTGATACAATTTTTTGCTCAAGCATCTTCTTGAGATCTTTCCGCTGATATATTATAATAGAAAATCCAACTATCGGATCAAAAGTTATGATCCCAGGAAGTTCTACTGAAATTAATAAAATTTTGAAATATCTTTTTGAGGAGGTTACACTTTCCAAAATATGTTAGGGCAGGTACACATTCCAGATAAAGGATTGGAATGGGGGTTACAGAGTAGGGGAGAGAAGAGTAGATTGTGGCTCTGATTTAAAAATTTTGTGTAATCAAAAAACCCATATAGTGGTAGTCTATAATTTTCTAAATTTTTATAATTTTATTTTATGGAGATAATAGAACATTGGTGTTTCCTTCTTATATTTTGACTATTTATTTTCCTACTATTTTTGTGGTTTTAGGTTTGTAAGGGGGTACCCTTCATCAATTATGGTGTATGTGTGTGTTACTAGCATGCACAATTAGAAATTATATATCTAAAATGATTCATTAAGGAAGAAAATCACTTTTATTTTAGTGATCATAAAGAGTATAGCACACATTATGTGCAACATTTATTTAACATGTTTTTTAAAGATCTACCAAAGAATGTGAAAATTAAGAAAAAAATTGTATAGTCAAATGGGTGTATCTCACAATTCAAATCTTTGACACCATTTTTTGCACTTTGTAGATATGATCAGTTTCATAATATGCCTCACATTTGGAGTTTCTCTAAGAGTGAACATGGGAAGGGAAAACATTATTGTCTAGGAGCTTGCATCAAATGTGCTTTATAAAAACATTAAATAAATTATTCAAGAGAATATAAATGATGAACATGGTGTAATAATCACTTCATTTATGAAATTGGCATAGCTTCAAGGAGGAACCCGCATCAAAATAAAGTATTTTGAGAGATATAAAGTATCTATATTATTTTAAAATATTTGATTTCTTCAATATTGTTTCCTATACTTATTTGATTGAATAATTTTACAACTAAAATTTTGAAAATATAGTTGGAGTTGTTAGTGAAGCCCATAACTCCTAGAAATTACCTTCAAACAAAACACCTAGATCACATAAAGAGATAAAAGCAACTTATTTTATATCCAACTTTGAGAAATAAATTGATACAAAAGGGCTCCATAATTGAGATTGTATATTGAATTATTGAATTTGATTAGATTAATTATAGTAATGCATAATGAATTCTTACAAAAGAAAAACATAACTATAGATAAAACCCATGTGGTGAAGATTAAATTAGATCGTGAAAATTGTCTCATCTTATGCTATGAGACAAAAATGTATATGAATTAAAAATAGAAAAGTACTCCTAAGTTTAGCTTAAGTGTAATAAATTAAAAATGGGGCCTAATTCATTAATTGATGGTCAATTAATTAATTAGGTGATATGTGTATGTTAATCTAACTCCCCCTAAAGTTCAACTTAGGGAAATTTTCAAAACCTAATGATGGATGCATGGATGAGTCCTACATACAAGGTTGGATGACTTGTACCCATGTACAAAAAATTAATCTCATAACTAGAGAAAAGGAGTAAAAATTATGGGAAAAATTATCTCCAAAAGAGAGAAAATAAAATAAATGCATACTAGTTTAAAAGAAAGTGATGTAGGAGTATTTGGGTCTTCAAGAAATCTTGCATCACCCAAAAAAAATATTATTCCTTTTCACTTTAATTATCTTGTTTTTGTTAATATAGTTGGTTAGTTGCTTAGGGGGGAAAGTTCAAAAATAATTTGGATAAACTGATAATGTCATCTAGTAGAGAATCCTAATGGGTAGTCACAAAATAAATTTCATGAAATCTAGATGATCAATGAACAAGTTAGGGCCTTGCGGGTTTCAACTTGCTTTCAAACATTTGTGGACTTTTAGATGGAAATGGATTGGTGGGTTTCAAATTGAAACTAAACTTTGTGAAGAAATCTATTAGAGTAATCATGAATTAGACTAATAATCAATTAAAGATTAATTAATTATTAGCTAATGCATGATTACTCAAACACCCCCCCTTAAGAATTTAATGGCAACAGAGATTTTTTAGGAAAATATTTTGTTACTGCAAAGTATATTCCATCACCAACGACTTTTTCAAGGGGTCGAGTTTTTTTTCAGCTAACTAGGAATATTCCCAAAATATTCATTGATGTCAGCATGACATCATTCGTACGGTCAGCTTGGTAGGCCCCTTTTGACCCTTCTTTGGCCCTAAGGAGTAATTTTTTCTCTTGGCCATAACTTGAGTGTATGATGTCAGATTTTGAGGAATGAGATATCGTCAAAAAGCTGGTTCCACCAACTTTCTAATAGTGTTGATCTCATCACATAATTTTTCTTCTAATGCATTCTACAGCCTGTTAAAGTCAAAGGTGTTGTTTTTAGTCGTAAGCTCGTAAATTTTGACTAATTTCTCCATTTTTTTCAATTCCAACGACATTGGAACCATCTTTCAGAGCTCTTTAGAACCATTCATGCACTTTTTCTAGATTGATCTTCAACAACATTTTATTCAAGTTTTTGTGTTTTCACACTCTAGTGAATTACTTGGACATTTTAGCTCCTGGGAACTTGTTTTTTATGTGGGATGACTCATTTTTGGTTATTCTATATATATTTCTAGTATTCTATCCTATTTGGGTATTGTAGACATCTTTTTCATGCACATTCTCTTTTGTAGACACACTAAGATAAAGTGTCATTCTGGTGTATACTTTTTGGGGATTTTACACATCCTATTGTTCCTTTTGTATTTGCACTATGATATAAAGTGTCATAGGGGGTGTTGATTTTTTCCTTTGGTTTTCCATCATACCTTTGTCAATTGAGTGTCCCTTCCACGAAAGTAGTGAATCCCAAGTTTCCTGCCTCATGTGTGTGTGCCTTAGTTTGCACACCCTTTTATTTACAAGTTGTTTCTTCTACAAGCACTTCTTAGTATCACACAGTTTCAGTGTTCCTATCATGTTTCTCCCCTTTCAGCATTGTGGGGCGGAGGGGGGGGGTTTCTACTATTGGTGCTAATGCTTCCTCGGTTTCATGGTTTGGAGTGATCTACGTATCTAGTTCTTGTTCCTATGTACTTTTGATGCAGCGTACATCATGGGCTAGTTACATGTATTTCGATGAGATGGATCATTTACCGTATGGACACTCTTAAACATTCCTATTTTTGGAGGTTCTTTATTTCAGCACTATATCAGTCATCTTTTGATAGCAGTCTACAACTTCGTGCTTCTGTGGTTTTCTCCATGTTCTTTTTCAATAGTTTGTTTGGTTGGAGGCTTCTCAATCCTTCATGTACCTTGATTTGGAGGATTTTTATTCTTTCATTCACCTTTCTCTCTTTTGGAGAGGAGTTCTTCCCATGTGGTTTTCTCCTTTTCTCTAGTTTTGAGAGATCTTTTGTTTATACATGGGTACCTCACCAGGCCTTGTTTGTCAAGACCCATCATGCATTCTTTTTTGGGTTTTTAGCTACTCCCTAAGTTCATCTTAAGGGGGGGTGTTAGAGTAATCATGCATTAGCTAATAATTAATTAATCTTTAATTTATTATTAGTCTAACTTATTCCCATGCACTTTTAAGCTAAACTTAGGAGTGCTTTTATGCTTTTAGGTTTTTGCTTGTATATAGCACTCAACCCTCATTGTAATTATCCCTCAAGCTTTCATATCTTTTGATAGTATCTTGCATTTGTATTTTTTTTCTTTTTGAGGAATATTGCATATATTGTATGCAGATATCTTGTGTGGAAGGTGTCTTTGTTCGTTGATTGATCTTGTGGCTCGTGGTTTTGTGGTCTTTCACAATTCTAACAAAATCCATGTTAACGGGTTGAGGGTTTTTGGAATACAACTAAACCTTAAGGAGAAATATATGTGAACTAAAACTTTGTTACAATTGAATACGTAGTTGGTTCAAATAGATTTTTCCACCTTGCGAAAAAAGGTGATGTCATTTGACCTTTGTGGAGATTTTGAATCCATCTAAACATTTGTGATTTTTGGTTTTACATATGACCTTGTGATTTTTTTATCTGCATCAAGCCTTGATGAATATTCCAAGTGAACTACACTTGTGTGATTGTGAACTAGTTTAGATGGATGGTTGTGATGATGATGTTAGTTTCATGTAAGCATGATATCAATAGGGATGGGGTGACTTGTCAAAAGATGACATAAGCATGATGTGATGATGATTTCACTTTGTACATATTAAGGATTTTCTTCAAAAATCCTAACATTGTAAAAACTTGGGTTTCATCACGATTTTGTAGGATTTTTGGTTCCATCTAAATATTTGTGAGGAAACCTTAATGAACTAAACTTTATAAGGTAATGAACCAATTATGATGCTTTGATCTACCTTTTATGTTAGTATAATTCCTAATGACGTCATAAAGTGTGGATTGTGGAAAAATATCATCCAACTACATCAAGGTGGAATTTCATGTTTGAAGTTGCCCTTTTACAAAATTTCCACTTTCATTTGTACTTGCAAGAATATTGCAGTAATATATCTAGACCTACATCTGCACTTCCAACTTTTTGTAATGAATTGGAGGTTATGACTTCTCATTCAATTTTATTTTGTCTTCCATGGTTTTTGATGGATAAAGAGGGGAAGATGCACTCACTTAGGGGTGATTTGTAGAAGATCAATTGTGAAGAAAGTTCATCTGGACATGTACTCATGTAGACTTGTAATTTTTTACTAGACGTTGAATTTATTATTTCTTATGATGAACTATAAAAATTTAATGAGATGAACAAGGATTAGTTATGTGATTGGGTAATTTGATAAAATCATATGATCATGACTCCATCAATTAGTATCAGAGCATAGGTTTCTCACTAGGATGAGAGTGGTGTGAGAGATTTGTGATTATGAGAGTTTTTTTATGAGAGAATTGTAAGGGTGAGATTATAGGAAATCCTCTAGCAAAGGTTGATATTTGGTGGAAGGTGCATAGAAAATTCCTCCACTAAGAGAAAGAGTGGGTAGAGGAAGTCGAAGGTGTGTCTTCTCAAAACCTTTATTGGGTAAAGGATAGGAAAGTGCATGTCATAGATTTATTCTAAGTATAAAAGGACCTGTAAGAGCCCTATGAAGGTGACATATTAGTGAAACTTAAAAAATCATTTGATTGGTTGAGGATATTAAGAAAATACCCTCAATAAGATGAACTACTAGGATGGAGGAGATGTTTGAGTAGTTCCAAATTGAAATGCTAAATGAATTGAAGATGTTGGTTGTAGATTTGAGGAGAAATAGAGAGAACTCTAAAGACCATGTTAGGGAAGAAGAAAGTGAAGTAAATGAATGAAAAAGAGATAATGAATAACCAAAGGATGTTATAAAAGAAATATTTTAGAGCACTTTCTAGAATAACAAAAAGTAATCTAATAAATGTACCTAACTTCTTCGAACATTAAATCTATATGAGTTGATTGGTTAGATAGGAGAGTTAGAAGAATAATTTTATTTGGAGGAGATTAGAGACCCATGAAGGGTAAATCTAGCATATAAAAAACTATGGGTCACACTACACTAAGGTGGAAGGAGTTACTGTAAGAGAGGGGGACCACCGCATGCAAGACCCCAGGTCACAGAGGGCCAAGACGCGATAGGTTGCCCTAACTTACCTCAGCTAAGTGTATGTTTAGGATATGAGGATGAGAATGATGAGGATTTTTGGGTCCTACAATCACTTTGCAATCCGAGTTTCAAGGTGGGGCTAGGAGAGTCCATTTTTTTAGGTCCAACTCTATGCCTTAGGGTGCTCTCTACCTCAGTCAGACCCTCGTTTAGGTGTTCCCACCTCCACGGATAGCTAATGGAAAAGAGATAAAGAAGTGATAAAAACACAAGCATTACAAATAATACTATGCTACTCAACCCAAAGATAGAGGAGAGGAGAGGGAAGCTTACCACCTCCACCAAAAGCACTCAAGGCTGCTTGGAGGAGAAATGAGAGGAACTCAAGCCTCTGCTACAATGGTGTGGTCCCAAACTTGCTCTACCAACGTGATGGAGTGTGATATTGCTACTACGGAATGCTTGGAATGCTAGAATGTGAGTGCAAAATGAGCTTGAAGTGGTGTAGAGTTATTCTAATCTTTCATCCAACCTCCAAATGCAAGTTCAAAGACTGATTATGAAGGAATGAAAAAGAAAATGGCCATATTCGAGTCGTGTGGCCAAAGGAGGTGTTACAACTTCGCTACCAATGGGAAGAGTAACACCTCTGCTGGCTCAACTGCAGGAATCTTCTAGGGATGTAAGCATGCCATGCAGACATCTACATGCTTCAGGGCATCCTTGATAGAAATTCCTCCACTGACACACAAAATGGGTGCCAAGTGGACTTCCATCAACGGGCTTAAGTGAATTAATCCTCTGACTGAGGTTTTCTAAAGGGTATAGAGGCAAAAAGGGGAGTTGCACCTAGGGTGAAAATTCACTCTTATACATTTTTCCCCCACTTTAGCGAGCATAAGTACTGATGAGTGTTTGGTAAAGTAGATCAAGAAGAGAGTAGGGTTAGAAAAGTATACTTGAACCATCAAGGAAGCAGACTGCGATCTGGTGAACCTAAGGATGAAGGGAATGAAAAGTACTTCATAACTGCTCAAAACTATGAAGGTGGAACAACAAATCACCTTACAGGCCCGCAAACCTACAAGGAGGAAACCCCCAAGATCTCTCGCATGGAGGAAGCTCCAAGGAAGCGAAATCTACAGAGTCAGGAAGAGGTGACATGTCTACCCGTAGATAGAACATGTCAGAAGCGGTGACACATCTACCTATAGATAGAGCATGTCTAAAGCATCGATACGTCTACCCATAGATAGAATGCATCTAAAAGTGGTGACATGCCTAGCCACAGACAAGACATGTCTAAAGCATTGACACATCTACTCACAGATAAGATGCATCTAAAATCAGTGACATGCCTACCCGTAGATAGAACATGTCTAAAGCGTTGATGCGTCTACCCACAAATAGGATGCATCTAAAAGTAGCAACATGTCTACTCACAAATAGAACATGTCTAAAAAGAGTTAGTCACGCAGACCGAAAGACTTTCAAATGGGTCCCTCAAGAACCCTTCAAAAGGAGAGGGGTCCACTCAAGGGATGCATTGTTTGAAAATGTAAGGTCTAGTTAAGCTACACCCAAGATAGACGCAAAAGGGTGAATGGAATAAGTTTAGTCAGGCTACCCCCAGACTAGACATGCAAGATTCCATTTGTTACAAAAGGATTTTGAAGAAAGGATCCTTAAGGAACCTACCATGAAGTATAAGGGGGTCCACTCATGGGACACGCAATTCAAAAGTTGCCACCTTAGAGTGATTCGTCATCAAGGGACCCTTTCGAAAGATGTTCACTTCATCAAGGAATTTGAAAGGAAGGTCATGCCCCCACATGAGGGGAAGTCAAAGTAGTTCTCGCTTCGGAGGAAGATCTTCAAGTCCTTTCTTTACGAACCCATGATGAAGGAAACACATTCTGTTAGGGTTCCAAGTTGAGAATGCACTTCCAAGGAAAAGGTGTTGTGAGGACTTTCAAGAAAAGATTTGTTGGTGGAAAATTCATTTTCTAAAAGTCGAAGTGTTAAAGGATGTTATCACACATAGGAGGGAAAACTCAAGGAAAGAAGAGAGAAAGAGAAAGAAAAAGAAAAAAGTACAAACAAAGGGCATAGGGGGATCTAGTTTAGTAGGGTCAAATCTGTCTGAGCTCATATAATAGTAGGTAACCACACAAGGCTAAAGATCATCAATCCCCAACCAAATCAAAAAGATTGCATGAAAAACAAAGTAAAAATAAAAAATTGGGTCAACATGGAAGGGAAGCCTAAATGCCCCCAACGCTTTGCATCGTCCCCAATTTATCAAAAATTAATGACAAACATGGAAGAATGATGACACAAATAGAAGAAGGTTTATGACACAAAAACCACACCTGTATCCAAGCACCAACAAGGGTGACGAGGGTCATCCAGGCACACATAGCACAAGTACAAGGGAACACATCACAAATCACACACACACAAGATCAAGAAAAGGGGACCTCCTCCTAACACTAATCATCCAAGAGGTCATCTGCTTCCCATTCTAGATCCCCATAAGGGGAAGGAGGATGAGCTTGTGAGAGTGGAATCTTAAGAGGAGGGGAATCTGACCCTCCTACGATAAGGGCCAAGGAAGAGGGCCCCTCAAGGTCCTCTCCATTGAGCTCCTATGGAGTCAAAGTCAGCAATTTCATGAAGATCGCCGACAAGGTCAGGACTTCATCCACAAAGTTAAACATGCACCCCATAGGAGCACCATGTCTTACCTTAGTGGATGGGATAGGTTGTGTCTGAGATCCACCACTAGGCTCACTGAATGATTCAGGAGCAGTGACAAACTTAGGAGAGGTCAGGACCAGTTCTATCACAAAGATAGAATAAGTCATTACAGGGCCACCTTGCGGAGGTGGACTCCTCCTACATCCTTTATCATGAGAAGGACTAGCCTCTGCCTCTTTCTTCGCATGAGGAGATTAACTCCCCATAGACGATGCTAGAGGTGCAAAGGAGGAAGGGGAAAAAACCACAATGGACATGACTGAAGTATTAACCATGTCCACAGGCTTTAGGAAGGGTTGAATATCTAGAACGGACATCAGCAAAGGTGGCTCCGCTGAAGAAGCAATAAACACATGTACCCGTTTAGGGTTAGGCGCGTTCGTGCTCACAACAAAAGTTGAGAGAAGATCAAGCAGAAGAGAGACAGCATGAAGGGAGGAAGGAGATGCGGCAGGAGGTCCTAAAGCAGGAGTGGTTTTTTTTCTTCCTCCTTCTATAGTGAGGTGACCTACTTGGCCAGGAGATCCTTTCGTTGGCACTTGCGCTCTCGTGCAAGGTAGTTCCTATGGCTCTTGTAGTTAGAAGCTAGAGCTTTTGAAGAGATGGGAGGTTCCTGCTTGACCATAGGAACATCCACTATGGCCACTTTAGGTGAAGGAATGGGTTCCTGTGTAGGAGCAGGGGGAGAAAACTGAGGAGCGATAGGAGGATTCGACTCGAGAGCCTCAGCAATGGCCCTCTTTCCTATCACTGCCTTGGGAGCAGAAGCAGTAGGAGGCCGTGGTGATCGAGATGAGGAGGACTCTCCTCGAGAGGTCTTCGTCCTATCATACCGAGCGGGCATAGGCTCCATCGATAGAACAAGAAGCTCAAATGTAGGATGCTTAAGCTTTCACTGAGCAGGCACCGAAGAGTTTTCCTACAAATGAGGAGCAGATCTTGATGGTACCACAGCTGAGCGAGAAGAATTTGACTAAGTAGTGGAAGAGGAAGAAGGAGAATCACAAGACCGCTTCTCTTCTTTCCTTTCTCGAGCCTTAGCAGTGTCGCTTTCAGCCTTCAAGCAAGCCCTATGTGAAACAGCATAAGGTGAGGGAGGGTATCTCACTTTCAGCCTCAAATGTCCTTTCTTATAATTCTAATATGTCTTATGTAAAAGGTTCATCCTAGGTAGAAAGGGACCCACAAACGTAGGCCACTAGTGATCCAAGGAGTAGCTACCACGTGCAACCAGTGGGCGATAGCCGATATCATGGATCACATGTACAGAACCTCCGTGGATAAATTTTAGACATTTATGCATGACGAAGGGTACCACATTCGTCGCTACCAACCAAAGGATACCCAACTTTACACAGAAGAGTTCAAACCCATGAATGATATAAAACATGAGGTTCACAATCTTAGGTCTGACTAAGACTGACAAGGAAATGCTACCTAAAGGGGATACAGAAAGGCCATCATGTGTGTGAATGAGACTTTCAGGAGCATTGTATCCATCCTTATGTAAAAAATTTATAAGCATAATCTCCTTTGTTATTATATTTACTTGTGATGTCAGGTCAACGAGAACACCGGCTACAATGTTCCCATTGATTTGTGTAGGAATGTAGAGAGGAGATGGTTCTTTGTTGAAGCCCATTGGCAGATCCTGTGAATTAAAGGTTATGGCAACACTACTCTCCATAGGCTACATTGAGGGGATGGGTTGATGCAAAAAGGAGGTCATTGCGCACACTAGACAACACCCTCATGGAATCCCCAAAGGTTATTGGATAAGATAGTGACCCAATTAAGGCTTCATCGTGCAATACTTTTGGAACCTTCCAACTAAGCTACCTAGGGGTCATAGGTTGGGTTGCAAGGAAATAGCCTTACAACACTCCCACCTACAACACTCCTAGAGTATGAGGAAAGGGACTGTCAGTATCACAAGAATGAAACCAAAATGGTTCATGTCAGGTTCACCAAAAATGTAAGAGAGGTGGACCACTGCATGCAAGACCCCAGGTCACGAAAGGCCAAGACACGAGAGGCTTCCCTAACTTACCTTAGCTAAGTGTATGTTTAGGATATGAGGATGAGAATGATGAGGATTTTTGAGTCCTACGATCACTTTGTATTCTGAGTTTCAAGGTAGGTCTAGGTGAGTCAGTTTTTTTAGGTCCAACTCTGCACCTTAGGGATCTCTCTGCCCGAGGATGTGAGCACGGACTTTGGATGATAGCGCGGTGAGTTGGCCTCCCAAAATCACATTGTATTTTGGATGGCCAGATTACAACAGAGACAAGGTTGGACTCATCAAAATGACTAACATCCTAGCTCAACAACTTCTAAGAGAACAAAATAACACTATGAAATACAAGAAGTACAAGTGAAGGTGATAGAATAGATATACTAAATCCAAGGTGACGAAGACAATCTCGTAGAAGACCCTATTCGCCAGCTAGCTCCTCGAAATGCACCCACCTATACACAGCAAGAAAGAGAATGTTGGGGGGTGGTTGTATAGGGGTCTACCTCAGTCAGACCCCCATTTAGGTGTTCCCACCTCCACAGACAGCCAATGGAAAAGAGATAAAGAAGTGATAAAAACACAAGCACTACAAACAATATTATGCTACTCAACCAAATGATAGAGGAGAGGAGAGGGAAGCTTACCACCTCCACCAAGAGAACTCAAGGCTACTTGGAGGAGAAATGAGAGGAACTCAAGCCTCTACTACAATGGCGTGGTCCCAAACTTGTTCTACCGATGTGATGGAGTGTGATATTGCTGCTATGGAATGCTTGAAATGTTAGAATGTGAGTGCAAAATGAGCTTGAAGTGGTGTATAGCTCTTCCAATCTTTCATCCAACCTCCAAATGAAAGTTCAAAGACTGATTATGAAGGAATGAGAAATAAAATGGCCATATTCAAGTCGTGTGGCTGAAGGAGGCATTACAACTTCACTACAAATGGGAAGAGTAACGCCTCTACTGGCTCAGTCGTAGGAATCTACCAGGGACGTAAGCATGTTGCACGGATGTCTATGTGTCGTGTGGGTGTCCCCAACAGAAACATCTCCATTGACACACAAAATGAGTTCCAAGTGGACTTCCATAAGTGATCTTAAGTGAATTAAGCCTCTGACTTAGGTTTTCTAAAGGGTATAGAGGCAAAAAGGGGAATTTCACCTAGGGTGCAAATTTGCTCTTATACAGTTACAAAGAGAGAGAGTGGTGAATGATAATCCAAGAATAACCAGGTGGATTTGGATGGTGGCTAGATTAAAAAATAAGTTCATCCCTAGATAATATGAAATGTATTTATTCTAAAAACTACAAAATCTAAAGCAAAAGGATATGAGTGTGAAGGAATATACTGAGGAATTCTACAAGATGGTGATTAGATTGGGAAAACATTAAATGAATAGAGAAATATGGAAAGGTATATAAATGGGTTGATATTCAACATTCAAGGGGAGATGAGAATGTTGAAGATCACCTCAATGGAAGAGGCCTATCAATATGCATTAACGGTAGAAGAGAAGATATTAAGAAGCCAGCAGAATAATTCTAGAAGAAAAGGGAGATTTTCAACAAAGAAAGGGCAAGGAAACAATGGAAAAGGAAATGTAATGGAGTGAATTTCCACCCTTAGGAAAATTCCACATTTACATCACCCCTACCTTAGAAAATGAAAATTTAATGATGCAATTCCACATTTGTCACCTTTCTCCATCCACTTGGTAGCTCATTTTGGTGTTAGTTGAGGAATCCCTATTGAGGACGCGTGTACGCCACATGGAAGTTCGTGCACCACACTACCATCCTGACAAGATTCTTGCCTCTAGAATCCACATAGGCATCATGTTTCTCCATTGGGGATGAAGTGTAATGTCTTTGCCTCCCTTGACCATCAAAGAATGGATTGTTTTCCTCCCTTTTTCCATTCAAATGATCTATCTTCTCATTCTTTCATCTCTTCTTGATTCCACTTCATTCTCACACTCTCAAGCTTCTACATCACTCTTATACGGCTATAATCTACTATTTTTTGGCTCCTACACTCCATTTACAATTGTGAAAATGTTGTTGTTGGAGGACTTCTAAGCTCTCTCCTTCCACTACTTTCCTTGAGTGCTCATAGTTGTGGAGGTAGTATTGTTCTTTACTATTTCTCTTCAAGCATCAGTTTGTGTATTTGTGTAGCATGCTTATTATTGGTAATTTCTCTTAGCACTACTTCCTTTTTGTTTCTAAATCATTTTCCATACATTTTTTCTATATGGCTATTCATGGAGGTGGGATCACCAGAGCGATGGAATGACTAAGGTAGTCCTCTAAAAATAGCCCAAAATTTCCTTTGGTCTTGTGTGTAGGTGCTTTCATGTGGATCTCTTTGAATATTTGACTCGTGGGTAGAAAGGTCTATTTTTCTCACTTTCTCTTTGTCAATTATAGCTTAGCTTAGACATAGTATTCTCCTTGTGATATTTTAGTTTTGTATCTTTTTAGCACTCTGTCATAGTGTAAAATGTCCATCAGTCAAACTGTTAGTAGGTTTCTTGGTGTTTTAATATGTTTCTAAGACCCTTTGTCTATAAAGACACTAGCATACATTTGAGATTCCAACGCATCATGATAGAGTCTATAATCTATGCTATCATCCTCAAATAGTGAGTTGTTTGGGTAGCTGATTGAACCATCAAAACTAGCTCATCTAGCCCTATGAAACATTCAGTTTAGTAGGACAATAGTACCTAGATTTCTCTTCCTTTTCAACCTTAACATCTTAACCTTCCTAATTCACTTAGAAAAATTGAGGTAGTTTAGGGGAGCCCACTACTTAGGACTTGTTGTGTGGTCTCAGAACGCACCCCAAGAATGTAAGGCTTGGGGACCCAAGTAAAATTATTGCTTAAGGTAGATGCTACTTGGTTGGTGGACTCATGAAACTACATGGAAATTTTAAAATCTTGAAAATATCTCATGATCAAGTGTACCAGGTGTCGGGAGTTCGAGTGTCAGGTTTTCAGGTAATTGGAGTCTAGGTGAATGATCAAGATGAGTTTGTGAAGAAAGTTTAACATGTTACTACAGCCGGGAGTCAAAAAAACCCGTGGGTTTGAAAAGACTGATAGAAGGCAAAAGTCGGGTTGGGATTTATTCTGGGAAGTGTAGTACATCATCTAGTTGGGTTTTAAAGGGCGATCAAGTACTCGAGTACCCAAGTAAATGGTGCATTGATGTAAGAATGTTCAAACTTTTTTTTTGGTTTTTCTTGAGTGTACAAAACATTCAGGGACCCATCTAAAGTTGACAGTTACATGAGAAGACATTAAAGCGTGTTACTTATGGATTGGTTTTAAAAGGGATTAATGATAAAGATGGTTTTATTCTAATGAGGTTTTCATTAATGTTTTAAAAGGGAATTGACTTGTGGAATCTTATGTGCAAGAGAAATAGGTTGTTGGACATTGTTCAGTATGGATAGGAAAATTTGGATTGCAAGCAGATCCAACAATATCACCCAAGTTATGTGGTGTATTCCATAAGTTCATGTGAGGAAGGAATGTATGGAAAAGAAATACACGTAACTGAGAAACTAGAGATTTGGATATTACACATGCGACAAAGGAGATGTTGAGTTTTAGGGTGCTACACTTACTAGAATTTTTCCCAAATCCATAACCTAGAGGCAAGAGCATAGTGATAATGGATTAAAATTTGTATATCCAGTTGATCACTCTAAATATCCATCAAGTTCCTACATTTTTTTGGAAGATTAAGTTGATAATATTCTCAATTTAGTTTGATATCTTGATCATATTTTAAAGACATGGATCCAAAAGTTTCAAGTGTCGAATAAATTCAAATTTTTTGTTGACTTATTCCAAAATCTTCTCTCTCCAACTGTCATCTACCACATTTTATGCTATGATTCATTCCCTGTCTTATATTTCATGTGGTGATTGAATTCCTCGGGTGTCTTGTTCTTATAAAAGGTGGAGAATTATTTTATATTATTAAGTGTTGACCCCGGTGGCATCTTTGGTTGGCATTGTGTCAAATAGGTATATGCAAGGATTCAAGGTGATTGACAAGATCACAGCTATATGGCATTTCACTTGGTGATGGCATTTACAAAGTGTTCTCACACTTACTTGGGAAATTCAATGTTGGAATTCATCATTACAAGGATAGTGTTGCTATTCAACATTACAAGGTCATTCATGATTCATCTTTGTGATATTGCATTACATGGAGTAGTTGTATTCTTGGAGCATACTTGCTAAACATTAGAGTTTGTTTGTATGTTGTAAAGAGTTTTTTAATGGTAGAATGAAGGTTAAATTATATTTGATTGGTGACTTGCTATACTAAGTCAAAGTAATTTAAGAGATCACTTAAAGGGTGTTATCCACATATGGCAACCGACTCCTTCCCTTAGCATAACCGGATCTACAAGGTTTCTCAATTATGCATTGTATGGTAAAAAAAATTATAGTATAATGCATACAAAAGTGATAAGAAGTATATTGTTGATGGCATATATTTTATCAAGGAATAATATTGAATTGTCTTTGGTAAAATGCATGTGTCTCAAACTTCTCGAATACACTTGGTAAATGGCACATTTCATTCTTATGGAATCATTATAAGAGGTGCGCAATTAGGTCACAAGTAGCTTAGGGTTTGCTATAGCAATCATGGATTCGATGGGTTTGTGACAAGACAATGTTGGAAAATGGTTTCATGGTTCATTCAATTCAGACTCAGGAAAAAGGATGCAGTTTTTGAGTAAGCGTGAAAGTTATTTTTTTGACATACGAGTAACATTGTTTCTTAATCACTTTGTTTTGCTTCAAAACATAAGTTTTAGCTATGACATTCATTAAAGTTCGCTACCTATTAACAAATGGTCGAGCATTGTATACAATGTTTTTCACATAGGGTTGTAGTTTGTTTCTTGATCATCCTGTATAATGAAGTGTTGGTTTTATGAGGTTGTTGGGGTTCATTTTTCAGTTACTTTGTAACCCTTGGTTGGTTATGCGGTTGAAGATAGTTGGTGTGCAGTATAGAAACTATGCACACTATTTATGCTATGTTGAACATATTCACGAGGTTGTTGATTACAAAGAAATGCATGCAGTTGTTTATCTTATACTCTGTTAAGATTATTTTTTTTGTGATATTTATCCTTTGTAATTGTTATGTTATAAAAATCTTGAGTAAAATGCAAAGATCTATTTTTGAAAGGATTATGCACAAAATAGTAAAAAAATACCTAGTATACTATATGTTTCAAAGATTCATAAGATGGAACGTTTAAAACATATAGTATACTAGGTATTTTTTACTGTTTTGTGCACAATCCTTTCAAAATAGATCTCTGCATTTTACTCAATATTTTTATAACATAACAATTACAAAGGATAAATATCACAAAAAAATAACTCTTAACAGAGTATAAGATCAACAACTACAAGCATTTCTTTATAATCAACAACCTCGTGAATATGTTCAACATAGCATAAATAGTGTGCATAGTTTTTGTACTACACACCAACTGTCTTCAACCACATACCCAACCAATGGTTACAAAGCAACTGAAAAATAAACCCCAACAGCCTCATAAAACCAGCACTTCATTATACAGGATGATCAAGAAACAAACTACAACCCTATGTCAAAAACATTGTATCCAATGCTCGACCATTTGTTAATAGGTAACCAGCTTTAATGAATGCCATAACTAAAACTTATGTTTTGAAGAAAAACAAAGTGAATAAGAAACAATGTTACCCATATGTCAAAATAATAACTTTCATGCTTCAAAAACTGCATCCTTTTGCCTGAGTCTGAATTGACTGAACCTTGAAACCATTTTCTAGCATTGTCTTGTCACAAACCCATCGAATCCATGATTTCCACATCAAACCCTAAGTTGCTTGCGCCCTAACTGTGCACCTCTTATAATGATTCCATAAGAATGAAATGTGCCATTTACCAAGTGTATTTGAGAAGTCTGAGACACATGCCTTTTACCAAAGACAATTCAATATTATTCCTTAATAAAATATATTCCATCAACAATATACTTCTTATCTCTTTTGTATGCATTATACTATAAAAAAAATTACCTTACAACACATAATTGAGAAACCTTGTTCATCTGGTTGTGCTAAGGGAAGGATTTGGTTGCCATATGTGGATAACACCCTTTAAGTGATCTCTTAAGTGACTTTGACTTACTATAGCAAGTCACCAAGCAAATATAATTTAACCTTCATTCTGCCTTTAAAAAACTCTTTACAACATACAAACAAACTCTAATGTTTAGCAAGTATGTTCCAGGAATACAACTACTCCATGTAATCCAATATCACAAAGATGAATCATGAATGACTTTGTAATGTTGAATAGCAACACTATCTTTGTAATGATGAAAACCAACATTGAATTTCCCAAGTAAGTGTGAGAACACTTTGTAAATGTCATCACCAAGTGAAATGCCATATAGCTGTGATCTTTTCAATCACCTTGAATCCTTGCATATGCCTATTTGACATAATTCAAACCAAAGATGCCATCGGGGTCAAAAAACTCCCCCTTTGGCATTGGTGTCAAATAACCCAAAGTTGTACCTGTTTAAACCATCAATTGAACCCTGCTAAACATGTAACCACAACCATCAATACCACTGTCATAATAAGAAAATCTGATCATCATAAACATGAACATCATATCAACATCTGTAAATCATCAAAGTAAATTGTGTCAAATTTCTCCCCCTTTTGACACAATGCCAAAGATTAAAGGGGTGCCAACTACATATCACTCTTTCTTCCCCTTTTTGACAGTAATGACAAAGGATATTCAAACACTTCCCCTATCATGAAAGCACTAATGTGAATGAGGATCTTGATGACCCTAACATATCTGCTCAACACTATGAGAATGAATATAGACAGTATTAGATCACTGGTTTTTCAATAAAATATTCATGAGTCTTGTTTATCCTTCTACAAGCACTAATGTACACCAAGCAAGGGAGTTCAAACCTTATACATGATCATTGTCTTACAATACCTACTCACTATCACTGATTACTATCGAGCCTGCAACAACCCTGCTCACTATTTAGTGTCAAAAAGAGTTCCTCTAGTCTACTTCACACACCATATGCCACTACCAATACTTGAACATAGGCTCCCAAAAGCAAGCCAAGACAACCATCTTTGTTACAAGATCTAGTCCATAGTTTCTAGCTCAAATGGGAATGTAGAACCAAAACTCCATATTCCTTGAACCATAAAGAAATACCATAGACCTGTGTGCAAGCCCATTCATAGTCTGTGTATAAAATCACCAAGATATCACATAGTGATATATGAGCACTGCAATACCCCTGTATGAAATGAAAAGTTAAGTGATGTTATAGTATGTATTCCTATCAAATACCTGTCATTTGGTGTCTTTGTGTGTCTTTGGCATTAATGGAAACAACTGCAACAACTAGGAGGGCCAACATTAAGTTCAAAATTTGTGGATTCTAGAGAATTAAAACTTTTTCAAGTTTTATTCTTTTTCCTATTTTTGTTCCATTCCAAATCAAAAAAAATTATTTTCTATTTGAAGTTAAATAATATCAAGGCCAATTCAAATCTATTTCCAAATATGAAATCATATGAAGCTACTTGTTTGTTCCTGTCAAAAAATACTATTTGTTGCACCAAATTTGGGTACACACTGAAACTATCCAATGGAAAATAATCCATATTTCTTTAAACCCTTGCATCATTTTATTCCTATCTATGAAGAAATCTAGTGAAGTATAGAGTGGTCTACTTTGATTTAGTTTGTTTCTTAGGGCATGCGTGGATAATACCTGGCAGAAATCTTTAAATTTCAATATTTTTTATGCTTTATTTTAGATTAAATGCTTTATATTTTTATAAAAAAAAATTAAATTGATAAATACATGGAGTATTATTGTAAATATTCTATTTCCATGAAATTTTGGATTGATTAATGCTAACTCTTCTTGAATGTATATGTAGAGGAGGGGGACCAACTACTCAGGACCCTAGGTCATGAGAGGGTCTTGAACAACCAACTATCCTAATCTACCTCATGCTAAAGGATTTGTTTAAGGTAAGTTTAATGTTTGAAAGGGTGAAAAGGAAGGGAAATGGATCTATCACTATCCTTTTTATAACCCGAGAGTTTAGGAAACTAGGTGAGAAAATTCTCGTCTAGACTATAACCTAGACAACTCTCTGTCAAAGGACTCCAATGTAGAAGACAGATGACAACATGGCACACTAGTATCTCAGTCAAACATTCGCATCAATACGGATAGATAGTACAAAGTACAGTCTAAACTAATAGAGAATTCACAACCTACCTTATACATATAGTTTTAAACGATGATGGAAAGCAGAATGCAACCAAAAGACTAAAACAACAACAAGAATACTTTAACTTAAAAAGGGTAGATTGATTAAGTACAAAATAACGATCAAGGGTGATATAAATGCAACTCATGGTTGGTCCAACCTCCCACAAGCTCCACATGAACATGATACCTACACACAATAGAACGAGAAGAAATGTTGGAGTTTTTTTGGGGCTTACCGTAGTCAAACCCTTGTTTTGGTGTTCCCAGCTCCACGAATAGCTAGAATAGCCACAAATAGAGAAAATGTGATAACGAAAGTATTGAAAGGAAGTACTACCAAGAAATGCTAACAAAAATATGCTACGTAAATTAATACAATAATGCTAAACAAATGGATATCACCTCCCAAAAATATTCCCTCAAGCATGTGAAGGAAGATGTGAGCTTCCAAGCTTGTGAGTACAAACGTTACTACAACAACGAGAGGAGTGAAACTAATAGGAGTGAAGCTAACAGAGTGTCGACTTGGAGCTTCAACAATGGTGGAAAATATTGTGAAATGAAGTGTGTAAAGCTCAAGAAGTGTGTATAATTTTCAAGTGAGATTGAAGAAGTGTGAAGAAGATGAACTGAGTGTGAGAGATCATGTTTTGAAGATGAATAAGAGCCCAAAAGAATCATTTGAGGTCGTTCAATGGAGTAGGGTTATTATGCTTCATCACTAATGGAGAAGTGTAATGCCTCAATAGATTCCAGAGGTGGGAATCCTGTCAAGATGGTAGTGTGTCACGCAGACGTCTAAGTGTCACACTAGCATCCCTGAGAGAAATTCCCCCATTGACACTACTAACAGCTATCAAGTGGGTGGAATGTAGGTGGATGAGGTGGAATAGCATTGTCAAATTTGATTTTTCAAAGGTAAGGGATGTAAATGGGGAATTTGAAAGGGGTAAAAATTCACTCCATAACATTTTTCCCCCACTTTAGCAAGCATAATAACATTTTTCCCCCACTTTAACAAGCATATGTGCTACTGGATGTGAGGTAAAGTAGATTGAAAGAGTTCAAAGAAATTATACCTAAATCATTGAGGAAGCAGACTACAATTTGACACAACTGAATGCTCAAGAAGAGGAGATGGCTCCATAGGTTCTTGATCCTAAGGAAGTTGAATAAATGCATCGTAGGTCCATAGACTTGTAAAAGGTGAATAAAAGGCTCTACAGGTGCTCAGTCCTATAGAGTTGAAAAAATATATCCCACATGATTAAATCACTTTATAGGTCCTCGAGCTTACAAAGGAAGGATCTCAGGTGTTTGGTCTTTAGGGAAGCCAGATGTGAGAGGCTCCATAGATTCTGATGGGGCCTTATAGGTGCTCAATCCTACAAGGTCGATTGAAAAGTAGCTTCATAGGTGCCCCTACAAAGCAACATGTTAATCTATAGAAAAAACATGTTAGATAACTAAAAGCCACACAGGAAAGAAGGAAGACAGTCACTTATATAGTCAACAATTGAAGGAGAAGCTTTTAAAGGGGTCCCTCAGGAACCCTTCAAAAGAAAAGGGGTTTGCTCAGGGGATGCTAAGTTTGAAAAGTGATCATTTTTAAAAAGTGGTAGATTTTTTACCAATGATTCTATCATTAAGGAATTTGAAAGAAAGAATGCTCCCTCTCAAGGGAAAGTTTTCAGATTCTATCTTATGAATCCATAATGAAAGAAAGATTTGGCTAGGAATCCATGTTGAAGAATACAATTTTTGAAATATAAAGGAGTTTCAAGGAGGGATTTTTTGGCCACTAAATACACCATTTTAAAAATTGAAGCAGTATGATAGCCCCCCCTTAGGATGGTGCATGCTAAATGTTGGTATGTGAGTAGTCATGTTATCTTGTATAGCCATGGTATCTGCATGCACTTGACCCCCTGACCCTTGCGAATGCAGGGTGAGTCGAGACCCCAAGAGGGTTGAGGTGGTAGCCCCAAAAGCGAGGGTTTGAGGCGGCAACCCCAGAAAGAAGGCCCTATTCCTAGTTTTTCGCGTCATCACCGAAAAAGGGAAAAATCAATGGAAAAAAAAATCTGATTTTGTAGAACCCAAAAATTTGGAAGCTTCTAAGCTTGTTAAAAGGGGTTCAGATGGGTATTATAGTATGAAGAAAAATGTGATTATTCATAAGATTGTAATAGGGTTTTTACAGGATAATAAAAGTATTGGATGGCTACGGTTTGGTGGATGTAGCCCGGATTGGGTAAACCACGTTAAATTCTTTGTGTTATGATTTATTCTCTATATGTTTTAGTTTCTCTATTTATTATATAAAATCTGCATTTAATTGTTAGATCAGCCATCTCTAACCCTAACAAATGGTATCAGAGCGAGTTGTGTTTCGATTATCATCTGTAGGAAAGCCTCATGGCTAAGTGGGAGTCTCACGGTTGAGTGGGAGCAATGGCAGATGAGGGTAAGAAGTTTGAGAAGTTTAATGGGTAGAACTATCAGTTATGGAAGATGCAGATGGAGGACTATCTCTATCAGAAGGATTTATGGCAGCCATTGGAAGGGAAAGCCAAGAAACCTGCAGCAATGTCAGATGAGGACTGGGAGATCTTGGATAGAAAGGCTCTTGGCAGTATTCGTTTATGCCTAGCACAATCGGTGGCATTTAATATTACAATAACAAAGACAACTCAAGATTTGATGGAAACCTTGGTGAAGTTATATGAAAAGCCTTCCGCTTCGAATAAGGTGTTTCTTATGAATCGTTTATTTAATATG